>JADLZN010001932.1:0-133084 GCA_018155175.1 Sinocyclocheilus anophthalmus
GGGGCTCTGTCACAAATCAAGCCTTTGTGGCTCCCTCCGATCACCACCAGAGTGAACCATCTGAGTACTGAGCGATCCCTTCGGACTCCAGTTCCCACAATGTCCCATGCCAGAGTCTAATCACCTGCACGGGTGTTTCCTATTGCCCGGTCTATTTAAACTGTGCCTTCCCTGCTCTCATTGCAAAGTCTTGTTTTGCCTTGCTGACATTTTTGAGCGGTTACACTGTGTTGTATACCTGGACTGTTTACCCGTTTTCGATTGCTTGCTACCTACCTTTTCTGACCCTGCCTGCCTTGTTGATTCATGCCATTGATTGTCTGCCGTCTGCCTCGACCCTTATTACGAACACTGTTTATGATTCTGCCCAGCCTTCGTTGTGTCTGACACAAGTTACCGATCTTTGCCTGTATGACCTGCCTTGTGAACTAATTAAGCTGCACATGGATCCTAACGCCACTGCCTCTCTGTTACACAGAGTTGAGAGCTTTAACTGCTTGTCTGTCTGATATTAAAGCTTGAAATGAAGTGAGGCGTCCCATACTCTGAATTTTTGTTCTGCATTTAACCTAATTAAACCATAGCAGTGCAGCCATATTGCAGTGGCGCATGGGGTTCGGTGCCTTGCTCAAGGGTCCCACCTCAGTCGTGGTATTGAGGTGGAAGAGAGTGCTGGTTATTCACTACCCCCACCTACAATTCCTGCCAGACCGGAGACTCAAACTTGCAACCTTTGGGTTACAAGTCCAACTCTCTTACCATTAGGCCATGACTGCCCCTTGTTATTAAGGATGTCTCTTAATTTTTTTTAACCTCAATGAGAGTAAGACTGAGGCTATTGTGTTAGGACCTTTAGTTGTATCTGGCAACATACAGCAAGTGCTGGGTGATCTGGCCGCATATATCAAGTCCTCTGTAAAAAATGTAGGTGTTGTGTTTGATTCTGCTTTGGCTTTTGATAAGCAAGAAAATAGCAGTAGTTAAATCAAGTTTCTTTCAGCTTAGACTCCTTGCTAAGGTGAAGAATTTTTTAACTTGTGCTGAGTTGGAGAGAATTATACATGCTTTTATCTCATCTCGACTAGACTACTACAATTCAATGTATATCGATATTAGCCAATTATGTATGAATTGCCTACAAACAGTACAAAATGCAGCTGATAGACTTTTGACTGGCACTCACAAATACGAACATATTACCCCTGTCCTACTCTCTTTGCACTGGTTGCCAGTCCATTTTAAAATCGAGTTTAAAATTTTACTTTTTGTTTTTAAGGTTTTAAATGGACTGTCACCTTAGTATCTTTCTGACCTTTTGAGTTTACACACCCCAGCAAGATGTCTAAGGTCATCGAATCAGAATCTCTTATTGGTCCCTAGATCTAGGTTGAAGAAAAAAGGTAACCGGGCTTTTGCCCTAAACTGTGGAACAGCCTTCCAATCTCTATTAGAACAATTGCAACAGAAACACTTTTTAAAGCAATACTAAAATCCTATCTCTTAGAGAAGGCTTATAGTGTATGAGCCAAAAGTGGCTTATTCAAAATGATTATTTGTTTGTCTGTCTTGTCATATTATTTTTATGTATTTTAAAATACAACTAAGCAAACCAAAGGCGACGTGTCCAGAACCAAAATTTATATCGTGACAGAAATCGAGAAAAAACCTTAGCAGAAACCTGCTTAATCGGCTCCACTTCTCCTCTGGCCAAATTAAACCACGGGGGTGGTTTTCAATTCCAGGCTGCAGCACAAGTCAGATTGAGCAGAGAACTCGTCTGGTTTTTGTGGTCATGTGCGGATGGCCGTCTAGTTGACGAGGTCTTTGCAGGGGATCTGTCTCTGGGGCTCATCTAGTTGTTGTGGTCTCCGCTGACATTTCAGGGCTGTAGGTGCTGTTTTTAGGTGCTGATCCACCTGGATACAGACTGGTTCTGGGTGGCTACGGTGACCTCGGAATAAGAGCGAAAACAGACTAATATTAGCGCAGATTCCATTCTTCTAGCGATGTAGCAAGTATATCGGGTATGGAAAGTGTTCGCGGTTCCGGTTGACCTAATTAAGGCAGCTTAACAATCCTTTAACAGATTTGAAGTATAGAAATTCCCATCAGGGAAAACCATTGCCATGAAGCGTCTGCGACAATCTTAACATAGGTGGTGCATGTCAAATTAACATCCACATGAATGTCAGGACCCAGAATTTCCCAACAGAACATTGCCCAATGCATAACACTGCCTTTACTGGCCTGCCTTTTTTCCATAGTGCATCCTGCTGCCATCTCTTCCACGCACATGCACCTGGCCATCCACCTGATCTAAAAGAAACGTGATCCTCGACCTATAACAGCCTTCGTTCCCATTGCTTCCATGTCCCCCAGGTCTGTTGTTCAAGTGCATATTTGTCATGTTGCTTTCAGTGGCAGACAGGGTCCATATGGGCACTCTGACCGTCTGCAGTAAACAGCCAAAGCAGCAAAGTGGCTTTGTTTTTCAGCAATTTGATCTACAATTTGCTTTTCGGTGTGATCAGACCAGACTGCCTAACTTATCCCTTCACAGGTGCCATTCCTTACAGAAAAAAAAACACATGAACTTAACGTGCAATCACATGTTAAAATCACATGCGAAATATGTGAAACACGTGAAATGTGATTTACACACTGAAAATGTTCCAACCATGTTATACAACCGGGCGTGTGGTTTCATTATATTCCCTGTGATTTTAACATTTATGCACATTTTTTTCTGTAAGGGTTAGTTTAGTTTTTAGAGCTTATTAATTTAAGCCCCTTGGGCAATTATTTTCGAACTTTTGCGTAGTGCTTTCACATAACAACACTTAACACACACATACCATATTTAAAATACAACCCAATATCTAAAAGGAGTAAAAGAAGAAGAAAAAAAAAAAAAAATGTCACATTAAAAAAATAAATCTTCTAAATCAACTAGATTTATTACATAAACGTATTGCTTCAGGCACAAAAGTAAATTGGTACCGGTTTGTGGAACATCTAATTGACCTTAAACGTCGCCCAAGGGGCATCCACTCAAAATAATCATTCAAAGGGTGTGTGCAGTCTCCTATCATTTTATGTGCCCTCCTCATCTCTTGCTGTTCATGATAAAATGTAAGACTTCTCAAGGGAACACCTAAAATTTTTGAGCACACATTAACAATACCTTGCAAACGATTTTTGTTCTTCGTAGACAATAAGGAAAGCCAACAAATAAAGGAAAAGGACTATATACTTTCAACAAATGAATTATAAAAAGTCCTGAGAATGACTCTCTGTACATTAAAATAATTTAGCTTCCTCAGCACAAACAATCTTTGATGTGACTTTTTTAATGATTGCATCTGTATTTTGATCAAACTTCAACCTGTTATCAATAATCGTTCCTAAATACTTATATTCCTCTACTGCATCCTCCTGTGTGTACCACCCGTTGTAGTGCAAGTGTTTTCTTACTAAAACTGATGATCATCTCTTTTGTTTTTGACACATTCAAATCTAATTTCATCTTATTACACCATAAAATAAAATCATCCAAAACCGGACCGTATTCCTGATCTGGATATGACAGCAAAGACAGAAGCACAGTATCGTCTGCATATTTTACCAAATAACTATTATTGTACAAACTCTGACAATCATTTGTATATAAAATGAAAAGAACCGGAGAAAGTACACAGCCTTGTGTTGAACCTATAGAAATATTTAACGTGTCCGATAAGACTCCATTAACTCTAACCTTTTGTTTCCTATCTGTTAAAAAATTCATAATCCATAAAACTAAACCAAAATTTAAATTACTTGACTAATAAGTTTTTCCCCTAAAATAATAGGTTGCAAAAAATTAAATGCAGACGAAAAGTCCACAAACAAAAGCCGCGCAAAGGCTCCACTATTTTCCAGATGTCGACTGACAGCATTCAACAGAAACAGTTTTGCATCCTCTACGCCTCTTCCAGCGTGATATGCAAACTGCAACGGGTCTAAGAGTGGTCCAGCAACTGTCATCACATACTTTATCTCTTTTTCAAAAGCCTTCATGACCGAAGAAGTCAAGGCAATAGGACGGTAGTCTTTCAACAATTCTGGCTTTGCTTTTTTAGGTATAGGTACAATAATTGAGCTTTTCCACAAATCAGGTACCGACCCTTGATCTAAAGAAGATTGAAAAAGTAAGTGGAGAACTCCACTAAGCTGTTCAGCACAGTGACTCAGTGTTCTGCCACATATGCCATCTGGGCCTGGGGCCTTATTAAGCGGTGTAGCCTTCAACTGTTTCAATATATCTAATTGATTTAATTTAAAATTATTAGAGGAACTAGTATTATCTTTAAAAAGTGCCATCTTGTTAATATTATCTATAAAAAGTGCCATCTCATCACCTACAGCAGATGTATCAAAACGAGAAAAAAATTCATTATAGTTATTAGATAGAAGAAAATTAGCATCATAATTCTCCATAGGCATTTGTTGATTTGATACCCGTGTACTAACTTCAGCCATACTCTTAATTCCTTTCCAGGCTGCTTTAAGATTACCTTGCAGAAACACACCCTCAATCTTATTTTTATAATTATTTTTAGCAGTTTTTATTGCCCTTTTAACATCAACAATGTAAGGGATTGTAATGATAGTTGTGCCTTAGACAAGGTAGTGTGTGCAGCCCAGACACCCAAGAGGGCAGTTACCATAAATCAGGGATGGGCAACTTTGATGTGACGAGGGCCAGCATTTTTTCTCCTTTATACCAAGGGGCCAGATTACTAATCCACGTCCACACGCCTTTTACACCGTCTTACTCAATTTCCTTTTTATTGAAGGAAATTAAAGTATAACTATGTCATTTGTTTTTAAAGATTTTATTAGCTATACAACTTCTGCAGTTATGCTAATTCAGAAGGAAAACTTTGTTTTCAGTGGACAGAAATATTACCTCGACAAGCCAATGTAAACATCTCAGTGGCATTGTCTGTAAATTTGCAACAAACAAATATACAGAGGTCCTTTTTTTATTAGTAGCCTACAGAACATTCTCAAAACAACCTAAGAGGACAGTTAAAAAGGGCTTAATTAAAAAAAAAAAATAGTATTCTAAATGGTACCATAAAATAACCTGCATCTGCAGGATTTTTTAAATCAAATTTAAGACCTTTAAAAACCTTTTTAAGATCTGCACTTCACATTTCAGCCTTTAAACAATTTTTTAAGAAAAGGGATGAGTCACACTTATCATATTATATTAAGTTTTAAATGGGTCATATGATGCGATTTAATTTTTTTTTTCTCTTTGGAGTGTTACAAGCTGATGTGCATAGATAAGATCCCTGAAGTTGCAATACTAAAGTCTCAAAACCAAAGAGATCTTCTTTAATCACAGTTAGACTCTGGCACGCCCCCTAAATGCTCTTCTAAACACCCCACCACATGTCTACGTCACTATGTGGAAATATTTGTGTAATGCTGCCCAAATGTGCACGCAAAGGAAGGCGTGGTTTCAGTAACCGCTGTTAGTGTTGAAGCAGCATGTCAGGGTGACGCTGTGTGTTTCTAGGTGAAAGCTAAAGCACTTTATTTGGCCTTCTGAAATTAGATGCATTTAGGAATCTTTTAGATTACTTACAACAGAACAGCAATGCATTTTATGGACGACCGGTTCATGAACCTAGGAGAGGAGGTAATTCTGACTTTGCTATGCAATCTGGCGCTTCTGAATCAGCTACCGTTTTGTTATTATTTTAAGTATTTGCTACTGACTGTTTCAAATGCGGAGTTTTTGCGCCTCGGTGTGGTGGTGGAGAGAGAGAGAGAGCGAGGAGACAGGGTCACATCCAGTGGATTCAGCTGTCTTAACCGTGGCTTGTGTTCTGCAAACACATACCAGCTTCATCACTATGTCTGTAACGTGACTCTGTTCCCCTTTCGGGCTCTTTATTTTGAAAGATGAAGCTCGCGACTATGGGAAGGGGCGTTACATTTTCCGACGAGTGCTTGCGGTGTTCGGCCAATCACAATGCACCTGGTCAGCTGGCCAATCAGAGCAGACTGCCGCTTGTCGGAAGGAGGGACTTTGTAGAAAATGAAGCGTTTGAGAGAAGCGGGGCATACTACAATAATGTACAGTATTTGAAATAATGTGTTTTTTGAACATTAAGCATGTCAACATATTCTGTTACAAATACACAATACACCACCAACATGAATTTAAACAAGCAGCATATGACCCCTTTAAAAAACATTATTATCAATTATTTCTTATATTAATAACAACTCAATATTCTAGTGGCGTAATTGTGTAGATTTTAAAGGCATTATCTTTTGTCGATCCACTGTTCCTTTAAAAAATATGTAGCAAAATAGCCGATGGGCTTATTGAAAACGGCAAATTCGTTTCTCTGCGCCACAGTTTCCTTTTCCGAAACTGCGCTTAAGTGGTTTCCTCCCCGTAACGCAGTACACAAAGCGACGTGCAGCGCTCTTTTTAAATGAAATCATAGCCTTTTGAACTTTAATTGTCACATTAAGCTATATTGCAATTCTTGTCTTTCCGTCCCCAAAGATCTCTTATAATTTAGACTTTTTGTACCTTTTTAAGAGTTTGCATGGCCTTAAATGTCAACAATTTAACTGAAGACGTTTTAAGAACCCGCAGAAACCCTAATAAGAACATAGTCCAGTGCAAACATTTCTGTCATGCATTTGGGAAAAAGCTTTTGTTGACTATGAATTTGAGGCAAGGCAACTCGGCATCCCATTGTTTTGAGCATTGGCGTTATGTGATTCAAATCAAATCACAGATTTCCAAACAATCAACATAGGCATCCCCTTGAACTTGGTACAAAGATAATCGTTTACCATTTTGACTTGAAAATACTGTTTTCATGGTCAGTTTTTCATTTATTATTTGCTAATGTTAATGAATGTTTACATTAGAGTGCACGTCCTACTACGCTGAAATTAATAGGGGAGTGGCGTTTAACAGGCGACCTCCTGGTTGTAGAAGTTAACATCATAAACGAAAGCATCTTTACAGTGGACTTTTGCTTTATCAAATATTTTTAAAATTGATCAATTGCTGAGTCAATATGATCCAGCGGGCCGTACTAAAAGACACTGTGGGCCGTATACGGCCCGTGGGCCGCCAGTTGCTCATTCCTGCCATAAATGGAAGCACAGAAAATGGGGAAAGGCCACTGGGTTGTGGCCAACATTAACACAGACCACTGGACTAGACCTTCTCCTCTGAGCCTTTGTGACACCACCACTTATGTTTTCGACACTTGATGAATCTTTGCAACAAAGTCTGAAACAGTATAGTTTCACCGTCGGAGGTACAGCTTGCCTACAGGTCTTCCCTTCCCCAAAACATTAGTTCTAAGTGCTTGTTTGTGCTCAATCTAGTTGAGGGTCAAGATATCATTCAAGATGGCACCGCACATGGCCGCCTCGGTTTGTTGCTCCTTGGTACTTTTACTGTTTTTGTTTGTCCTGTCTTTAGCAACGTTTTTCCGATCAGCTTCACTAGAAACGAACTCTTGGACATAAAGAATAGCGCACCAGATAACTTTTTGCCGACGTTTGAACATTCGCGCTCGTGAAACTCCGTCAGCACGGTTTTAGGACTCCGCTGCCGAGTATTCATCTGGCGAATCTCCGCTCCCTTACAAATAATTGAGACGAACTACAACTCCTCACCCACACAAACAAGGACTTTTTAAACTCTGCAGCGCTTTGCTTCACGGAAACCTAGTTGACCAGTGGCATCCCAGACAGTGCGCTTCATCTAACGGGCTTCCAGCTGTTCAGAGCAGACCGCTTCACCGAGTCGGGAAAACAAGAGGCGGTGGATTATGTTTTTATATCAATAACTGCTTTTCCACTGGCGGGCCAGTGCGAGCCAGTGCTTTAAATGGGCCGGGCGGGGCTAATAGTCTCGGACCTGTAGCACCGAGGCCAAAATCATGCTGCGTTTCCACCGTCGGGCTAGATGCTCCGCTGCGCTTCACTAAAACCTGCCCTTTACACGCCTCTCAGGAACAACGTCACGCAACCCCATAATTTCACCAACAAAGAGAAGTTATCAGAAAACTAATAAAAAATAAGTCACTGGAACTAGCGCGATCACAAAACGAACATGATAAAAGCGGCCGTTTGTTTGCATGCTTTGTTAAAGATTTAAATCCAAAAGCATCGATGTTTTACAATAATAAGTGATACATTGATCATAATGAATTAATTTATCAGGATTGAAAATTAGTCACACAGAAATAAAGCGGTATGAACATAGCCTACCTACTTATTCAGTCGAGTCTGTTTCTGTTTATTTGTAGTCACTGTATATGCATCACATTTAGAAAGAATGATAATTTCTATGTTTTTATAAAAGCTCCCGAACAAAAACCATTATTATATTTTTATGACATACGCGGAGCTAAACTCTCGACACGAGACTTATGACAGATAAAATATATTTCTAAATAAATACACGATTGTGATAGAGAATAAGAAGCTGACGTCTGATTTCTTCAAGTGGTCGTATTTACCATGTTTACTATGGTAGCCTAACGTTAATGGCTAGCGTGCATAGTCTTTTAAATCGCTTATAAATATTTCTGCTGTAGCGAATCAGCTCATGGGGAAATATGAATAATTAATCATAACTAGTTAAAATTAATTATAAACATTTAGATCCGCTGCAGATATTTACTTGACCTCTCAGGGTCAAATGTCTGTCAATTCTAAGAACGTTAATATCCTGGTTAGGGAAATTTTCCTTTCGTACTGGACAATTCTACCAGAGTTTGTAGCATAAATCTGCATGTAGTAAGTGAACTCCAGGTTATGCAGCAAAAAAATGAACAACGTCAAGTGTGTCCAAATAAGACTTATTAAACTACATACACTTAAACCTATCTACCATCGACTAAACACTTAACTGGTCTAACATACCATACACCACAACGCATACCGTTTTGGTATAATGAAAGGGTTTAAAGCTTAACTCAGTAAATAGGAGAGAGATAAAATTTGACGTGATGGAACCATGTGCATATTCAGTCAGATCTACCGCCTGAGTCAACATCAGATTCTTGTTCAACACACCTTTGTAAAAAGGTGGCAAATGATAACTAATGTATCAATTCAAAACTAAGTTTGAATACTTGCACTCTCGTCTGTCCTGAAGAAAGCTTGATGCCTCCCAGGTTCACGTTGATCTTTGCTGAAGTGTGTTGAGAAAAGACCAGTTTGCGCAGAGAAGCTTGGTGAATGAAATGTCAAGGCGAGGCCTGGCACAAAATTTAGGTGTTCCTGGAGCGGTTAGCTCCCATCTTCTCAAAACCTACGAACAGATCCCCCGACTCGGGCGGGCACTGCTGTGGGCCTTTAAAGGTCTCGGAAGATTCCGCTCTCAAAATGGTCTGTCCAATGAAAGGCTGACGGTTTTTTTTCCCCCCCCAACGGGAGGTTGGACATACTGGGGATTTTTATGACCCTTTGTGTGAAAGCATGGTAATTTGCATATGGAACTTGAATCGAAATTATCATATAATATACCCTCTCGTTTAGATCATCAGAAGACAAACTCATAGATACTAAACATGGTAGGATTACATATATGTAAGATGACAGGAATTAGTGTTTCGAAAAGAAAAAAAACATAAGCCTGCATAAAACAGTATAAATATCAAAGACAACATACACAATGAACTGAAGGATAGGTGTGTTCATTCAAAGAAAGGTTTTCCTATGAATTAATTAGAGAAGAGTCAATTTTTACTGTGCATTGTGTCTTTTCCTATGGAAAATGTAGTGATTTTCGCTACTCACATTCCTGTGGGTCATAAAACCAGTGATATCAGCATTAGTTGCCATGGGGACCAGGGGGGCCTGGTGTCGTTGCAGACATCCTGGCACCCAGTTTATTGGGTGAGGGAACTGTGACGATTTGTTAATCTAATGACTAGTGTTTGATTGGTCCAGGTCCAAAGTTATTTCAAACACTTGCTGCTGTCCGAAAGTGAGTTTTGAGCTAAAATTATTTTAAAAGCCTTTAATGCTGGTGTTAGCTGTTAACTTTATGAAATGATCCGTGGCGCTGGTGCTCTCCAGACGCGGAGAAACTCCGCCTTTGTTCGTAACCACTCCTTTAGCCCCAGTTGGCCTGCTTTGGCCCAAGGTTTTCGTCAGGCCAAAAAACCCGGGCCGTTGGCCCCGAGGAAGCACCGACGAGGCACGATCAAGCCCCGGAAGTGACAGTGGAAACGCAACTGGCCCTGGCACGCACTAGCACGCCCGCTTTTGGCCCGACAGTGGAAACGCGGCTAATGAAGGCTGGTGTACAGACGTGACAGTTTTAAAGAATATGTGCTGCCCAAATTTGGAAGCTCTCTTCACTAACTGTAAGCCTTTTTATTCACCGCAGGAGTTTTCCTAGTTTATTCTGGTGAGTGTGTACATTCCTCCGACCACATGTGAAACGCGGCGTTAGAATGTGGCCGATCACATACACCCATAGAGGACGCGTCTCCGACTCTTTCATTTCATTTCCCGGGTTTTAATAACTCTAATCTCATACGTAACTGCCTAAATATTACAGCACATAACGTTCCCCACCAAGACAGCAAGATACTGGACCACTGCTCACTGTTTTAAAGGTGCATACCACTCTGTCCCCCGACATCGCTGGGACTCTCTGATCACTGTTGCGTCTCATCTTCTACCAGCCACCGCAGAAACTCCAATCGTGCTACTCCTGTATAAAACGGAAAGACTGGACTGTTGAAGCAGAGCGGATTTCAGGCCCTGCTTCGAACTAACTGATTGGCTTGTTTTTGATGCTTGCAGCACTGTTTCGGATGAGCTTACTGACAACCGTGACAATCCTACATTCGGTTTGGAGGAGCATGTGTGTACCCACCAAGACCTTGGTTCGGTACAAAACTCAAACAGCTTCGCCAGGCCAAAGAGGATGCCTACAGGAGTGGGGACAAAGACTTGTACAAACAAGCCAAATGCACACTGAATAGGGAGATAAGGGTAGTAAAGTTAAACTACTCTGAAAAGCTAAAAAACAGCTTTCAAGCAACGACCCTACATCAGTGTGGAAAGGCCTGAAAGCCATCACCAGCTACAAGACCCCATCCCCCAGCACTGAGGCCAATCAACAACAGGCTGAAGACCTGAACGAGTTTTACTGCAGGTTTGAAAAGCAAAAGCCTGGTCCACACCCACTCCGACCGTCTCACAGCACAGTCATCAACACCCTCCCCTCCTTCCCCCCTACTGTTTCTCAACCTGTACTTAAGATCTGTGAAGATGATGTAAGCAAAGTTTTCAGGAGACAGAAGATAAGGAAAGCCAAAGGCCCAGATGGTGTCTTTCCAGCCTGCCTCAAAGCCTGTGCTGTCCAGCTATCCTCCATCGTCACATTGATCTTCAACAGATCCCTGTAGCTGTGTGAAGTCCCCTCCTGCTTCAAACGCTCCACCATCATCCCTGTATCCAAGAAACCAAAAATCACAATGACTACAGACCTATAGGTAACATTATCAAAGACCCCTCTCACCCCGGGCACAACCTGTTTGCACTTCTCCCCTCAGGCAGACGCTACAGATCTCTGTGCACTAGAACATCTAGGCATAAAAACAGTTTTCCCCCAAGCCATCTCCAGCCTAAACAGCTAACACAGGAGTTATTACCTGTGTTCTGTAATTCATGCCTGTAATTCATTCTCCATCTCTAATTATTGCCTCTCTCTCAAGTACTATGTAAATACATATGCATATTTTTATACAGCTGTATATATAGAGTAAATAATGCACAAATCTGTACATAAATCTTCTGTTCTAGATTCATACACATTATTATTTATTGTTAAGTCTTATTTAATTTTCTGTCTCGTGTCAATCTGTAAATGGAGCATATATGCATGTATGTACCAAGAGCTTCTTAAAAACCACAACAAATTCCTTGTGTGTTTGCGCACACTTGGCGAATAAAGCTGATTCTGATTCTGAGATGCCACTCTCCAAAATTCAAGACAATACTCCTCCACTGGCATGGATCCCTAACTTTAATATAAAAATCCTCAAATCTCAATCACACTATTGGGGAATTCAGAAATATAGCAAATTTATATTTGAAGCTCACCAAGTCACTGTATTGTTTGTAATAAGTGTTCCTACAGCTGGATTCCTGATGCATGATTCACACTGTCCTGGAATGCCCACAAGGAAATTGCTCACATCTTGCCTTGATTACAGTATTTGTCAAGATGAATATCATGTGAGGTTAACTGTAGCCTTTTTCCATAAAGCAAACATTTTCCCCAACTTTGCTACATTGCTGGATACACCTAAACCACACAGCCAGTGGTAGTTGTTGCCAGAGATGCTGCTAAGGTTTCTGGGCACCCTGGACAGTAAACTGGCTCGAGCTCCCTGAAATGTGTTTGCAATGGGCACCCTCACTGATCCCGTCGGGCGACACCTTTTTGTTTAGGATCCTTGGAATTGTCCTAACCTTTCCCCCATTATGGGGCCCCTAGTTGTTGCTCATGCCACCTCAGATGGCCAATTCTCACTAAAATAAATGAAATCCCTTTTTAAAAAAAAAAAAGATTTATTTTTGGCGTTTTTGCCATTATTACTATAGGGCAGTATTTAGACAGAAATTGAAGTGGGAGAGAGAGGAGGGAAAGGATCGGGAATGGTCCGCGAGCAGGGACTCGAAATGCAATAGCGCTATATGTCAGCGCTCTGCCCACAAGGCTGTTGGTGCCAATTTTGTTGATGCAGTTGTTTTATAGTGGGAGACATGAGTATTATTCCTGTTTTGCAGGTTGGAAGAGCAGATAGATGTGTATCTGGAGGACCCTGACAGTGAAGTAACATTAAACCTTGGGCCTGATATGAGAAAAATCCACTTTTGTTTCTCTCTGCTAAAGGTATGACTTAATTTTGATTATTGTTTGTTGTGTTCTTTTATGTCTTGTTCTTTGATCATCAATTTCATGCATCTTCTCTTCTCATCAAATCTTCTAATTTTTTTCTATGTAGCCTTTCAGCCTTTCCTCTGCATTATTCTTCAACGTCTTCTGTTCTATTTGTTAATTCCAGCATGACTACAGGTACCAGACCAATCTAGGAATTTTAAAAGTCCCAGAAAGACGTCACTTTGGCCATGAACTGATCTGATATTTTGTGAATGTGTAGAGATTTGAATGTGTGTTAATGTGAGCTGTTGTAAAAAGACTATGATGTGTTCTTTGGCTCATTAAGACTTCTGTGGCTCTTTTCACACTGATTTCACATGTCTTTGATGTAGGAAATTTGACTGAAAATTGCCGGAGAGCCTTTGTGCAAGCAGGCAAGGTGTCCTGAAAATCTTGAAAGAATGTTGTTTTAGGGTTAGGGTTTGGGTTGTGGGTCAGTTTTAACTGCTATACCAAAAAATTTGTTCCCAAGATAAGAACCTGGTAACATTGCCATAATCTAGAGGGTAGCCTAGTGTAACGCAATTCATAGATCGGGGAAGAAGGAGGCGGGAACCGGCAAAACGTTCAAACAAAACTTTAATAATAAAATTAACACAAAACACAAAGTAAAGGGCCCCCCGGAAGCCCCACTCCCACACCTGTAACATTGCCATAACGGGGTCCCTCCAACCCTGAAATCCTGAGAGCTACCCTCGAAACGCCCATTACCATAATTTTTTTTTGCTCTGGAGTGTTACTTGTAAACAAAGATGCTATAATATATAATTGATCAATTATATTGGCCTTATCAATTCAAGCCTGAGTCCGGGGATGATACCAGTGCAGTCGCTCAACCGGAAAATCCATCGCAAGCATGACTTTGTTCAGAACAGGAAAGTTTAAACTTTTGTATGTGGTACTTTACGTGATATGACAGCAGTTTTATTGCATTCATTATTATTATTAATTTACTTATTCGAGGTGCACATACTGGGAACCGTGTTAGAATGCCCAGTGAGGCTGAAAATACAGCGTCTTCTCGACATGATGTAAACACACTAACTGTAGACACAGTTTAGCTCAGTAGTTCCCTCCAGCTCACCTAGGAAAAATACACATGAGCACAAATTTTGATGAGAACGATATATGTATCGAGTTAGTATAATTTAATGAGGGGTGCCCATTGTTTAGATTTTGCTAACACCTAACGGCAGACCGTTCTAATATGTGTGCCAAAAAAGAGCCTCAGAACACCCCAAAATAACTAGCACTTACAGTATTACAATGGTAAAACTATTAAAGATCAAGAATGCTTTTGCAGTTTTACATCAGCTGGGTCTTAACATTATTCTAACCATGTTTGAAGCTATTTCAAAGTGTGTTATAAGTTACACACTTCCAGCTGCCAGTTGGTGGCACTATGAACATGACCCTTTGACCAAACCAAGTTTGGTTTAAATTAGGGCTGTCAAGCGATTAAAATTTTTAATCTAATTAATCACATGTGACAGTTCATCTCAAATTGTCTGAGAACACCCCCCAAAGATAATTTAAGCCATTTTGTATTAATATGAGAAAAGCCCAAATAGACAGATTTTATATAAATAGACCAATTAGCTTTTTTTTCATTTCCTTTTTTTTGGGGGGTGAACTAGCCCCATAATTATGATTTTTATTATTATCACTTTTTTTTAAGACACCATTTCTTTATTATATGGAAATATTAAATCTTTTTTATGCATTCACGCTAAATAAGAACTAAACTGCCATAGGGTCGGATAATGTAATTAATCATACGTCATTCAGCTGTGGTCCGATGTAGAGTTCAAAGAACCCCGAAGTGGCCCATTGGAAGTGCCGATTTGTAAAAATATCGTTATGCATCGATTTTGGGGCTGGGGAGAATGCTAATGGGGTTGCCTCCAGATGCTCAATCCCTGACTTTTGCGTCCCCCCCCCCCCCCCCCCCCCCCCCCCCCCCCCCCCCCCCCCGTCCCAAAGGCCCGAGGTTTGTGATCATTGGTGGCAGGCATATGTGGCGGCGATCAGGCAGGTGCTTGTTTGCTAAGGACCATCTTGCAAGCTACCTTCTTAATGACCAGGCGAAGTGTGAGGTGGGGCCAGATGATATTAAGACTTAGTCCAGCCACCGACTTTCTCTCCAATGCCACTAAAGGCTTGTATAACACTACCACTTTTAAATCTGAACCAAGATTTATAAAAATGGAATGGCTCATACACTTACGACTTCGTATAGTCACAGAGGAAAACTAGCCATCAGTCCCAATGACTGATGATCACACCTACCAATTTTAAGTAGTTTCGATCACAACCACCTCATGTAGAAACTGCAATTGTGCAATGTGTTCTAAAATCGTCTCCTAATATCACCGTTTGATATTTCCAACTTATGAATCATAGTCTGAATTAAAAATCGGTGTCTGTGACCATTGCACTACGTGACAAAATCCGTGTAATGTAATTTCCAGCCTTAAGTAGTGGCACTGGTGAGCTATGGAGAGACACCTTTGAGAATCTTCTGCATCACAGTGAAGAAAACATTCCTCTAGATGCCCCGCTGTGGCTCCTCCTGTCCTCTTCAGCAATGCGGTACTGTTTGGTTTCCGAGAGGATCCGAGGTTCCTTCCGTCCAAGTTTCTTCAGGACCCGACTCAGTTCTTCATGCATACCCAAGATCAGCCTTGAGAGCTGGCTGCCTTGGTTTATAATTGGGCAGCCGGGAAACTTCTGCTAAATGTGTCTCAGTGGGTCCTGCACACAGTAGAGAAGGGGTACAAAATCCAATTTGTTTCTCATGCACCGAGATTCAACGGGGTGTTGTGGTAATAGAATAGGAAGTGCTATCTCTCTTGGTAAAGCAATCCATAGAGCGTATTCCTCCTCCTGAAAGAGAGAGTCCAGGTTTTACAGTCGGTACTTTATAGTTCCAAAGAAGGAGGGGGGTATGCATCCCATTATAGATCTGTGTCAGTTAAACCATACTCTACTGTTGTGTGTTATGGCAGCTGCATCCAACTTGATACATTTTGGCCTTCTGTATGTGAGACCATTACAGTGGTGGCTCAGAACCAAGGGATTTCCCCGAAGACACCCAGTTTCAGCACAATCAGTTTATGAATCGTTGGTGTCCATTGAGAGTCGCTAATGAAAGCACTTCCGTACTGATCGGTGGCTGTATTTCTACTCGGGGTACTTTCCCTTTCCTCTCCCAGAACTCGCAGGCTACCACAACCTTGTCTGCACAGACAACACATCTGTAGTCTCATACATAAATCATCGGGGGGTCTGAGGCCACACCTTCTATACATACTGGTGCACTAGATCCGCCTGTGGTCCCAGGGCAAACTGCGTTCTCTCAGAGCATTTTAAATCCCTGGCCACCTCAGTGTGGAAGCAGATGGCAGAGTCTGAGGACCGGGGAATGAAGTTAATTTGGAAGAAGGTCAGCCAGGAGGAAGTAAATCTCTTCACAAAATACAACAGAGGACTTCACGTGCCATTTGAACTGAGGCGCAACAGCACAAATAACACATTGTTAGATTTATGTTAGACTTGTTCCCTTAACGTCTAAAATAGTAACAGAAACATTGTGGAATGTCAGTATTTTTGTTGTGTGCCCTGAACAATACTTTTTTTCTTCTTAAAAAAAAAAAATGCTTACGATCTTCTTGTCTAAAATAAAATGTATTACATATCACACAAGCAAACAGGTTTCCTTTCTCTTCAGGTGAGGGTACGAGAGGGATCCTGTGCTCAAAATGGCAGTAATGGCAGTACTCCTTTAATGGGTGTCTCTGATGAAGAGCAAAGAAAATCATACACAGAAGTCCAGAAGCTGCGGGACATGTTGACCCACCGTGATAATGAGATCAGTATCCTTTACTCAAATTATAAATAATTAAAACTATTATTCAAATGAATGCCAATTAGTTGGTTCAAATAAAAATAACTTAACCACTTAAAAAAAATTTTTTCCTGTCAAACAACCAGATTTTTTATATAGTTTGTAATACGTTTTCCTCTATTTTGTAATAATACTTAAACAAATCCTTAATCACAATTATGGCTAAGTTTCACATTTTCTGGGAAAATTTGTGTTCTTGACCACTGTATCTTCTCAACAATAATGAAAATATTTTTTATGAAAACTGAGAGATTTGTCATTCTTTTGGCATTCTGACGTAGAACCCGGATGCACTGTGCCTTGTTTACGAGCAGAGGAATGCACACACATGCGTTGTGGTACTGTCGTACCACACAAAACGCACATAGAAGTCTAAAGAGAAGTGTAGATGAATTGTTGAATAAAGTCGGTATTTTTTTTTCTTTTGTGCACAAAAATATTCTCGTACCTTCGAACATTACGTTTAAACCACTGATGTCACATGGACTATACTAAAGTCAATTCAAGTCACCTTTATTTATATAGCTCTTTAAACAATACAGATTGTGTCAAAGCAACATTACAGCATTAAATAGCAAGATAGTGTGTCAATAATGCAAAATGACAATAGTAAACACATTTTTCAGTTAAAGGCAGTTCATCTTTGAATTCAGTGATGTCATCATCCCTCTCAGTTTATTTTAAAGGTGCACTAAGTGATTCTTGAATAACGCTTTTGACCACAGTGTCGGACCCATAGACTGTATAAAAACATGGACAAGTTGTTTCCATGCGCACCCGTAAGTTTCTGGAAGAGCTTTTTGAAGCCCAAAGTGGCGGCGCCGGCCAATCACCATTTTTGGATTGCGGTCCCGCACGTCACTCTCGGATATCGAATAGCAAAGCGGCGTGATGTGGTGGGCTGGTTGTTGAACCACGTTCGCCTAGCTCGTCGTGGTACAGCAGCAGCCTCCCCCTGTCACTCAGTGGCCACTCCCTTCTTATGCCAGACTTTAGGTTTTTATAATTTAACAGTATCAGTAATGAAAAATTCACCCCTCGACAGTGTCATGAATGGCAATTGCTATATCTACCAACACTTTTTGTTACCAGGCTGTGGTACAACTTTTTTTGTTCGCTGTTCTCTCTGTCTGCTCATCTCCCTTTAACATGGGGCATCTATGTGATGTGTACTCCCTTTTTGGAGCGTCTCTGCGGACAGTCAATGAGCTTGCAGGTTGTGTCACTACCGGGGCGTCTTCCAAGAGAGCGAACCGAAGGTTGACTCCGCTGGTTGAACCGAGTCCCAAACACACTCGCAGCCAATCAGCAGTAAAGGGTGTGTCTAGAAATGATAGGGAGAAGAGAGTGCTCAGTGAGTGCACAGGACAAACATCAGCAGATCGACTATAGATAGAGAGTGGAGATGGCAGATCAAAAAGGAAAATTCGAGGACCAACATTACAAGAAAGTAATATCCGGCAGCAGCTTCCACAGCTGGATGAGGTTGCTTTTGTTTCTTCTTGATAGGTGAGTTACATTGATTTAGCTTTTTCACACAACTAATCTCTGTTGGCTTTTGCTTGAATATGCTGCAGCCCGAAGGCAAAGCAGATTCTGTTACCATCGCTGCCAGGGTTGTGTACGTTCGTGTGGGGTGGTGTTATCAAAATAGGGGTGAGGTCCTGTTGGGGTATGGGAGTGTTTGTTTTGGTGCTTTCAAATATCAACACCGTTTGGCAAAAATCGCTTAGTGCACCTTTAAACCACTGTCTATTCCTACATTTCTGTGCCTTGACTGTGGTAGTTCCCTTTCTGTCTATGCAGGGTCAGTAAGCTCTCGTATTTCATCAAAAATATCTTAATTTGTTTCCGAAGATGAACGAAGGTCTTACAAGCTTGGAACGACATCAGGGTGAGTAATTAATGACAGTATTTTCTTTTTTGAGTGAACTATCCCTTTAAATCCCAGGCTTCTAGAAGAAACGCGATCGAATTATATGATGAGCAGATTTAATTTAGACTTTTAATTACTATATAAAAATTGACTACACACGTAGGGCATACCAAATATGGTAATCACAGAAGCTCAAATGTGATCGTCTGACAAGGAAGAATAAATCTTGGTTCTCATGCATCTAGCAAGCAATCACGTCTCTTCAAAAGACTTGGATTAAACCTCTAGATTCACCAAATACCGTGTTACAGTGATCTTTTTGTACTTTATAATGCATAAACCTTTTGGTTGCATGGAATTGCATTGATGGACAGGGTAGAGAATATAAAAATATCAATATTTTTTGTTTCTGAAGATTAACGAAAGTCTTGCGTCTTTAAAATGACATGAGGGTGGGTAAATGATATGTGACGTAATTATTATTTTTTTTATTAACAACCCCTTTAATAAAAATGCTTTTTTTTTCTTCAGTTCGAAAACTGTTAGACTTTCTAGGTTCCTCTTCTAACAACAGAGTTTAAAGTAGCTGCAATATTAAAGTATAATCATCAGACTACCAACCAGCTCCAAAACACCTGCCTGGAAGTTTCTAGTAATCCTGAAGACCATGATTAGCTTTTTTAAACGTGTGTTTAATTTGGATGGGAGCTAAACTCTGCAGGACAGTGAATTTGACACCCCTGATCTATATGGTGATCTATATCTGACCTGATGATATCTTATGCTACCTAATTGAAATATAATGCTGAAGAACATGAGTGATAAAGCTTACAGTCTTATACCATATAAATCTACATACAATATAAGCACAAGTGACATCATATGACCTTTGTCATATGTGTCTTAACCCTTTGGAGTCATCTTCAGCAATATGATATTAAAAGTTCCCTATCATAGGTTCACTTTGATGCTTCATCATTAGCTGACGCTATAGGAACACCCTCCAGGTGAAGCCTATATAGAATAATGGAAATTCATTGGCTGATGGTGCTAACACTGCCCTCTGAGGCATTGCATAACAGATGCCATAAAGGGATGTGTTTGCGTCTACTTCTGTCTTGCTTAACCCAGACCACGCGTGGTGTATTCTTTCAGGAGTTTGCACATTCAAGTATGAAAACTTGCGATTCAGCCCCTTTTAACTTTCCACATTCCTCTTTCCACACAATGTGCTTTGAACAACCATTTTCTCACTTGTTTTTGCACAACAATGCCCTTGAAACACAGGAGTTGTGCTTTGGTTCAGTTAACCATAATGTTGTGGTTAGGAAAAGGTGTGCCCCCATGGTGCATTTTGGGCCCTTTATAATGACTCCCATCCACCACATTCTCCATTTTGGGCAACTGTCCAGCTGTGTTATTTGAACAGCAGTTATCCTGGTGTTTTTTTTTTCTTTCTTTTCATCAGACTTAGAATGGTTTAGGTTGTCTTGGGATATCTAAAAAAAAAAAAAGATTTCCTGATATCAGAAGAACCACATGCAATTTATATTGATGCATGGTAGTTTAATGTTTTTTCAGAAGTTTTGTTTAGTCTTTTGACTTTTCTTAACCAAAAAAAAAAACAATTTAGGGATTAGAATGGGATTGGGGGGAAAAGAAAACTCTGGAAACTCCATTTACCTGGTTTATTTTGTCACTTTGTTCACTTTGTCTGTCACTTTCTTTGTGTGAGAGTGCATTCCCCCCGGTGGTTTAGTTACAAAGCCCTCGTAACCACTTTCTCATAACCACATGGCACATGGTCTTGAAGGAACTGGGTTAAGCAATAAAAACTGACACCATCTCCAGGCAATTTATATGCTTAATGAAATGATCACCCTAGAGAGGTAATCTAACCACTTCAGATAAATGTACTAGGATGAACAAAGATTTTGACTGAAAAACTAAACAGAAACCGTTACTTTAACAAATATGATATGGATTTGATTTTGAACGAAATTTGATATGGATAAAGATGTGATTATGTACATAAAATTATCCATCTTTTATCAGATTACATGTAAACTCTGTTAATGATGTCTAGCTCAAAATGAACTCACATTTCTGTTATCGAGATGCATATTGAGTGAAAACAGTATCATGACCTCACGTGGCGAAGCAGGTTTTGCTTATAACAACTACGGTATTAGGCATTGCACAGTGGTAAGATGGAAAGAATATTTGAATTTGAACCATGTGATTGGCCTAATTCATTGTCAGAACATTGAGTTGTAAGTATGCATATATATGCTTTTATAAAATATTGTATTATTATTTGTCATGTTTCTGTTATGTGATTTTACATTTTGGTTTTCTCTGTATTTCTGTTCCCCCACATTAATTCCCTGGTTAATCTGTTTCCTTAGTAATTAATTAGTCTCATTGGTTGTTAATTAGTCCCACACATGTTCTGTTTCTCCCTGATTGCATTCTCCCCTGTATTTAAGTCCTCTGTTTCCCTCAGTTCTCTGTCTGGTATTGTTTTGGTGATTTTGGTTTGTGTTGTGGATTTACGTTTGGATTACTCCTGGAATTTGCATTAAATACTCTCTTGAACTTTACTCCTTCGTCGTGCGCTTGATTAGACAGCCAACTGGTACAGTATATTATTAACCGTTTATAGTATTAATTAATTAAGTAATAACGAATTGATTGATTGATTGGTGATCAAAATTAGACAGGTAATTATCAGGCAATGATCTCCAAAACTTCGTAACTTGTCCCACCAGTGAATCCCACTAGTAAATTTTAACACATCGAATTTCGACCACTGAGCACAAGCAAAAAAGCTTTAAAAAAAAATTAAAAAGCATATATATGCTACTGTCATCTGAAATGCAGGATGAGGTGGATGTGACTCAATTTATTGTGCCCAGCATGCACTATGGGGGCACATCTTTTTGTAATAATGACATTATGGTTGTGTAAACCAAAGTACAAATCCTCTAAGGGTGTTTTTGCGATTAGCACGAGTGAGAAAACTGTCATGCAAAAATGCAAAAGATAAGCTATTGTCAATCGAAACAAAAAACGTGTTAGTCATACCTCAGTATATGGGGCCATATGGGGCCCAGCATGCACCATGGGCGCACACCTTTTCATAACCACAACAATATTGTCGAGTGAACCAAAGCTCAACTTCTGAGCTCCAAAGGCTTTGGTTATGCAGAATGCAAAAACTGTTGTGTTCACAGTACGTTTCCCATTACAACACGTATGACTTTCTCAGATTTTTTTTAGTTATACCTTTGCAATAAATAGGTTTAAAACAGTCCAAATGATTTGAAAAGAAATCTGGTTCTCAAGTTCAACTCACTAATGATTTAATCACAATGGTTAACAGCCCACTGGAGAAGAATAACAACAATAAAAAAATGACTGTTTTGCATTGTTTTCTTTTTGTATCACACAGGTCTCCAAGATGAAACAATTATCATTGTCATAAAAATGATTATTATCCTTAATTTAAATTTCTCAGGCATATTAGTGAACATGCTTAAGAAAGAAAAGAAGAAAGTTCAAGATGTCACCTCCCAGCTGACCCTGTTGTACCCATTAACCAACAAATCATCCACGTCACCCACAACTAAACAGGTGGAAGAGAGTGCAAAATATGACCCCTCTAATGATTACACACATGTTCAGCATTTGATGACCAGAAAAAGAGGTGAGTGAACACAAACCCTATATTATATATCATTCACTGACCAGGATTTGCTACATATTATGGATGCTTTTAATTGCCCAACCACTCAAAAAAAAAGGTGCAGATTCACTGCCACTGACTCTTAGTCAGCAGGATAATGTCAAGGAGGCAGGACAAGGGGAGCACATGGCCAACACCAGTGGTGTAGTGAAGGGTATACGCAGGTATACAGTGTATACCCACTTCTTTATCAGTCGGCTTTGCGTATACCTACTTCTAAATCCCCTCTGATGCGCATCATTCATTAGTGTCCTGCGTTAGGCAAAATCATGACAGTCCACCACATGAGTAGCTAATCAAATCGCATGTGAATAATTGCAAATATTCCCTAAACATACCCAGTAAAGACAGTGATGCAGTCAGAATGCACCGCTTCCCTTTGAATTTGATTGATGATTGCGCCCGCGCCCGCCTCTCATCTCGACAAATCACGTGAATACAAGCGGAGTTGGTCTGGGGCTTGAGTGCATGTCAGGGAGGCGCGCAGAGTGAAAAATAATATTTAATTATTGACTCCTAATTTGAATCTGTACATTATAACGAAAACAATACCTTAAAAATGAAAAGAAGCAAGTTTTTGCAATCAGATTTTTTTTTTAAACCGGTAAACTTTTCAGTTCAAGGATCCAGTAAACGAATGCCTTCAAACAGTAGCCTAAGTTCAAAACAGCTACAGAGAAAACACGACCGGTTTCATTAGAGATTGCTTAAAGTCATGTCCAGAATTAGTCTTTTCAGCATGTATTCGGCTTAAAAGCATGAGTGTTTTATAATAAATGCCGGCTGAAGGTGTTTTAGAGTCTGAATGGATCCGTAAGAAGCCTGTACGTCAGGTCAACGGCAGTAGGTTAGTGATCTTTTGGCGTCTCCTGTGGTATGTTGGAATTGCAGCTTGAACTAGTGCATAATTGTATTAAAAATGCTTCTAAACAAATTTTATTTTGTATTTATTTATTGATTGTATTTTTGCACTATTAGAGGTATATAGATAAATTGTAAAAGTTATGGGGGGAAACTAGGGGGTTACTATTTGCCCGTACTCGTATTGCCAGGGAAAAGAACAGTCCAGTCAAACATCGGAAGTAGCTGCACAATTAAAGAAAAATAATTTTTGTTTCAAATAGAGATCATGATCCTCCTACAGATAACTAAACAAAATAGCTTGTCTACTAGAGGTTCTGACAAAATGTTAATCGTTGCAGTCTGTCATTTTTACATTTTAATTATTTATTGCAAAATATGCACCTCTTTTGTGGCTAATATTAATTTCATAATGATCCTTACTCCGTGAAGTCAAAGTAGCAGAAGTTACAGTAAGTGAAAATGTGTAAATACTACTGGCCCATTTTGGGGTGAAATATGCAAGACTAGGTGCCTACCTGGGTCTACCTCTGTCCCATGTTTATACACCCAGGGCCCTATTCATCCTAAAAAAAAGGGGACATAAAATAAGGGATACCCACTTCTCCAGGCACCCCTACACCACTGGCCAAACAAGAAACAAAGACACACCTGTGCTCGGCACAAGACAAACCCAAAGAGACATAAACAAAGGACAAGACTAACAAGGCTTTATTCCATTTTGTATGTCTCCCTTATTTTTCTGACACACCCATTTCAGGTCATGGAGTTTCTTGTAATGAGCTAATGAGTTTGAATCAGGGTGTTTGATAGGGAGCCACAAAATGTGCAGGCTGCGGGGGCGCCCAGGACGCCAACCCACAGGGCGCCCAGGACAGGTTGAGAAACCTGTATTAAAGGGATAGTTACCCAAAATTAAAAGTACCCCATGATTTATCACTCAAGCATCCTAGGTGAAGATGACTTTCTTCTTTCATACAAATACAATAGGAGTTAAGTTAAAAAAAACAATGTCCTGGCTCTTCCCATCTTTATAAAGACAGTGAATGGGTGTTAATTTACAATAGTCCAAAAGAAGTCCAATAAAGCACATCCATCCATCATAAAAAGTGTCCCACATGGCTCCGTGGGGTGAATAAAGGCCTCCCTTAGCGAATCGATGTGTTTTTGTAAGAAAAAAAATCCATATTTAAAATTTTATAAACAGTAATCTCTATCTTCCGCTAACTGTTGTACACGCGTTCACAATAGAACGCTGTTCCGGCAGAAGACGTAGGCGTAGTGTAAGGTCCTGTGAGAATGTGCTAGTCTCGTGAGAACCAATGTTTGTTTACAGGAGCAAAGGAAGCAAAGTTTCCTTGCTTTAGCAAAGGGAAAAAAACAGTCTCCTCTTGGCTTATATCGAAATCCTCCAACATTTTTCTTTACAAATCTTAAGGTGTGTCTCAATCAGCTCCCAAGCTCTTGAATCAGTATATCTTGTACACAAATTCGATCACTGGTAAGTTCCCTGGCTCACTGCACATTGGGACAGTGATTACTCAATTTCTGGTGACATGACTATGAACAATGTCAATGGACAACATTGTAGAACGTCATTGCTGGAATTATTCAACAATAGACAGGACCGGTTTCTTTTTGATATTATTTTTAAAAACTTTAAACATTATGTTACATGTTCTTTCATTATTTCAGCCGAATATCAATTATAAATGTTAACTAGATGTGTTCATTACCTGTCTAGAGATATGTCTTTATGCTGAAATATACTAATTAAAAGGTTTGTCTTTTCAAATCTTCGATCACGTGTCATTATAATTATTGAGTTGGCTTGTGTGGTTTATGTTTCGTGCTTCAGAAATGTGATGTAATTTCTGGTAAGGGAGCATAGTGAGCACCAATGCTCCCTAGTTTTTGCGGTGTATTGTGGGATTTTTCAGGGAGCGAACGTTCCAGTGCACTGGAAGGATTTGGCAATTGAGGCAGCCCTTAAAATGGCTGACTCCCTGATCAGTGCCCAGACTACTGAACTAGGGAGCCGATTGAGACGCACCCTTCGTTTTGTATTTCTGATTCGTGACCAGTGTTTTGTTTTGCTCTCTTCGTTGCGCATCCCTATTTGTCACTTCTCACCTGACCTTACGCTATGTCCTACGTCATCCGCCAGAACGGAACGCACATACGACAGTTAGCGGAAGCTAGAGATAACTGTTTATAAAGTTTAAATATGGAAATTTTTCTTACAAATCATAATTGATTGTATGAAACTATACAAGACAAAAATAAGAAAGTGCGTGATAAAGACTTGTCTGCAAAACGTCTATATTTAGTGTCTCGTCTGACACACTCATTTCATGTCCGGAGTCACTACTAATGAGCTGATAAACTGGATCAGGTGTGTTTGATTAGGGAGACATTCAAAATATGCAATTTTTTGGGTGCTCAAGGAGCAGGCGATAAAAGGGGAAAACCTTTCCCAGAGAGGACCTCTGTGGATCCATGACTATATTGAACTACAGCTGAGATCATTCATATGTCATGCATGTGCATTGTCCACTAGGCCACCTGTCCAACATTGAGTGTTTTTTTCAGGTACTCATTGTAAAACTAGCTTTTGTTTGATTTTGTTGGTTTTGGGTTGTGAGTAAAGGATAAAAATGTTTTATGTTTTTATTATTATGTGGACAAAACTCTCTTGTAACCCTCCCTACCCCGAACCCCCCCCCCCCCCCACCCTGTATTTGTCTCACATACTGTATGTGTGTTATAAAGTGAAGTGAAGCAGCAATATCAAAAGTACTTGTGAAACTTCAGTTAGAATTTTAGTTTCTTTGACAAATAATTAACAAAGAATATTGTATAGTAGGCTGCATATTACATACTGTATGTATTTGCAAAAAAATTCAAAAACTGATTACTGAGTGTAATACAGTTTTTGTGAGTTTCAGCCCTAGAGTTTGTAACTGAATACCATTTTATTAAATATAATGATATACGTATATGTTGACATGCTTGAATTATCTTAGTAGAGCACATTCTCTTAACTTTTACTACTATGCACTTTTCTCTTTCAGTGCTGGAATTATCTGTGGGTCAGCAGGAGGCATTTGAAGTCTTTCTGAGAGACCATGAAGACCGTTTATCAATTGAAAATAACAGAACTGTGTTGCAACAAAGGTCAGTGTGTGCTACAGTGCTGTTATTAAAATTATTATTATTATTATTTAATGAGATGTTTAGTTGTCCAATATGGGACACGTGGGTAAATATATTTTGTCCCCACCACTTTTTGTCAAAGACGATTTTGTCTCCAATACTTTTTGATTGAAAAACTCTTTGAAAAAAAAATAGCATGCTAAAGGAGATGGTCCTCACTGCAGAACACAAGATCCAGGGGGCGAGGTTGGATCCAGATCCAACTCCTCCCATATTACATATTGCCGCATTGCGCCGGGTGTATGATAGAGCCCATAGTCTCAAATATTTCTCATGTCTCATTTTTGTCTACTTTAGGAATTTTAGGAGAAACATTCCTTACTTGGCATAAAACACACCCCATCGCGACTCTTGAGAATCACAACTATGTCTCCTGAGCTTAGGAAGAGCAACCACTGAGCAATATTTTTTTTTTCTCCCCACCGCCCGCCGCACCAACTATAACCACCCCCCCCTTGAGCGCCCACACACATATAGGGATTTATAAGCAATGGCATATGTGCTCAGTGCTCACTTTTACTGAGTGATCCAAGAGATGTAGTAAACAGAATACTTTTTACATTTACACATTTACATTAAATATACCACTCTCATGAATGGAGTTAAGCGGGCACCCCGTGCTGTCCCCTGCAAGAAGCCGTGCTGGCTGTCTGTGTCTGTGTGAAATAGCTTCATCAGGACAGTACTAAATAAAAATCAATATGCAATTTTTAAGATCTCTCTTATTTTGTTAAAACTATGAACATTGTGCTGATTATGCAAGGTGTATGTAAACTTTTTACCACAAATGTACAAGGATTTTCACATCAGCCATTTCATTTTGCAGGTTTATTGAAGCCAAAACACTTGGTGAGCAAGTTAACCAGATCAGGATCAGAGTCAGTAAGTAGTCCCTTCACCTTTTTGAAGCCAAATTTGGACTCTTGTATTAAGCACATACATTTTATGTTCAACCTATAGTTAGTGGTAGTGTGGTCTGTGTGGGTCTTGATGCCCCAGTATAGTGATGTGGACACTAAAAAGCACTATCCTTAGGATGAGACATAAACTGAGGCCCCACCCCCCCACCCCCCGGTTCAAGTTCACCCCAGTGTTGGGGAAAGGTACGTTTAAACGTAATCGCATTTACCCAAATATTGAATTACTCAATAAAAAAAGTAACTAATTACGTTACATAGTTACTTTTTATGGACAGTAATGCGTTACAATACTTATGCATTACTTTTTCTCATCTGGGCTGAGCTTACTTGTTTGTTTTTAATATAAAAAGTTCTATTTTTGGCAAATATAAAGCCTTTTCACACCAAAAGTGAAATGAATAAGCTCAGGCTGAAGGGAAAGTCAATTGAGTCGTACTGTAGAATGCCGCAAAGAAGAACACTTTCAAACATCAGACTTCAGGCAATAAAAAATAAGTAATTTTTGCTATTAGTATGATTGAAACTCGGTAAGCGAACGTCAGGAACGAAAAACAGCCATTCGTGAAATAGAATGGGATTAAAACATAAGGAGTTGTGTTGTTTAACATTTAATTATGCGGTTCGATCACTTCTGAGTGCAGTAATTTTATCATTTGAGGAATATAAATCTGTGTGCGTTTTTTTGGAGTGAGATGAATTAATTGAATATGCATATTATTTTTAGACCTACCAGTAACATCTTCTGATTTCTCTCACAGGGGACAGGAGCGTCAATCAATACTGGAAAAAAAAAGTAACTGTTTGCGCTTACTTTTTTGAAAAAGTAATTAAACTGAGATATCTTTGTAAATTAAAAAAGTAATGCGTTACTTTACAGTACTGAAAAAAGTAATCTGATTACGTAACTTGCGTTACTGCATTACCCCCAACACTGTAGTTCACTAGTAACAAAAATATCTTGCAACTAGTGCTTTAACTTGGACAGCCCTAAATTCTACACAATAAATATTTCCTTCATGCAGGTTGCTGTCTGACACGTTTTTCCGGTCCCTTTTGATTGACAGGATATAATCGGCCCTGATAATTGGCTGTGTTTTAAACAATCAGATGATGGCCAAAAGTGCAGATAATTGCTCTTTTTTTGTGATCAACATGTTATTGTGTTTTCTTGCTAACAGAGTGTAGTGTCAGAGATGAATGATATGCAGGAAGAAAGTGTCTAACAAAATAAAGAGGACCAAAGAGACAAAATATAGAGAAAACACCAATGGAACCCACAGTCTTATTTGTTACATCTTAGTGCATTCTTCTATCCTATTCTTTTACATCGGTTAACTTTTAAGAATGAAAATCAAGTTGTCAAGTTGAGTCACCTTTATTTATATAGCGCTTTATACAATACAGATTGTGTAAACAGGAAAATTATGTCAATAATGTAGGAGGACAATAGTAAAACTGTAATTTATTTCAGTTTCTACAAGCCCTCCAGTTCCCCACTCGCCTTGATTTAGTGATGTCATCATCCAGCTCAGTTCAGTTCTCTTCAAATAGCATCTGTGCAATCAAGCCGACAATATTGCCAGAAATTAAGTGTCCCCAACTAGGCAAGCCAAAGGCAACAGTGGCATGGAACCAAAACTCCATCGGTGACAGAAATGGAGGGGAAAAAAGCCTTAGGAGAAGCCATGCTCATTTGGGGGACCAGTTCTCCTTTGGCCAGATGAAACCACCATGGTGTGGTTTAATTCCAGGCTGAAGCACAAGTCAAATTGTGCAGAGGATTTGTCTGGTTCTCATGGTCTTGTGCCAATGGCCATCTAGTTGACAAGGGCTTCGCAGGAGATCTTTCTCTAGGGCTCATCTAGTTGACATGGCCTCCGCTGAAATTTAGGGCTGTAGAGGTCATCTCTAGGTGATGATCCACCATCTGGTCTGGATACAGACTGGATCTAGTTGCTTTACAGGACCATCTAACTTGGATACGGACTGGATCTGGGTGGCTATGGTGACCTCGTAATAAGAATGAAACAGACTGAAATTAGCATAGATGCCATTCTTCTTACAATGTGGCAAGTACATCCTAGGTTATGGGAAGTGTTCCTGGTTCTGGTTAACCTAATTAATGCAGCCTTTATCGTATTTAAATTAAAGAAATGTCATGGTGTGTTATGTGTAGAAAGTTTCAAAGGTTAAAGAGATGGGTCTTGAATTAGATCTAAAATGACAGAATGTGTCTGCTCCTGAAAAACCTCTTAATAGTTGTTCCAGAGTTGGACATAAATAGGAAAAAGATCTGCTGACGCAAATTGAATTTGCTTTAAGGCAAGTCAATGTACTTTATTTGTGTATGCTTTTACATACTGGTTGGTCAATGATCTTTAACAGGGTTCAAGACGGAAAATAAGTTGGTCAAATGCAAGAAATACAAAAGAGTCATTTTTCCAGCATAAAAGCAGTCATTGAGATTCATGATGACATCTCCTAGTTCAGCTCTCTTCCATACTGTTGTCTGTGCAAGCAGTCAAGCATAACAACTAGCAAGCCAAAGGGACAAGTGCAAAGGAACCCAAAACTCCATAGGTGACAGAATAGAGAAAAAAACCTGGAAGAAACCAGGCCAGCCGGGGGCCAGTTCTCCCTCTGGCCCAGACAACAACCAGCATGGAGTGGTTTTAATTCGAAAGCTGCAAAACGATGCAGAGGACTCGTCTGGTTCTCGTGGTCTTGTGCTGATGGTCATCGAGGTGATGAGGTCTTTGTCTCTGGGGCGCATCTAGTTGACACCACTAAAATTCATGGCTGTAGAGGTCGTCTCTAGGTGCTAATCCACCATCTGATCTGCATATGGACTGGATCTGGGTGGCTACAGTGACCATCTGATATGGATACAGACTGGATCTGGTAGCTATGGTGACCTCGGAATAAGAGTTGAAAGAGACTAATATTGGTACTGAGATGTCATTCTTCTCGATGTTAGCGAGTACATCGGGTGTTATGGGAAGTGTTCCAGGTTCTGGTTGACCTAATTAATGCAACCTAAAAAACCTTTAACGGATTTGAATATTAGAAAAGTGTTATTGTGTTATGTGTAAGACAGGTTAAAGAGACCTGTCTTTAATCTAGATTTAAACTGACAAAGTGTTTCTGCCTCCCGAACAACGCTAGGTAGATTATTCCAGAGTTTGGCGCTAAATAGGAAAAGGATCTTCCACCCACAATTGATTTTGATATTCTAGGTATTATCAAAAGGCCAGAGTTTTGAGATCGCAGTGGATGTGAAGGACTATAATGCGATATGAGCTTGCTCAAGTATTAAGGAGCTGAACCATTCAGGGCTTTATAAGTAATTAGCAATATTTAAAAATGTATTCGTTGTTCAATAGGTAGCCAGTGCAGAGTTGACAGAACCGGACTAATATGGTCGTACTTCCTGGTTCTAGTAAGAACTCTAGCTAAGCAACCACCCAATAAAGCATTACAATAATCTAACCTTGAGGTCATGAACGCATTCAAACTCATTTGACATTGAGAGCATAGGTCATTTTTAAGATGGAAAAATGCAGATTTACAAATGCTATAAACATGGTTTTCAAAGGAAAGATTGCTATCAAATAGCAGACCTAGGTTCCTAACTGATGCCGAAGAATTAAAAGAGCTGCCATCAAGTGTTAGACAGTGTTTTAGGTTATTACATGCGGAGGTTTAGTCCAATAATTAAAACCTCTGTTTTTTTCAGAATTCAGCTGCAGAAAGTTACTAGTCATACAGTTTTTTTTATATCAACTATGCATTCCGTTAGTTTTGCGAATTTGTATCTTTTGTCGGGCCCCAAACAAAGAAATTGTAATAAGGTGCTCGATCACATGGAGCACTTCGCTGTCAATATACAAAAACCGGCACACTGCCACTACTGCTCTCAAAGACAACGTTTATTAAAATCACAACGTTTCGACACTCAGGTCTTAGTCAGGGAAACAAGAAGTGATCAGAAGAATAGAATTTACCAACATGATATATCACACCTGACACAATTCATCAAACAAATTACCCTATTATGAATGAACGAAATGAACGAAAACGAAGGGGAAAAAAACAGAAAAGACCTATATCCCATATATACATATTACATTACATATCGGGCCACGAAGAAATATAGAGCTGAGTATCATCAGCATAACGGTCGCCCACCACCACATCTAACACCATGCTTCTTGATGATATCTCCCAAGGGTAACATGTAAAGTGTGAAAACCAACGGTCCTAGTACTGAGCATTGTGTTACTCCATACTGTACTTGCGATCGATATGATACCTTGTCATTCACTGCTATGAATTGATGACCCCCCCCCGGTTAAGATAAAGTAGATGCCAATGCAATTCCTCTAATGCCAACATAAATTTGTAGTCTACTCAAAAGAATGTTGTGGTCGATGGTGTCAAGCACAGCGCTAAGATCCAGTAACACTATTAGAGAAATACCAAGACCCCAAAATGGTCGATAAGAGAGGTCATTTGTAACTTGATGAGAGCAGTCTCCAGCTTATTGCTACGGTCAAATCTGACTGGAAATCGCCACAGATACCATTTCTCTCTAAGAAGGAGCTAGCTGAGAGGATCTACTGCCTTTTCTAATATTGTGACAGAAAGGAAGATTTGGAGATCGGTCTGTATTTAACTCATCTCTTAGAATCACACAGCATTGTGTTTCCTACATTAAGTTTTTTTAACTTTACTCGGGGGGGGGGCCCGCCCTACCATACAAGCACCAACCTTTGCAACCCGATGACTCTGCAGCGGACACCAACCCTATCACGTATGACACCTTGCACCCGAATTAAATCCCAACTCACTTCAACCACAGCACACGAGGATCTAGACTACGCCCGCACCCCCCAGCCTCTTTTAGTAGCTTAGAATGTATAGGGTCTTACATACATGTTGTTGGTTTAGATCAGGGGTGTCCAAACCTGCTCCTGGAGACCAGATCACCAAACCGCACCGACCATATCACCCTTCTAACCCCAATTCAAAACACACCTGAACAGCATCAAGTGTTCAGGGTTCTTGATAATGACAGAAGTGTGCTGGAGCACCGCGGTTGGACCCACAACACAACTAAGTTGCAGGACGGTAGAGAGATATCCAGGAGCAGGGATGGCACACCCCCCCCACACTGGTTAGATGACCCGCGCGCAAACTGTCCGTTTATACAATTCTTCCTCTCCTATAGTGGAGAATGAGTGGAATTGTTCCTCAGGTGATCTATAGCACACTTTCTGATGCGATACTTTAGCTGATGGCTGCATGGTTATAATTTTATCTCTAATAGTATAGATTTTGAAAGTAAAGAAGTAATTTTTTTTCTTATAAAGGAGATCAAATTAAGCAGATCTAGCAGACCTCTAGTTTTGTTTTGTTCCAGCTGCACTCCATTTTCCAGGCTGTTCTTTAGGGCGCAAGTGTGCTCATTATGCCACGGTGTCTGAATGTTTTCCTTAATCTTCTTCAAGTGTAAACGAGTAACCGCGTCTAAAGTGCTAGAAAATAGGGAGTCCATAGTTTCTGTTACAACATCAAGTTTTTCTGAGCTAGTGGATTTGCTGAGGAATTGAGACAAATAAGGAAGATTATTTACAACGCAGTCTTTTGTCATAGACGTGTTGGTCGTAGAAGTTGTCATGAATTCGGTTCTGGTGCAGAATATTTTTTATCTTCTCTCTATTAATAATAAATCAGTGGAGTGCTTCAGACAGACAATATCTATAAAATAGGACAACCATTGCAGTTTTGGCAAAGAATTAGGCTGAAACCATGAACTGATGATAGCTTTCTAAATAGCTGCTAAGCCCCAAAAGTGAGCAATTTTTTAGTTAAAGTCAAGGTTACAGAGGAATCATCATTAACATGGGTTCAGGATCAAGTGTAATTTCCAAAAGTTGTGATAAAATAGTAAAGACTTTAATTCAGAAATTCAAGATGGGCAGACATTCTCAAAATAGATGCATAAAAGCTGCCAATTGACTCCGTTACATTTATTACACACAGGGGACGTTACAAGTTTAATTTGAAAATGCCTAAAGGCTGTACAATATACTCTATGGATTACTTTTTAGTTTATGAACTAGTGGGTAGGGTTTTTGGACAAAGCTGAAACATTTTGCCATATAGTCCCCCAGACCAAGATATCAAGATACATTTTTTTGAGGATTTTAAATGTTTGATTCCTGAAAATAGCACTGTCACAATGTGTTGTAGAGAGGCAGGCAGAGAACAGATTTAAAAAATTGAAGCGACGTGTTGCCAAGCATGGTGACCCATACTTTAAATTTGTGCTCTGCATTTAACCCATCCAAGCACACACATTAGTGAACACACACACCCAGAGCAGTGGGCAGCCATATTGCTGCGGTGCCCAGGGAGCAGCAAGGGTCTCACCTCAGTCATGGTATTTGAGGGTGGAAGAGAGTGCTGGTTATTCACTGCCCCCACCAACAATTCCTGCCGCACCTGAGACTCGAACACGCAACCTTCGGGTTACAAGTCCGACTCTCTAACCATTAACACCATCTCTAACACAGAGTTTTAGTCCTTAACACAAAGTTTTTTTTTAGTCCAAAACTCACTGGCAAACAGGACAGGAGGCATAAACCAACACTAATATAAAACAAGACCAGACAAAGAACACAGGAAATGGAAGAACTTAGTACTGATACAAACAAGGTAAATTAACAAGACTACTAAAGAACTAAATAACTAATCATATCAGTAACTATGACAACACAAGGCAAACAGGAAGATCAAACACAGGACCTAATGAAAACAAACTAAAAGTCCATGAAACAGTCAATCAATTTGTATGCCAGCCACAAGGAGCCAGAGGATCTTCCAATCTCTCTGGATAAGATATGGGAAGAACAGCACAAAGACTTGGTAATCATGAAAATATTACAAACCATGGCAGAAGGTGATGTCAACCTGAAAGAACAATATAAGTTACTGGAAGACAAGCTTTACCGTAAAGCTCACCTGGCTGACAACCAGCTGCATTATCGTATGTATGTTCCTAGTAGCCTCATTCCACAGATCCTTCAGCATTATCATGCCAGCCCCTTGAGTGGTCATGGAGGAGTATATAAGACTTATAAGAGAATTCAAGAAGTGTTTTTTTGGCCAGGAATGTGGAGTGATGTCAAGCAGTGGGTAAGAAGATGCGTAAAATGCCAACAACTTAAAGAGTGACAATCGAAAACCTGCTGGCAAAATGCAACACATCACTGTCACACACCCCAATGAAATGCTGGGTGTGGACATAGTGGGACCCTTGCCGTGTAGTTCCAGCCAAAATGAATATTTGGGTTAAGATGTTCCCCATGCGAAATGCCACTACCCAAACAGTTGCTGCCATTTTTAGAAGGAAATTCTTACCAGGTGGGGTGTGCCTGATTTCCTGTTGTCCGATCGAGGTACACAATTTGTGTCATCAGTATTTAAGGAGGTCTACGAAAAAATGGAATGTAATGCCTAAACTGACTACGGCATACCATCCTCAGACCAATATGTCTGAGAGAATTAATCGCACCCTTAAATACATGATCGCAGCATACCTTGATGAAAATCACAACAAGTCGGATCAATATTTACAATATTTAGAGTTCAGATTTGCCATCAATTCGGCTGTCCAAGAGATAAAAGGAATGACCCCAGCTGAACTGCAACTTGGAAGAAAGCTGCATGGTCCAATAGACAAACTCCTCCAAGGCAAAAATCTCACCCCTGATGTGCCAGTATACGATGTTGTTCATTGTTTAACCTAGCTTCAATCCAAAGCTATGGAAAACAGCAAAAAAACTCACGTTAGACAAACAAGAAACTACAACAAACACAAAAGAGAGCTAAAATTTAAAGAACAAAACCGTGTGTGGATAAGGAACTTTCCACAATCTAGCGTGAAAGCTAAATTCACTGCAAAACTAGCCAGGAAATGGAGAGGTCCTTACCGGGTAATAAAACAGCTGGGTCCACTTAATTACCGTGTGGTACTGGAGACTATGGGGGAAGATGTCCGCACAACCCATGTGTGCAATATGAAACCGTGCTACCCGACAGCCGAAGAATTAGAGCCCAAAGCAAGGAAAAACTTCAAAACATATTCCAAGACATCTTCATTCTGATGAAGAAGAGGAGTTTCAAGGATTTTGACCCTCACCAATTTTCAACCATGAATTGTTTTTTCAGGGGGGAGGGGGAATGTGACTGTTTCGGAAGAACCATACAGTTTAAATTGTCTAATGCAAGAGCCAATCGGGAGAAAGACATGGAGGATCATGATCGGAAATAACGGAATAAGAGGAAGTGGAAGCAGTGAGAGAGTAGGGGAAACAGTGACGTGTTGAGTTGTGAGAGTGCAGACAACAATAGATGCTGCCGCCAAGTCGAGTAGCGAGCAAGCTGGAATCAAATGCATGTGGGTTTTGCTAAACTGAGTAGTACAGCACCAAAAGAGGGATTACTTGCCGCTCTGTCGGATCTTCCTGGCCCAGACATTTAGAACGTTTGTTCCTGACGCATACTGCGGAGCGATTGCCTGGCGCAGTCGACGGAGAGTTGCCGGGTACTTAGAGCTTCCGAGATTGTCTGTTCCTATGTTTTCGACGCTGCCTACAGAACGTTGCCAGATCCACTCGCAGGCATTCTACCTCAAGGCTTACTGTTCATCAGACTAAGAGTGATTATTTGTCGCATATATAATGGGTAATGTTAAGTTTCAAAGTTTTGACTATTGAAATTGAGTATTTTCCAACATTTATTTTTTTCTTTGATCTTTTGAGAGACTAACTCTTAACCCAATGAACTAATAATTACTCTGGTACACGACACACCAAATCAGACGACTGATTGATTTTGTGAATGTGAATTTTCTTTTTCCTATTTTGATATTTGAACTTTATAACTTGGCATTGAATTTTTTTGTACGGGATGTTTTTTTTTTTTTTGGTGAATGAGTTTCATTACTTTACATTGATATCTATTTTTGTGACGGGTGGTTTGAGTTATCCTGGGTTAAATTATTAACTTTTTTTGTTTTTTTTGGTAGATTTAATTCTGCCTGGCGCCCAAATTAGAAAAATTAAGGAATTCAATTTCAATTAAATTTCTATAGTTAAGTTAGCCACCGTTACAAGTATGATGCCAGGAAGTGAAGTGGGAGAGAGAGAGGGGAATGGGATTGGGAAAGATCCATGAGCCAGGACTCAAACTCAGGAGACCCAAAGTGCAATGGTGCTTTGTCAACACCACTAACCCACCACCACAACACGCTGCCCACGAGGCTAACGGTGCTGACAAACAGCTGAATTTTTCGGGATTCGGGATGATGGTAGGATGACCCGATGCAGAACAAAGATTTCAAGGTTTCATCATTGTAAGGGGAGGTGACAGCGAGATGGCTGAAATTTGCAATTAAATCCCATGAATTGTGGCTCATTTGAGTCACTGCATCGAACTTAGCTGCATAATCCATTTAAGGGAAGAAATTAAGTACTGATACAAACAAGAGTTTTTCCTTCTTCCGATTTAAAAAAAATCTCTGTCCACATGAAAACGCAAGCTCATGCTATGAGACACAGAGCATGCCAAACCAACAGGTGGCGATATAATCTCAACCGTAAAGCCATTTTGGCCAATCAAAAGCCTGAAAAAGTCTCCAGTAGGCGGAGATAACAATGCAGGCGCTGACGTCACAAACCAAAAACTCTGGGTTCCGGAGTTTTTGAAAATCTTCACCCTGGCAGGCGTTTTCAAAAATGTTAAGTTTCAGTGAACTGGTGCTGCGTTTGCGTGTGGACGAACGGCCTAACCGCGTAGAAAAAGCTTCGGTTTTAAAAATAACCGAACTAATCATATCTAAAGACAAACGAGAATATCAAACAGAGGAACTAATGAAAACAAGCGAAAAGTCCATGAAACAGAAACTACCTGAACATATCTGTAACAAGCACATCCTGTAATGTATGAGGGGCATCGAGTGATTATTCAGTCAGTTTCCACTGTGGAACCATGGAAGGTTGTACATCTAGCCATGTGTTTACTGATTTCAACTGAAAAGACAAATACTACAACTTAAAATTTGGCAGTGATAAGCCACCCAAAGACTTCAAGGAGTCCAGTTTGATACAGAGTCTTTTGTTATTCTAGATCATTTTAAAGGGCATCCTCTGAAGGTCTGTGAAATAATCTTTAGGGAAAATGGCAACATGGAAAGTAGAAAATTGAGGCGCCCAAGTACGTTCAAACAACAAAAAACTTCCTCTGATACTCCTCTCATGGTGGTCAAAAATAAGATGGGTTTTTTTCAATGAAATTAATGTACTATATTTTAGTTCAATAATGTTTTTATTTAATATTTTGTATTCATAGGTGATTTTATGATATTAAATTATATTCATGCTAGGGATGCACGATATTATCATAACGTTATTGGATTTGAAAAAAATCATGCCGATATGCCTTGCCGATAAGACGAGTAGCTCACATGTGCTTAGGGTGTGCTAGTGATAAGATCACATCAGCAGTGTGGTCATTCTTGAAGCAAACTTTTTACCGAATGATGATTAGATTCACTGTTTTGGATCACTACATTGAATTTGCGAATGAGGCAGTGGCATCCTCCCCCAGGTCTTAATGCCTGTCCGGTAAGGCTTTTTATTTATTTAGGGGGGGCTGTGAGCCTATTGAATCAAATGAAAGTAAAATACACAAATATCATTAAGATATTATGATATTATATATAAAAAATAAAGCAGTAAATGATTGAAACACAAGTCTGTTTTGATTTAAAGGTCAGAGCTACTAGCTTACATTGAATAAAAAATATCATTACAATATGATAAAAAAGATATCCAGATTTTTTTCATTATGTAATATATCTTTCAAATGGATATGAAACTAAATACAGGGAGCTAAAAGATATTTAGAATTTTTACAACTCTTGCTTTAGACCATCTATAAGAGTAGGTCATTTGGGTTTTGACAATATCTCTTTTCTAGTTTATAAGTTTATAAGGGTAGCTATTCTTAAATGATGGTGGTAAGTCTGCAAAGTTGTTAATCAAAAAAGTGCATGTTAAATAAAGATATTGTCTCTCAAAAGTGAGAGTCGATTCTGAATCGCCTTAAGTCATCATATTTTCGAATCTTTGCCTGGTACGTCATGGGTAAAAACACATTTGCATAATCCCAAACTGCGCGACTTTGATGCCCATAAACACTTCCGTTAGTTTGTGTGTTTACATCATGTTGAGAAGACACTGTGTTCAAGGATTCCACAGAAATACAATTCGAACCTTTTGTTGTGTGCTCATCATTTTACAGAGGACTTCTAATCTTGGCTTTTATCTTCGTTGACTTCTAATCTTCTTAATTTGGACTAAAAAGCTCTCCGAACCACAACCTGTAAGAACGATTGATACGTTATGTGAACATTTTCAATTGAGTGCTCAAAATAAAGTTTTTGTGCTAATATGTGATTTATAGTGTAGCTTTAGGTTTAGGTTAAAGCATGATATACTGTATACTGAAAGTAGTTCTGTAATTCGATGTGAAACCCTATTCCTAGATGTGCGATTAATGTAGACTGCGTGTTATAAGTACTTCTTTTAAATAAAGAATGTAGTGTGCCACGACTTATAATCATTGTGACTGCTGTTTTATTTTGCTGCCCGGCCAGTTTGGGTAATGCGGGGGGAGAGACGAGCAAGTTAGTAGTGGGGCACTTTATACAGCGTTGGTTCGATTCAACTTTAAGACAGAGGTCTTTTGTCTGGCTAGTCTTAGACATTACACTGACATAATTGGGTTACACAACTGTGTAGGTCATCAGTTCACATTAGCACGGATAACGTACACCCATTATTGTTTCAATGGTTACAGTTTAGCAGAAATTTAGCTGTGGGCAGTTCGTGCATAGGTTTTGTTTTTATGTCATTTTAAGAAGTATTGGAACTGCTATATTATTTAAAAGGTGCTTTGTCATGGTAGCATCTAGAATTGATCAAGGAATACTCTCGTGCAATCACAAACGGCGTGGCCAGCTGACAATAGAGAAGATTAGGGTAGGAGGGCGAGGTTTGATCAGAATGTTTGGAAAAATGTTTTAATAGGGAAATTGAATATAATATAATGTATATTATGGAAAATAAAAGTTTTATGAATTGATGAATTAAAATGGTGGTAGGGATAAAAAAATATTGGAACTTTATAAATAGAATTGATATTAATGTAAATAAAAATAAAATATTAAGGTTTTAAAATGAATTGTTAAAAAAAAAAAAAAAAAGAGAGAGTGATTTTTAGAATTTTTGATAAAAAAAAAAAAANAAGATCAATGTGGCTGAGCTCCAGAGATGCAGTAAGGAGATGGGAGAAAGTTGTAGAAAGACAACCATCACTGCAGCCCTCCACCAGTTGGAGCTTTATGGCAGAGTGGCCCGCCGGAAGCCTCTTCCTCCAGTGCAATTTGCTATAAAACACCTGAAGGACTCCCAAGATGGGGAGAAATAAGATTCTCTGTCTGATGAGACCAAGATATAACTTTTAGGCCTTAATTCTAAGCGGTATGTGTGAGAAAACCAGGCACTGCTCATCACCTGTCCAATACAGTCCCAACAGTGAAGCTTGGTGGTGGCAGCATCATGCTGTGGGGTGTTTTCCAGCTGCAGGGACAGGACTACTGGTTGCAATCGAGGGAAAGATGAAAAGTGTGGCCAAGTACAGGGATATCCTGGAAGAAAACCTTCTCCAGAGTGCTCAGGGACCTCAGACTGTGCTGAAGGTTTACCTTCCAACAAGACAATGATCCTAAGTACACAGCTAAAATAACGAAGGAGGGGCTTCACAACAACGCTGTGACTGTTCTTGAATGGCCCAACAGAGCACTGACTTAAACCCAATTGAGCATATCTGGAGAGACCTAAAAATAGCTGTCCACCAACATTTACCATCCAAACTGACAGAACTGGAGAGGATCTGCAAAAAGGAATGGCAGAGGATCCCCAAATCCAAATGTGAAAAACTTGTTGCATCTTTCCCAAAAAGACTCATGCTGTATTAGATCAAAAGGGTGCTTCAACTAAATACTGAAAAAAGCCAAAGGTTCCTTCTATACTTTAGGACTCATTGGGAGATTTCCGTTTTTTCTTTTTTTAATAATCGGCACAAAGTCAACGACTTCTGTGTTTTTTCTGTCCATATGGGTGCTTTGCGTACATTAATTAGAAAAAAAATTAACTTAAATGATTTTAGCAAATGTCTGCAATATAACAAAGAGTGAAAAATTTAAGGGCGTCTGAATACTTTCCGTACCCACCGTATATATATACACTATATGTTATAGACGGCTAAAACCGTCATACGCGCTACTTGATGCCAGCTCCAAATTCGCCTCAAGGAAATTCTCACCGCGACCAGCCTACATTATGATTTAGAGAACAAAAACCAAACACCAAAAATCCTGTAAAAAAAAAAAAACAAAAAAAAAAAAGAGAGTTGATCAAAATCCCTCACTGAATGTCTGTGCGAACCTTGGGACATATTACAGAAAGTTTCTTATTTTAGGTCTTAACTTAAGATGTGATATGTTAAATTAGGATTTTTCAGAAATTCGTATTACAGAAGCAAATCTAAACTTGATTTGGGATTCTTATCCTATCTTACAAAATCGTATCTTATCTCTAGTTAGGAAATATTAAATTGCATTATCAAGCTCGACAATCCACTCTCAGGTCTGTTTCCACCAACCACAGTACTGCTAGCTTGCCGGCTACGGCTAGCGTGCTTGATGAGGTAATAAAATAATAGAGCTTACTTCATCTTCAAAATCGCCTTTTACAAAAAACTTAAGGCATTATCACTTGGCACTTAACCGGGTAATGCTCCATGACGCTTTGTTGGCTCGTAATTGCGGGTTGGCAGTCCATGTGCTAACCTGTAATGATCATGGTGCGCGGCAGTCTGTATATAGAAGTGTTTTTTCATCAAACTGTACACAATCTCAGGGTCCTGCCAAAGAGTCTTTCTACCATTAAACCTCCCAGTGCTCTTCATTTTCAAAGTTATTAGTATAGTGTAGTATCATTGTTGACAATACGCTAATTGTACGCGTCTTTTCCGTTAGCTTTCCACATAATTTTGAAGTTCGGACAGCTGTGGGGTTTTGTCCTAAAAGTTAAGGAGTTTTTTAGATTTTTGTCAAGTTAGGAGGTTTTCTCTGTAATACCCGGCCCTTCCTACCTGTAGTTAAAGGCAGCAATATGTAAGATTTTTTTTTTGATTAAAATATCCGAAAAAACCACTAGAACAGTGTGATATATTTTGTCTGACTTGTGTACGGACATGACCAAGTTTTTCGTGAATAATTGTAAACCCGAGAGACATAAATTTAACTAGGTACCCGGACTCCGTGTCTATAGTGTTATTGTGTCGCTTGCCAATGACGTCATAAACCCTCGATTTCCGGTTTTGTTTTGTAAAAAACATGGAAACACCAAAGACGCTTTAAAATGTTATGCGTTTTATTAGAAGTAACGACCGCACAGAGTAGCATTATAACAGAACTTTAAAATGTATCTAGTATGATAAAACCGCGCTGCTTTACACCACATACTTACGACCGGAAGAAGCGGAAGCAGTCAACTGTGGCATAATAAACTTATTTGCGTAAAGCCAGGTGGTCACTCTCTCCTCATTTAGCAATTGCTTTCGGGGACTCGGGTTGCGCTTCAAAGCTCTTCTGCGCTTCTCTGCTTCATACTACGATGTATATATAAATCCTGTGTAATAGATCTTCCATCCTGAACCATATTTCTGCCTAAGGTCCCTTGGATTGGCGGCAGCTGATGGGGATGAAGACACAACTTCTGACCTCCCCCATTGGTTCCCCTCAGCATGCTTGTTCATCCAGAACTACACTTTTGTTTCTTTGTTTGGTTTTTGAATATTTGTCGGCGCCTCGTAGCGGTCTTGAAAACTTACATATTGTACCTTTAAGATAAGATAGCACACTTAGGAAACGCTGTTCTGTAATAGGTTTTGTCCTAAATGTGGTCCTAACTGAAATTACTATGGTTACCAAACAGATAAGATCAGATTTTAAAGTTTGGATCTTTCTGTAATACGCCCCCTGGTGACAAACTACAAAAAACGTCTTACCTCTGTACTTGCCAACAAGGGTTTATGCACAAAGTATTAAGTCGTGTTTTGCTTGGTGATCAAATACTTCGTCTTTGGTCACCACTGAAAATGCGACACATCAATTTCTATGCCGGTACCATAAGTGGTATTTTATTGTGTAGTTGTTCTGCGTCGTGGAGTTGTGGCGTTCCAGGTCTCTACATAAAGCTGTCGAGATCATGCTCACAACAGCGGGCAGAAGTTACGGAATAATGGAACCATACTAGTATATAAATGAATTCATAAATCTTTAGATCCGCTGTAAGTAGTTCCTTGACCTGTCAGTGTCAACTGTCCTGTCAATTCTAATAAACGGTAATTGCCTGTTTAGGAATACTTCTTACTGTAACAATTCTACACAGAGCCTTTAGCATAAAGCTTCATGATCGATGGACTCTCACGACGCTTTAGCGCTGACACAACAATGTGCACACTGTCGTTAAGTGACTGACTCATCAAATGCCCCTCCGTTGCCGTTTGCTGCGACTTATTAACTACATAAAATCTGAAACATTCTAACTACTACTAGACCACTTCTTTTAAACTAGTCTCAACATCAACCACACATGATACAGTGTGCTGTTCTAAGAAAGCGTTAAAGCTTAAGCATGTAAGAGCAAGAATAAAAGTATGAAGCATGTCACATTTGATATTCGCCAGATCTCAGCCTAAGGACATCCAATTCTTAGTCAAACCGCACCTTTGTGTCAAAAAGGTGCCAAGGACCTGTACCTGTAGCTCAATTAATAACTTAAGTACTTGAATCACTTTGCACGTCTCATCTGTCTCAAAGATAGAGGCTTGATGCAAATCTTAAGGCCCAAGATCTTGCTAAGTTGGTTGATGAGAAATAACCAGTTTTGAGTCAGAGAATCTTGTTGAATGGAAAAGTCAAGGCCGAAGCCTGTGGCAACACGCTGTTTGTCACCCGGAGTTGCGTTGTAGCTCACATTTTCATCTTTTCAGAATCCAACCAAACCGCAGACTAGAGGCGGGTCACTGATCTGAGGCCTTTAAAGTTTGAGAAGATTCACACCTCTCAAGATGGGCTTGTCCAATAAAGGTCTGAAATCCCAAGTGGGAGTTTTGAATACTGGGAGTTTTATGACCCTTTTGGAAAGCATGGTATTGCATATGGCCATTGAATGAAAGTTACTAATTGTCGAGCGACACTATTAATATTGCCTACATATCACCCACATATAATATACACTCGTCCTGTTTAGGATCATCAGAAGGCTGAATTCCTATACACTAAACAGGGTAGGATTACATTAGGTACGATGAATTGAACGGAGTGGTGTCTATCATGAAGCCGGCATAAAACGGTATAAAATATAAAGACAATCGACACGTGGACAGAACACATTACCCTCGACCTGAAGGTATATTTGCTGTTTCATTCAAAGAAGGTTTTCCTATGATTTAATTAGTAGAAAAGTCCATTTCTACTTTGCATTGTGTCTCTTCCTATGGAAAATGTAGGGATTTTTTCTACCCACATTCCTTTGGGCAATAAAACCAGTGATATCAAGTCAGCCCTTGGTTGCCATGCGTGACACAGGGGCCTGGTGCCTTTCTGAGGTGTTTAAGACGCATTTCGGTTAATGGGGTCCATAGGATCCACAGATGCTTGTTACTGAGGGGTTTTTACAGAGTCTTATCTTTGTTACGCTAGAGCTAACAAATACTATTTGTGGTTGTTTGATTGGCTCATAGACGCTAACAATACTTAAAATAACCACATCAAAAAATTACAGACCCGCATTTCTGTGTAAGTTAATGCTAAACTATCCAAACCCAGGGTCTCAAATAAATATTTTTCCCCACGTTGTCTCTTTCTCTCCCTAATTAGCACCAGCTACATAAAGAGATATTTATAAGGCTGACGATTGAGCACAATTTACATTTATTTGATGCCAAGGCTGTTCTTGTCTATTATTTCCCCTCCATTTTCGTTGTTGCTTGCTGCCAATCTGAGTAGTTTGGTTGGCTTGGACCCTTTTCCCGTCGCTCTGAGATTCGGCTGCGTCCGCTCTCCAGGAACATCCCTGTGATGTGCATGTGCATCAGCTGAGTCTCGCATCACCTTCCAATAAGAACGCCAATCTTTTCCCGTGCTGTGAACAAGATAATCCGTTTACCTTACCTTGCTCTTTCTCGACTAATGATCCCGTCGTCGCCAATACTCCCTGGCTGTTCATGCTGTGACTCTTTATCGCTTTTGCTCGGGCTTTACTCATGCTCGTTTGGACTATATTTTGTACGGACAGCCCCTACAGCTGATTTACAGTTTAAAAGGGGTCAGATTTTACTGTGTGGGAGGTTTGTAGGTGTTAAAAGAATGACAAAAAACAGATGCAAGTTCACATACAAAGGTCACGGGACTTTAAAAAAACACAATAAAACCAGGAAAACTCAGTCTGTTAAGGAAAAGGAAGGAAAGGACGTGATGTGTGGCCAAGTATGGTGTCCCAAATACAACTTGAATTTTTGCTCTTCAATTTAACTCCAGCGCATCCAAGTGCATGCACACACAACCCCCCCCAGATGAGTGGTGTAGCCAATGCTGCGGCACCCCGGGAGCAGTTTCACATGGTCAGTGCGCCCATCTTTGTGGGCTCTAGGTCTCACCTACATCGTCCGGTATGGGACGCGGCTGAGTAGGACGCTCTGCGTAACGTTCACTATGTCTCACCCCACCGACAATCCCTGCTGGACCTGAGACTCGAACTCACGACCTTTGGGTTACAAGTCCACGTGTCAAACTCAAGGCCCGCGGGCCTATTCCGACCCGCCACATAATTTTATGATGCGAGAGCATATGATTGTCTTAAAAGCTGTGGACCGCATTTCAATTATTTTTTTTTTTCATCCCAGAAATGACAATATCAAAATAAGAAATACAATAAAAACTGTGACTGGCATTGAAAAGCCATTTGCGCAGCCGTCATGTTCTATCTGTGAAAATAACATATAGCAACCATAACCATAGCAATCTTAGAGAGGTGTTTTTCCGCTGATGATGACTGCGTGAACAGCTCTCAATTCTGTTGAACCCCAGCGTCGAACCACTGAATCAACGTCTATGGCTTCTACCTAATCTCGGATCAGTTTTATCAATTTGCAGACATTTTAACGAAACATTTGTGTAATTAAAAGGATGAGTAGTAGTTAACGTCTTTACTGGCCTGTTTAGACAAGCTCTCCATAAAACAGACAAAACAAGCCCTGCAAATTAATAATTATTTTAAGAAACACATACCATCAATTCATATTTAATGGTATTTTATTATTGTAATTGCATTTAATGTATTATACTTTCAGTAAAACATTTGCAATGGGTTTGGAAAATGTTTTTGTAAAATGTTATTATGCATGTTTTGGCCTGAGTTTTTGTTGCATTTACACAGTTTTGACCAGCAGATGTCACCAGTGTGTGGTGTTCCGAGCACTTCGAAACAATTAATCATTTTGCAAAGCAATTGGTTCAATTGATTCGAAGCTTTGAAAAGGTTTGTTTCTCCTATCACTAGCTTATTCTTTCCCTGCGTCCCAATGTCCATACTATCCATCCTAAGTAGTATGTGAGATTATAATAAGTGTGTCCCAAAGCATAGTATTCTGAAAAGAGTATGCCAAAAGTCCCCGGATGGTCTACTATTTCAGGTCGATCTTTGAAGTGTGGATCCGTGCACAATCTAATGACTAAAATTGCCCACAATCCATTGTGCTTTGGCAAAGGATTCGGTCCAGAACTACAAACACGAATAAAACACGTTAGAAAAACTACAAACGTGGCGGATGCGCGCGATCGACAGTTAGGTAGAGAGGTTTACAAAAGGGGGTTTGAGTTACTAATAACCAACATTTTTAATCTCACGGTAAAACATATTTATTTATTGTTATCCATGTTATATTTCATCTGCAACAGCAATATAAACTTTTATAAACATCCGTTTGGTCATAAACTTTTAAATGCATCATTATGCATAAAATATGAGCAGAGTTCTCTCCTTGCGGCACGTTCTTAATGGCACTCAGCTGTGCCCAGACAATCCCAAGACCGTTGAGCTTCCTTCTTTATGCTCCCCGTCTCTCTGATACGGTAGGAAGTTAAATTAAATGTGGAGGATGTTAACTGTGACAAGATGATTGACAGGCCAGTTTACAGTGACAGGGTGTGTGTAACAGGTGTGACAGAGCGGTCCTTTAAAGACGCAGTTGTGTGACGTGATAGTTTGTCCCAAAGCTTGCCTACTATTCTGCTACTTACTCAAAAGTGTGTACTTTTTCTTCATCAAAAGAGTACATACTTTAAGGGCGTTGTATAAGTAGGCACATTGGGACGCAGCATCTATGTTGGCCATGCAGCTCTCTTTATATTGTTCCTTCTTCCTGTCAGGTGACTGCTGACCTGACAGGCCAACCATACAATTCTTAAAGACACATACACATTAAAAATGTTAAGAGGAATAAAATGTACTTAAGAAAACATGTAAACCAGTCAAAACTCTATTATACATAAAACCATTGCAATAAGTAGAGCAGTAAAACATGTCTCTTATGTGACAGTGTCACAATTTCACCATTGGGATAAGGTCACAGGACAGTACTGTTCCACTTTGTGCTCCTGGATTCAAGCGCTTCACCAGTGAGGCCGAATCAACACACTCAAACACACACACACACACACATACATCATATTGGACTGGAACAGACAATACAAATGCCCACACGTACATTTTGTACATATTGTATGTATTGTTTTTTTCTGTCTTCTTCTATAATACACTTTGGGTTGGGTGTCTGTGTTGTTTATTCTGTGTCCAATCATTCAAACATGCTTTTAGGAGGGTAATAAACAGACTTTATTTGTGTATCCTGCCTTGCTTAGGTTGGTGGCCCATACGTGGACCCTCTTTTGTTGTGTTCAAGATGGATGTTTCAAATATTGATGCAGTTACTGATATTCATGATGTGAATACTGAAAGCCCAGTTACACCTGCAAATTATCTAAATGATAATGCTTAACTGCCTGATATGGATTTTAAAGCAGGCCCATTTGTAACAAGGCACAATCCAACAGCAGAAATAACATCTATGCTTAGTTCATTGTACATTTCTAATGATGATGATGAATGGAGTTGTATTTTAAATGTTGGAATGGTACAAACCATTCAAGCAGACATAGCACAGGTAATGGACAATGGACAGTACATTGAATCAGGAAACCAGTTTCAGACAGGAAATGGATGCTAGCTTGGCTAGGTTGGAGGACTACTTCCTGCTGTCACTGGAAAAAATTGAAGCCGTAAAAGATTGTTTTCTTAGGAGAGATGCTAAAGGGGAAAGTCAAATGAAAAATTTAAGACTTACCAGTACTCCCACACTCTCCAGATTGCAGGCATACTCCCCAGCTTCCTCACACATTTCTTCCGTCCATTGGCCATAGACTCCAATGCCGGTTTCTAAAGATTAAGGTCCAACTCATCAAATTCATAATACTACCTGTGACATTTCTCCTGTGCATACTCACCCACCTAATGTGCTTACCTTCTCAGTCATGGCTGGTTCATCCTCATTCTGTGCTCGGCCTCCAATCCATCTTGAGTTCAACGCTTTCGGCAATTCCTATGAGACAGCAGAGGTGCTCAGATTCATTGAGCAATGTGAGAACTTCCTGGAGATCAGGCCACTCTCCAGCGTTGAGCTTGTCGGGACACTGAGTACAGTCCCGAAGGGACCTGCTCTGAGCTGGTGGAAAGCAGAGAAGGCTAAGTTAACAGACTGGCATTTCTTCAATAGGCATTCATGGTGGCTTTTCTTTCAGTTGATTACCTCCCAGAAGTGGAGGAGAGGCTGAGGACATTGGTCCAGCAGCCGTGACAATGCCTGCGGGAGTTTGCTTATGATTACCGGGCTTCTTACACATTGATGCAAGAGAAATTGTGGAAAGAGCTGAAGAGTGAGACTCCATCGGTCATTACCTCTACCCCTCAGAGATTCATTATGATGGATGGAATGATTCACCAATCCAGAGACCAGCAAAAGATACCGTATCAGTGGCATGACCAAGAGTGCTCTGTGGACACCTATATCCTGAAAAACACTCACATCGCCTTTCCCCTTATTGCTGGGCTGGACTTCCTGAGCACCACCGGAGCGGTTTTGGAAGTAGAACAAGGAAGGTACGGCTTAAGAACAGGAAAAGGATACACGCATTTCCCTTTCCTGCCATCACACGTTCCAGCAAGTCAGACTACCCCTTCTGGTCAAGCTCATTCTCTTACAGCTGCTAAGCTGAATTTGTACTACGCCTTACCACCATCTGACAGACTTCCCAAACTCATGTCCTTCACCCCAGAGATTACACAGTGGGACTCTGACAATCAGGAAGAGTTGCTGAAGTTAATCTCCACCTGGCCACGCACCACTTCAAATAACCTAGGTAAAACATCAGTCGTACAGCACAAGATCACATTGATGGACAACATAGCATTCAAATCCTGTGCATACAGAGTTTCTCTCCTGAAAAAAACAGATAGAGGAACAAGTTGACCAGATGCTCCAAGACAACATCATTGAGCTGTCTTTCTCGCTTTGGTCATCATCCGCGGTCCTGGTCCCCAAACCTGATGGCTCACACAGGTTCTGTGTGGATTTCAGAAAGTTAAACAGCAAGACCGTACTCAACGTTTACCTAATGCCGCTGATTCATGACATCCCAGAATCCCTGCAAGGTGTCTCCTGGTTTAGTTAACTGGATCCACAGTCTGGGTACTAGCAGGTGAAGATGGAGGGAACGAGTAGAGAGAACACTGCTTTTATTACCACCAAGGGGCTTTTTCAATTCAATTCTATGGCGTATGGGCTCAGAAATTCCGCTGCCACCTTTCAGCATTCGATGGAGAGTGTTCTGGCTGACTTGAGGTGGAAAATCTGTTTCGTCGACATCAACGATATCATCATTTGCTCAAAGACATTAGAGTAGCACATTTAACATCTCAACATTGTTTTCCATAAACTTACTCAAGCCAACCTGATACTGATTATAAAGAAATGCCACTTCTTCAAACAACAGCTCAAGTTCCTCTGCCATATAATCTCTGAGAGGGGTTTGGAGATCGACTGAGAGAAGACCAAGGCTGATGCAGAGTTCCCACCACCGCAAGACCTCAAAGCTCTGCAATGATTTCTGGGCTTGGCAGGGTTGTATCATAAGTTCATTGCCCACTTTGCTGACATAGCTGCTCCATTGAACAACCTTAAAAAGAAAGGAGTCAAGTGGGAGTGGACCCCATAGTGTCAGGCTAGGATGGATGCACTTAAACAAGCATTACAGAACTAACCTGTACTGATACAACTAGACCTCACCAAACGCTTCCTAGTTCACACAGATGCGAGTGATGTAGGACTGGGAGCCAACCCATACACAACAGTCTGGGGAAGCAGAGAAGGTGGTAGCATATGCTTCACGGTCCTTAACAGGGGCAGAAAGGAAATATAGTACGTCCGAAAAGGAATGTCTGGCTGTTTTGGCTGTTGAAAAGTGGAGGCATTACTTGGAGGGAAGGCCATTTGACGTCTTCGTGGACCATGCTGCACTCGCCTGGGCATTCAAATGTCCCAAAACCTCCTCACGCCTAACCCACTGAAGTCTCCGTCTACAACAATTCAACAGCCTCTACATGGGACCCGATGCTTTATCCTGGATATATGAGCCACCTTCTACTAATGTTGCCCCCTGTCTCCATAACTTTTCACCACTCGTCTACCTTACCACACTCTCTGGAAGAAATTGCTAAAGTTCAATGTTTGGACAATACCATCACTCACCTGCAGTCTGGCATCCAACCTCGCTCAGTCAAAGAACAGCCCATCACCATTGAAGACCACCAAGGAGTGTGGTACCGCAAAGTTCCTTTAAAAAAAATACGGGAGAAAAATATCAGTTGGTAGTACCACAATCTCTAATGACTGACTTCCTGCATTATTACCATGACAATCCCCTAGGTGGCCATATTGGACAGTTAAAAACTCTGCTGAATATTTTGGAGGTTGCATGGTGGCCGTCCGTCAGGAAGGACTTTGGGAGTACGTCAAAGGCTGTGAGGTATGCCAGAAATTCAAACCCAGCAATACAGAACCATATGGACTTGTGCAAAGTTCACAGATCACAGAGCCAGGACACACTTTAGGGATGGACCAAATGGGTCCATTCCCTAGCAATAAAAAACAGAACACTTACCTCCTTGTCATTGTTGATTATTATTATGTTCCCACTTACAGATGCCAAGATCCAGAAAATAGTGAAAATCCATCGGGAGGAAATATTTACCCATTGGGGGGTCCCAAAATATCTAGTGTCCGATAGGGTTCCCCAGTTTATTCTGGGCAATCTGTGCAAGACATGGGGATGTGTTTAGAAGCTTACATCAAGCAAGTTTTTGTTGACCGTCGAGTGTTGTTTCTCTCGCGAATGTTCTGCCATGACGCATCAGGATATCCCTGTGATATCAGGTGCATTAGCTGATCATCCGCTCTTCCGATAAAGGAAGCCGGCTTACTGGCGTTCTAAAGCATTGTTTACCTTGCTCATTTCTCGTAACATGATCGATCGTCAAATACATGCTCCTGTACTCAAACTGCTCGAGGCCGATTCAACACACCCACATCACATCATGGACTGGCATGGATAATATATACATACACATATATACGTACATATATATACATTTTGTACATATTGTTTTTTTTTTTTTGGTATAATACACTTTGGGTTGGCATTGGGTTCATTCTTGGTTTCTGTGTTTATTCTGTGTGCAATCATTAAACATGCTTTTAGGAGGGTAACGAACAGACTTTATTTGTGTATCCTATCCAGTGTTACAATATAATATCCTATTAGTTTACAATGGGGTCATTTTTGACTGTGAGGGGTACAAGTGTGACTATTTTTGCAGGACCATTTAACCTTTTGAAATCATGTCCATGTTTTGCTTGTTTATTTGTTTGTTTTTTCACATGGCAAGTTTCATACCTTTCCTATGAAGTAAAAAAAAATGTAAACAAAAATGTAGATTTTTTTGTTCAAAAATGACTGAGCAGCGACAGAGGGTTAAGAAACAAGAAATAAGCTCTGACAGACACAGAACAATTTCCCACCTGGGAATATTTGAACCTTTGAATAGAGAAGCTTCTGACTCTCAAGGTAATTCTGTTAATTGCAATATATTCTCTTAAGAGGATAGGAGATTTGCAGGCTCTTTCAGTAGTCCCCTCCTGCCTTGAACTTGCCCCTGGACTGGTCAAGGTGATATTGCATCCTAGGCCGGATTATGTTCCAAAGGTTTTCTTCTAGACTTGATTACTGCAAATCTCTCTATTTGGGAATCAGACATTCCTCTTTATCTCAATTACAAATGGTTCAAAATGTGGCTGCAAGGCTAGTAAGTGGCATTTGCAAACATGAACATATTACTCCTGTGGAACCAAATTATTCCTAATTCCAATTAGAACTGCACCAACAGTACATATTTTTAAATGAAAGTTTAAAACCCATCTATACTCTTTAGCCCACAACTTGTGATGTTCTTGATGCCTGTTATTTCTATGTCCTGCGTCACATCTTTTATCTTATGAGTTCATTGTATAGCACATTAGTCAACTGTTGTTTTAATTGCGCTTTATAAAGCATGATGAATTGGACTGGCAAACATTGAGAAAAAAGTTTGTTTAAATAAATTGAGACTGCTGCAGTTTGATCCTGCAGTTAGATCCATGCCATGAAGAGCAGATGTGAAAAAATAACATCTTGAATGTAACCCTTGATTGTTCCCATTTACATCTCAGCTCTTTTCCCTCACTTCCAGATGAGCTGAAGACCCAGCTGAAAATTAGACGAAAGCAAATGGTAGCCCAAGGTTAGTGACTTTCAAAATACTTAAGACGTTAAAATAACCATTAACCATTCGTTTTTTACATTCCTTTTTCTTACCACATTCTCATCTTACTCATTCAAAGATGGGTCAGTGTGTGCAATGGGTCTGGCAGCAACTGCCTTTTTGATCATGTCAAAAGAAAATGTAATGTAAACATGGACCATGTAACATACTACAGTGAATTCTAAACAGTAGAGAGGTATAAAGGTTTTTTTTTTTTAATGCTACCTGTTGTTACTGTATTAATGTTTTTAGGTCATTGATTTATGACTGCTGTGCCAAGTCAAGTCACCTTTATTTTTGTAGTGCTGTGTACAAAGAAGATTATTTCAAAGCAGTTTCAAATATGATATATGATGTACTAAAATAAATAAAACTAAAACTGAAATTAAGAAATACATTTATTTATTGTTTGTTTGTTTGTTTAGTGTCATTATTCAGCTGCATTCAATTCAGTGTTGATTCATTCCAATAACTGTGTGACCTTTATCAATTATTACACAAGTTAAATTCAGCATTAAGCAGTTCTACTGGAGTCAGTAGTGTTGATATTCAACTTGAGTCAGTTCAGTTTCAGTTCAGTTCAGCTATGAAGCAGCTCTAAAGAAGAGAATATTGTAATTATTAATCTCAGTTCAGTTCAAGTTTAGTTCTCATCCGATAGTTTCAGTGCCATCAAACTGGTGGTATTAATAAATACTAAGTTTCTTTACACTGAGAGTTGGTACGAGTGTGATAACAGTGTGAACAGTTTTGAAAATGTGAACTAAATACTGAGAAATATGCCCTAGCGATTGTGAATATTTAGCACAACATTTTTTTTTGAAGCCCAGGATTTCCATTTAGAATTTCTGAATTTCTGAATGTTTCAACTTCTGGAAAAATTGTCCAGCTTTTTGTTAATTACAGTTGATAACAGTTCTGGAATAAGTCATATTACATTGCATCAGTTTCTTATTGTATCTCTTTATTCTGTTCTGTTTAGGCTTAGCAGGAAACCTAACAGCATCAGAGTCAGACTCTGTTGAGGAGAGAATTCTCAACCAGATAGAGGAGGAAAAGAAAAAGTGTGTCTCATTTTATTACTTAAATATCTGTAATTCACTACTCTAACCTACTTTGATCTTATAATTTACAAATCTAAAACAGTATTATGCTTTCTGGAGCATATGCTTTTAATTATGCTTTCTTATCTTTTTTTTACGAAACATGCCTTGTGTACATTACTCATATATTTTTTCTTTATAGTTACAAGATCAAATCTGGATGTTTAAAAGGGTTGAAGACAGAGATTGAACATCTACAGCTGTTGCATGAAAAGTTGAAAGTGAAACTCCAAAAGGACTTTGAGAATTGGTGGACCCAGGAGGGCGCTAAGCTAAAGGTTTTATTATTCATAATATGTAACAGCATGCTATGATACTTCTTTATATTTTGATAGTTAGTAACTTTACAGTAAAGTCCAGATTTATCTGACATGAGATGATTAACAGTGTCACTAGCTCAACTGTTGGGCTATTAAATGTGACAGTTTGTCCCAATACACTGTAAAATATTCGATATATATATTTTCTCTTAAAGTTATGTTAAGCATATAAGCAAAGCCAGAATGGGAATATGCATTGTATCAATAACAACAGCAGCAACAGTAATAGCAGCAGCAGAAAGACAACTTTGCTGCGAGGATATTGCCATATTGCACTTGGTGACTTGTACTCACCCACTCTCTACTCACAAATATATCAAACAAGAAACACAACCTGGTAAATACCCACCTGCACCCAGACCAAACACCCAGAAACGCATAATCAAAATACAAAATAAAAGACAAACATTTTCTGCACTTACAAAGACTAAAAAGGTTCCATGGCACACTGACAGGATGAAAAGGTCTCCGTCATCTCATCCCATGCGTAAAGCAAGAAACAAGTGAATTCTTCCCTTGAAAAAAAGCCTAATTTTGCATGTTTAGTGGCAGTAACCATTACATATACTCTAGTCACTGGGGCTAGTAAAATGCATTGTGCCAACCGGCAGTGAACTAGGTACATGTTGTAATTCGTGCACCAAGATGTGAATACTCTCCACTTCAGGTCATACAGCCTTCTCTAGCAGCTAAAATGGTCTCCTTAACTGCAGAAGAAAGACCAAAGTCAACTGTTAATGGAGCTAAACCCAAAGTTTCCACATTCTCAGTTGAGAGATGCCAGAATATGCCCAAACCAGACAATAGGTTAACTCTAATTGGAATCTTCGGTAACACTTTACTTGAAGGGGTGTGCATAAGACTGACATGACACCTTCATAATCATAACATGACACATGTCATGAATATGAAAGAGGATTTATGCATGTTTATGACAACTGTCAATAAGTGTCATTCACTCAGTTATGTAATTTTAATGCAAATATGACATTATTTGACCTAACCATAACCCTACCCCCCGCTTAACCCCCCCTAACCAAGGAGCCCCAAACAAAACATCTCAAACCATTTCATCTTCTTGCATTAAAAATTTACATACTGAGCAGAATGACACTTATACTGACATTTTTCATAACTTTATAAAGAGACCCTTCATATTCATTACAGTGTCATTCTTATGAGGGTCATGTGGGCATGTCATGATTATGAAGGTGTCATGTCAGTCTTATGCACACCCCTTCAAGTAAAGTGTAACCGAATCTTCCAAGGAGGTGCCTCCAGGAGTAAGAGAACCAAACTGCAGGGATGGCCACTGCAGTTCCACTAATAGAAGACTCTGTCTTCCTGTACCCTCACCAAGGTCATAGTTTCGGTCTGATTGGTGGGAAGGCATACAGGCTTGACCTCGGCCACACAAGTGCCAGAGTGTGACAGATAGAATCAAACAGGACATTGAGCTGCATTGCTTGAAGCAAAACAATCTCCCTTTGCTCTGCTGACTCATTACCAAATGAGTCTCACAGTGAAGCAGCTGCCATGAAACCCAAGAGCCTGTGAAACAGACCCACATTCATAGCTCACCCTGTTCTAAAATGAGTCAGACAGGGACGGAGCGATAGCTCATGAGCGGGAGACTCATCGCACCAGCATCAAGCGCGAGTTTAACTGTACCCAGATAAATATAGTCTGCTGCCTTGACAGTAGAACGCTCTTCCAAGAGTTCCCAGAGTTTAGCGGCTTTTATAAATTATATCAAACAGAGGAGCTGAAACATGCTCCGCGCTTGTTGAAAGAAGGTTTTCTAGACAATGAGCCTTTATAAGACTTCTTATGTCTCCTATCGACCGAAGGAGAATTTGTGAAGTAAATATTATTTATGCTATACTGGGGTGGTGGTTAATTGAGATGATTGAGTTGTAAACCTGACCCTTCAATTCAGCGCGAGATGTCACGTTTTAAGAGGTTTTCAGGCTTACCATAAATAGTGTTTGAGATTAATGAAGATATATTTCAATAAGTCGTAAATGTACACAGAACTTTGGATGTAACTGCACCCGCTTGACACCTAGTCACCGTCCCACCTGTGTCACGCTTGGCACTCTTTTTTTGTTGCCCTTTTTCTCTATCAAATCTTTTAGTAAGATCATCAAACATGTAGAATAAACTTTTAAAGCTTAGAACCCAAATTACAATCCTGTGAAAACCCTTTGAATCGTACCATTGCACTTACTGACAATGGTACTGTGTAAATATATATTGGCAGTCTCCGCCCCCTTATGGCGGTGTCATGTCATTTACAGAAGTGCCATTACATTTTCTTTTAGAATCAACGCTTTTTATAATCTTGACAAGTAACATATCATTGGAAAGGTCTGAGTCTCAGGATTCCATATTTGGTGGTTATTTTGAGATATAAGTAATATTTACAAAGAAATCAAGACATTTGTGACAGAAAAATGCATTAAAAATTCAATGGCGTTTGGATGGCACCCGGTGGCTTTTTGTGGTATAACGCCCTAAATAAAATATGACAGGAGCCTCAATTTTTTTCATATCAACTTCAGATTTGGAACATAACTTATTTAGTTTTCTACCAATTTTAGAGTAAAACCTGTTATGTAAAATATTTATTATAAATAAAATACAATTAATATAGTGCATTTTATTTATAGTAAATGTAAACTTCTATAACTTTTGATGCTTTAATTTTTGATGCTTTTATTTTTTTTTTTTGCAAAATCTCTTTTGCAATAATCTGCTGATTTTTCTTCTTCTTTAAAAAGAGACCAACCTTAGTTCTGTATTCCAAAGTGTTCATAAATTACAACAATTTAAGTTTGAATAGTGCACTTTCATACCTATATTAAAAAATGAGGGGTGACCGTTAAAGGGGGCTACAAATGGACATTTTTTATACTTTTGCAGTTTTTTTTGTTTTACAGTTTCTTTGAACACAGCCACCACCAATTGCATCCTTTACATATTCTTTCAAAAGCGTTAACTTACTTAAAATTCCTAACATAATACCGATTCACAATTACAGTAGGGTCACCATACTTAGCCATACTCCTTTACTTCATATTGAAATTATCTAATTCTGACAAAAAAAAAAAAATTCTATGAAAACAATTAGATTAGTTGAACACCTATAAAGTTGTTAGTTTACAATGTTAGTTTTTTTAAAAACCAACTAGTACACATTTTAGATTAATCGTTTTTTAAAAGCTCTTCCCAACCCCGCTTCGCTACCCAACGTTCAGCTGGCACAAGCAAATTAAGTGGCATTTAAAACTACAAGTTTTAGAATGGAATCTTAGTGGGGTTTGTAAAAAAACATATTATAATATAAAATAAATTAATTATATTTTTAAAAAAAAAAACTTTTTTATTAATTTATATTCATATTCTTATTTCATCCAATAAATACAAAAAGATACAATCCAGTCTCTAGATATCCAGAAAGCTTGTAGTATTTTGATACTCATATGAACAGAACTTTTTTTTTACTCCTCCTTCATGGTGTGTCCAAAATTAGCTCCTCAGACAATTTTCAGAAAAGAAAAAAAACGAATTAAAGACCCACATTGGATTGTTGTTATGAGATAAACCAATTTGATTGTGAAGCAAAACAGGAAGTCTGTCTTTATTTTGGAGAAGCTTTAATGACAAAATATATTGTAGCACTGCCACATCAAGCTGATAACATCATGGTAATTTTGTTGCAGATTTATAAATATTAGTAAATCTTCTCATAGACTTTTAAGTACTTTCTTAACTGACCACTCTGCTGGATGCTATGACCAAGCAAATCTGCTCAGCTTAACAACAGGCCAGCCATTTGTGCTTGGCCCCACAACTGCTGCTTGTAATAATAGTTTTCCCTTCTTATTTTTCTGCTCTAAGACATTGTTTCAAAGCAGCTTCACAGATTTTCATGATGTTAATGCCCAGTAGTCCATATTTAGCAGTTTAGAGCTGGGTGTTATTATGCTTTAGTTTTGAAAACAATTTAAACAATCAAGACTTATTTGTCTGCCAAACACTAGCTGCACTAGGTGGTGCTATAAAATTCAAAACTCAAAATTGTATGCATTTTGTTCCATATATTGATTTTCTTTTAATTAATTAATTAAATATTATGATAAGCTTGAATTGTTATATTGGCATAAAGTATATCATTCTTCATTGTATGATATGATTCAAATCATTGTAACATTCTTCATCAGGGTCAAAGTGCAGAGAACACAGGAAGCAGTCAAAGTCACGTCAGCCCTCTCAGCTGCATGTTAACCAGGTGACAATGTTATATATTTATATGTGTGTGTGTGTGTGTGTGTGGTGGTTCTTGGATAATTGTTTATGAATTACCCAAAGGTGTTATTGGTGGTTTGCGTTGTACTACATGGGGTAAAACACGCACATGGGTTTATATGAGACTACTTCCTGTGGGCGCTAAATAACCACTACTTGAACCCTCGTTGCATGTTACTGAAGTCCCCAACATAAACAAATGCAAGATGAACAGAGACTAGACTTGGCATGAAGAAACATGAACTTAAGCATGGATAGAGACTCCCCCAGTGGTAACAGAACAAAGCTAGACAAATGGACAATGAAACATGAGGGCTATATATATCAAGACCACGGGGTCACATGACACAATCTACCCAATGCATAACATAACACATACACTAACACCAATGAGAACAAGATACATTAACAAAAGGCGCACATGGCAGATCACATGAGAGGGAAACACAGACAGTGACAATAGAAGACAAAATAATGACACAAGAACCAAAACCCAAAAAAAACACCCAGCATGCCATTTCTTTTCTCATACCCTCTAAGGTCGCTCCAAATGCCCTCCGGCACCACTAACCCCACCCCAAACCCACAAACGTTCAGGTCCAGAGGGTGGTGAGTGGCCGCATAAACAGGCGGGGGTAGAAGGCCAGCCCATCAGGCCTGAGCCGTGGAGCATTGGTGACCTGGACCGTGGACATGGCAAGTCTGTGACCATGGAGCAGAGAGTGGGCCTTGACCGCGGAGCGAATGACGGAAACGTTCATGGACTTTGGGTTGGGGGGCTGTGAGTGGGCCTGAACCTGGTCCATGGGGCAGTGGTGGAAACCATGGTGAGCCGGCAAGCGGGTGGAGCAGTCAACCATACAGAGGGCCAAAAGTGACCACGTGAAGCCTGCCAGAGCGGAAGACCGACCACAGGTCCGAGGGTGCCATGGTGGAGTAGAGACATGGACGACCACCTTGGCCATTACAGAACAGACGAGTTTTTAGGGCCACGCTCCTTGGCCGAGTGACATGCATGCAGATATCCTTGAACAGCCTCAGTGACTGTACACATGACAGACAGAGCAAGCGGTGGAGCGGGCTCCATGGCCATGACACAACAGGCAGAGTTTTTAGGGACGACCTCCTTGGCCATGGTAGGACAGGCTAGAGTTCAAAAAAAAAAAAAACGGACGGCCGTCCTTTGGATATGCAGGGCCAGGCAGAGAGTTTCAGGGTTGCCTCTTGGCCGTGATAGGCCCAGGCAGAGAGTTCAGGGATGGCCTCCTTGACTGTGACAGGACTGACTGTGAGTTCAGGGATGGCCTCTTTAACCGTGACAGGACAGGCACAGAGTTTATGGACGGCCTCCTTGACCACTGTGGTCTAAACAATACAGGCAGGAAACTCACAGGTTGACGCCAACATAGGACTGAGCTCTGGGGCTTGAGTGGGCTCTGAAGTGGATTCATGGACTGAAGAAGGCTCTGGAGCGGATTTAAGGACTTGAGAGGGCTCTGGAGCAAACTCATGGACTGGAGAGCAGTGTGCAGCTCATACACACAAGATGGCAACCACCATCAAGGGCAGTACAGCTGACAGAGGGAGGATCGCCGAGCTGGACAGCACTGAGGCCATGAGATTTGAGAGCGTTGAGGCCACCAGGATGCCAAGCGCTCTCACTGACATCATTGGTGGATCCATAACACTGGCCATTAGTCTTATCTGTCTTGGCCTAAGCTCCGCATCCGCTTGAGTTTATAATCCTTAGAAGTCAAAATCGAATAAAAAAAATAAAATTAGCTTAATAAAACAGCCACAGGCCTAAAGTATAAGCTGATGTTTAGTTCTCTCTTCTATCATAATTATGCAAGGCTTTCATGTTGCGCGTGCTGAAGCTCCTCCGTGTGGGCGAGATCTCGCTTCAGAATTGCGAATAACAAAAATGCATCATAGACAAATGTTTGAAAAACAGCTGGCGACTCTGGTGAGATAGAATTAGCAAGATAATGTGTATATATAGCAAAAAAAATTTATGTGTGCTTTATTAATTTCTCCAGCACCGATAGCAGAACTGTTAACGTCAGAGCTTATCGATACTCCGGTCTTTCATAATTTAGCCCCGGGACCGATTAAATACCGGGTTTCGGTACCCATCCCTAACCATAAACATATTTAAACAGGTTTTCAACCCGGTTTAGTTTTATGCAGCTGAATATAAAAAGACTTTCAAACTTTACTGCCACTTGTCAACGGCAGCTGACAAAGTTGCTAGGCAACAAGAAGAGTACTCCGTAGGCTAGACCGGTCCGAGTGCTTCAGAAGCAGCCTTGATATGGTTCGCAGTTGTAGCAACTGTTTGTTAATATTCTAGCAATACATTTTGTTTGTTTCATCTGCAAAATAACAAAGTGGTGGAGTGTAACAAAATACATTCCTTAAGCATTCACATACAAATGAGAAGTACTGAAGTTTTTTTTCTCACAGGACCCTCCAATACAAAAACACGTTCCTTTACAATATCTTGCACTGTTGTACATTAAACTGCCCAACAGCAGGCCTATATAAAGTATTTTAAATGTAACCTTGAACATATTCAGAAGTAAAATGTACAGTACACTGTAGTGCAGCAGTAATATTAATGCAATCAAATATAAAGTTTTTTCTGCAGAATAGGCTGAACTCTTCTTTACTCTTCATACCTTAAGTACATTACAGTATGAAGGATAATACTTTTACTTAAGGTTTTAAATGCATGCATTTTTTCCTCAATGTGGTAATAGTAGTTACTGAAAGTATTTTACTAAAGTAGCTCATATTTCTTCCAATTACTTTTTCATAGCTCTACAAAATTAGTGCTTTCCTCATTTCCTTAAATCAGACCAGACCCCTGTACTGCAGGATAAACCTGAACGTCCCAGTGCTGGACAGTGGAAATATGCACTCAAACAAGACTATCCCAGATTATGTCCCACTGGCAGAGGCTCTCTACCAGAGCACTACCAGGCTCTCTATAGCAGCCTGTCCAGGTCCAGCAGCTCCACCAAGGTCTCACTGCTCAGCTGAATGAAAGCGTACAATAGAACGATGGTGTTTCTTTTTCCAATCTGTTTTATGTATCGTTATTAAAATTTTTTGTTGTTTTTCTGATGTTGAAATTTAATCTATTTTGTATTAGTTGTTACAAAGTACGTTTCGTATGAACAATTTAATATTCATGTGCAAATGTTATGCAAGGCAGAAAATTTACATTTTACCAATTTTGCTTTGCAAAAATTAACAATTTCCAGAACTACTACTTGTCTTTTATTTACAAGTGTCAACTAAAACAATGCACAGGAATTACTTTGCTTCATTTACAAATAACTAAACAACTTTTAATTTTTAAGTTTCCCAGCAGCACCGTTTTCTCCAGAACTGTCCTAAAAGAAGAGAAAAAGGAAAGAAAATTATTAAGACAGGGCTGCAATTTTAAAGTTAGAAAATATGACGTGCATGCAAAATACTTCAAAAATCCTATTTCTAGATCATCAAGTTTGCCTAAAACATTTGTAGACATATCTTGCAGGACAACACTACAAAAATTAATAAATAAAAATACAAGTGAAAGACTGTCTTATTGTTGTAGGCTTTATATATGGGTGAGGGTTAATTGTTGTGAACACAAGAGGTCCTAGTAGAAATATTACAGATGGGTAATGCCTTACCTTAGACAATGGCAGAGTTTTTGTCCCAAGTAAAGGAATGATCAAATTCAGCCCTCAATTTAATAAATACAAGACAGACAAGCTAGACAAATGGACAATGAATCATGGGGGTTATATATATCGAACAAAGGGGTCACATGATATAATCCAACCAATGAGAACATGACATACAACAAAGGAACCAATGAGAACAAGACACATGAACAAAAGGACCACAAGGCAGGATCACATGACAATGACAAGAGAATACAAATAAAAGACAAGAAACCTAAACACGAAACAAAACCAGCGTGACTGTATTTTTTGAAATTCAAAAAATTGCTAGTGGTTTTCGGTGAGGGGTAGGTTTAGGGTTATGGCAAGGGGTTAGAAACACAGTTTATACAGTATAAAAACCATTATGCCTATGGAGAGTCCCCGTAAACCACATATACAAGTTTGTGGTGTGTGTGTGTGTTAAATGTTTTACGTGTTTACAGTTTGCTTCTTGTGAAATATGTCCATGGTTGCATGGGGCCCAAGCTGCGGAAAATGAGAAACAAACAAGTGAGAATTAGTTACAGTAACAAACAAATATAAATGTTAACCTTTTTCATTGCCACCAATCATTGCTTATGCCAGCAGCCAATTAAATAATCAAATAGAAATAACATTGTTACATGCAAAAACTGTCTAAGTATTTGGTGACAGCAGACTTAACATCATAAAGTTATCCTGCTGTATTTTCCAACATAACTGACTACATTTGTCCTCACTGCTATATAAAGGCAATAATAAAATCTCTATTACTTTGTTTTTAAGCTATGCAAAACCCTAGTGATCAGATTCTGTTATGGAGCTCTCCAGATAGTTCAGCATCTCGGTTACTACTTAATAACTCTACAAAAGAAGTTTGTTCAATCAACTTCATTACAGCAAGAAAAACTTTTCCATGCAACTAGTTTAGATCAGATATCAAGACTAAAACAAGTTCATATGTACAAACAAAATTTTGTTGAAACAACATAACTTTGTCACTAACTAGCAGTAGCACAGGTTAACATGATAAAGACAAGTCCATTTATTTAGCGGTTTAGAGCTGGGCGATAGTATGGTTTACTTTTGACAACATGTAACATAAAGGATAAGCAAGTAAAAGAAACTGATCTCAGTACAGTTACTGCTTATTTAGTAGTAGTAGCAGATACTGTTCACCATAAATCTGCATGCACAAATGCCACTATTGAGCACAATGGTAACGACAAAAACTCAATAACATAAATCTTCTAAATTCTTCTAATTCACTGAAGTAACAAACAATTGAACACTAACTTTGAGTGTAAAACATTTTGCAAACATACAGTACACTGAGCAATATTTAGGATTCATTTTTAGGATGTTTTTTCATTTACCACGGGTCCTTTTTATTCTGTAACAGTAATCCAAAAGGTGATTACACTGATCCTCAAGACAGAAGACAAAGGGAACAAATATCTTTCTCTTGCAGAGGTCGGAGGTAAGATCTGATGTGATTCTGCATAATATTAAAGATTCAGGGGTGTAAAGAACTTCAGTAATTGTACCTCATTACTTAAACATGCACTTACATTAATAAACTTCTAATGAAAGCCTTATTTGGTCACACTTTATTTTAAGGTCCAGTTCTCGCTATTAACAAACCATTAACTACGACTTTTATCGTAGTTCAGAGCTTCAGATATGAGGGATAAAATGTTTTGTTCAGTGCCCTGAAATGCCTCAGCAGCAGGGACAGACCAAACTCTGGAACCAAGGAATCAGTTGCATAGTTGGTGCCCAGCACTCTTTGGTGGGTAAGCCTCTACTGACGCTATCTTGCACCCTGATATCCTGTGAATGGAAGATGGGTGCTGGACTCTGAAAGCTAATTTGCACAGAGTACCAGTGTAAAACTGATACCTGAGCCTCCTGAAACACAAACTGTGGCAGACCAAGAGGAGCTAATAACTCTTCTCAAGTCCAGCCTCTTCTTGGGCTGCTGGCAAAATGTCACACAAGACGATTGAAAGTAATGCCATAGCCAGAAAGCCCTGACTGCGAGATTGATACATTCAACAGGAAGGACTTCTCTATATCTTTAAAATCAGTCAGGTTCAATCACAGATGCACGAAGGGCTAAATCTGAGAAGTCCTGACAAAGTTACTTCACCACTTCCAGCATTGTTCAGTGTTTAGGTGAGATTTATAGCCTGGTTGGCAAGCCATTTTCTTTATCTTAAAGTGCCCCTATTGTGCCTTTTCGAATATTACCTTTCATGCAGTGTTTCATGTAGCTGTATGTGAACATAAACTATCTGCAAAGTTGTTAACTGACAATTGCATGAAGTTATTGTCTATAAAAAAAAAAGAGTCGGCTCGCAATCGCCTAAACGAGTCATCAGGAATTCAAATCGTATTCTTTTACGGCTCTACGTCACAAAGTAATACATTTGCATAATGTCTGCCCACGTTTTACATCGCCAATGTTCAAACAGTAAAATTTCCATGGGGTTAACATCATGTCGAGAAGACGCTGTGAGAGTTAATTTGTTTTATCACATCTTATAATTACCACAAACTTGACACTTACCACTGAGAAACATCCTGATCCAGTCGTGCTTGTGAATCAGTCTCTTGTCGATCAGCCAGTTCAACCGTTTCATCATCAGAATTCGGCTCGAATTGGTAAGGTACAATCGATACCATCTTTTCTATGTATTGACAAGTCTCCAGGGCTGTCATACCGTCATGGCAATGGGCGTTTCGTTTCCAACACGCGCTGTACGCGGTAGACCAATCCAGAGCCAATCTCTCTCTACGGCTCTGACCCATCAACAACGGACTGCCCATCTGACCAATCAGAGCATGAGGGCTCTCAGAAAGAGGGGTGGTGTTTTTTTTTTTTTTTCGAGAGACTGATTCTTTGAACTGCTTTGTACGAGTCGTTTACAAATCATTTAGAAATTAGTTAAAATGAAATCTATTTTTTGAGAAAACTAACATGATTTTTGACTTTGCATGCATGTAAACCTATTGCAGGAGACTCCCAAAACAAAATTAGGAACCTTAAAAATTGCATAATAGGGGCACTTACTACGTACGACGACTTAATTTATAAGTAGCTGCCGCTATAGTTAAGTGGGCCGATCATGTGAGGATCTGGTGTTATAAAATAGATTCGTCTTAGTTTTTGATAAACATGTTACTAGGTGTTTTGAAGGCTGCATTGATCACTAGAAGGTCTTTTTTTCTAAGCTGAAATCAATTCTCTCTCGTTTACTGACCGGAGACTGTTCTTCATACTTTTGTAATCACACCATTTATTATTGTAATCTTTATAGATCTAGCCAAGTCAGTCACTTTAATTTGGAATAGCTGCGTATACAATACCTGGTTGTGTCCAAGCACTTACAAGTCAAACAGGAAACTAGTTAGTCAATATGGCAAAAGACAATAGTCCTAGAATCGAGTACCGGTTATTTATATAGCGCTTTTACCAATACAGATTGTGTCAAAGCACTGTACAGCATTAATTAGGAAAATAAAGTGTCAATAATGCAAAGTGACAATAGAAAACACTCATTTTTCAGTTAAAGTTAGTTCATCATTGATTCAGTGATGTCATCTTCCAGCTCAGTTCAGTTTAAATAATATATATTCAATCAAGTCAACGATATTGCTGGAAATGAAGTGTCCCCAACTAAGCAAGGCAGAGGCGACAGCGGCAAGGAACCAAAACTCCATTGGTGACAGAATGGAGAAGAAACCTTGAGAAACCAGGCTCAGTCGGGGGGGCCAGTTTTCCTCTGACCAGACGAACTAGCAGTTCAGTTCCAGGCTGCAGCAATGTCACATTGTGTAGAGGACTCATCTGTTTCCTGTGGTCTTGTCCTGGTGGCCGTCTGGGAGACAAGGTCTTTACTGGGGATTTGTTTCTGGGGCTCATCTAGTTGTCCTGGTCACTGCTGATTTTCAAAGCTGTAGAGGTCCTCTCTAGGTGCTGAACCACCATCTGGACTGGATACAGACTGAACCTGTGTGGCTACGGTGACTTCGGAATAAGAATGAAACGACTACATTACGAGATTTTGAATATTGAAATGTGTTATGTGGTATGTGTAAGCCAGTTAACGAGAGGTCTTTATCTAGGATTTAAACTGACAGACTGTTCTTCCTCCCAACATGTTAGGTAGGGTTTTGCCAAAGTGTGGCACTAAAGTAAAGGATCTTCCGCCCGCAAGTTGATTTTGGGGGGGGGGGATATTTTAGGTATTATCAAATTGCAGAGTTTTGAGAACGCAGCAGACATGGAGGACTATAATGCAATAAGAGCTTGTTCTAATACTGAGGTGCTAAACCATTCAGGTTTTTATAAGTAATAAGCAAGATTTTAAATTCTATACGATATTTAATAGGTAGCCAGTGCAGTGTTGACAAAACTGGGCTAATATGGTCATACTTCCTGGTTCTAGTAGAACTCTGTAACACTTTAATTTCGATAGTCCACTTTAGACATTCTATTAACAGTAAGTAACTTTGCAACTACGTGTCAACTAGCAGTTAGTAGAGTGTTAGTAGACTGTCTGCTTAATATTTTCTAACACTTTCTTTGTCGACTTATTCTACTAACCCTAAACCTACCCTAACAGTCTACTCTGAAAGTTAGTAGACATGTAGTTGCCAATTAATGAGAATTAGTTGACATGTATTTACATGTAAGTTTACAGTTACTTATGGAATGATGTCTAAGTGACTACAAAAGATAGGTGTGACCAGAACTCTAGCTGCTGGCATTTTGGACCGCTGGTGGTGTGGTTTATTAAGCGTGCAGAACAACCACCCAGTAAAGCATTACAATAATCTAACCTTGAATTCATGAACGCATGAATTAACATTTCTGAATTTTACATTGAGAGCATAGGTCGTATTTTAGATATATTTTTGAGATGGAAAAATTCTGTTTTTTCAAATGCTAGAAACGTGGCTTTCTAATGAAAGATTGCTATCATATAGCACACCTAGGTTCCTAACTGATGACGAGGAATTTACAGAGCAGCCATCAAGTGTTAGACAGTTTTGTAGATGCAGAGGTTTTTGGTCCGATAATTTACACCTCTGTTTTTTCAGAATTTAGCAGTAAGAAATTACTCGTCATCCAGTTTTTAATATTGACTATGCATTCCGCTAGTTTTTCAAATGGGTATGTTTCAGCCGGGCTGCGAAGAAATACAGTGCTGAGTATCATCAGCATAACAGTGAAGGCTAACACTGTGTTTCCTGATGATATCTCCCAAGGGTAACATGTAAAGCGTGAAGAGTAACGGCCCTAGTATTGAGCCTTGAGGTACTCCATACTGCAATTGTGATCGATATGATACCTATTCATTCACTGCTACGAACTGATGGCTGTCATACAAGTACGATTTGAACCATGCTTATGCACTTCCATTAATGCCAACAAAGATTTCTAGTCTATTCAAAAGAATGTCATGGTCAGTAGTGTCGAACGCAGCGCTAAGATCCAATAGCACTAATAGAGAGATACAACCACTATCAGATGATAAGAGCAGGTCATTTGTAACTCTTATGAGAGCAGTCTCAGTACTATGATATGCTCTAAATTCTCACAGATACCATTTTTCTCTAAGACGGAATATAATTGTGAGGATACTACCTCTTCTAGTATCTTGGACAGAAAAGGGAAATTCGAGATCGGTCTGTAATTAACTATTTCTTTAGGGTCAAGTTGTGGTTTTTATGATGAGAGGCTTAATAACAGCCAGTTTGAAGGTTTTTGGGACATATCCTAATGACAATGATGAATTAATAATAGCCAGAAGCCATAGCCAGTTATGTTTATTTTCTTTTAAAAGAGACGAAAAGTAATCAGATCTAGCAGTTTTTAATGCTTTTCTGTAGGATAGGTTACTTTTCCCGCCAAGCAATACGAAATACCTCTTGTTTTGTTTTCCTCCAGCTGCGCTCCGTTTTCCGGGCTGCTCTCTTTAGGGTGCGAGTGTGCTCATTATACCACGGTGTCAGACTGTTTTCCTTAATCTTCCTTAAGCGTAAAGGAGCAACCGTATCTAAAATGCTAGAAAAGAGAGATTCCATAGTTTCTGTTACAACATCAAGTTATTCTGAGCTATTGGATTTGCTGAGGAATTGAGAAAAGTCAGATTATTTACAAAACAGTCTTTTGTTGTAGAAGTGATGGTTATACCATATTTGTAACAAGGATGTAGACATTTACAGTTTTAGATATATGACGTTTTGCCACACCGACTAAATAATGATCTATTATCATCGCTTGGCTACATAATTTCACCCCATCAACATCATTCCATGGGACAGTATTAATCGAAGTATGATTTCGACAATGAAGTAGTTTCCTGACACTGTGTCTCACACCCGCATATAAGTTTCAGTTCACAACTCTGTGTCGTTAATATTGCGATCCAATGGCTCTTTTTCACTATCAACATGGATATTTTCACCAACAATTAAACTTTATCTGCACCAGCACTAATCGGATATACATCAGTTCACATTCTTTAAAGGGGTAATATTATGCTGCTAAAAAGAACATTATTTTGAAATGTGTTTATGCGGTTTAAGGTCAAAAAACACATTATTTTCACATACTGTACATTATTGTTTCTCCTCTATGCGTCGATTTTTACAAAGCTCATCCGTCTGAAAAAGCGAGGTGTGCTGTGATTGGCCAGCTATCCAGGGCGTTATGTTAGTGGCCGAATACCTCAAGCGTGTGACGGAATGTTACGCCCCTTACCACATTGTGATGATGCCTGTCAGGGCGGAGCGATGATTCAAAAACATGAAACCCATTATAAACGAGGCATTCTTGCATCGGTGGGACATAATTATGGATTATAATGACACATACTGTCTTTTTACATGTGTGCTTGACATGTGGCCAAGTATGGTGACCCATTCTCAGAATTAGTGCTCTGCATTTACCATCCAAAGTGCACACACACAGCAGTGTGAACACACAAACCGTGAACACACACCCATTTCATGGGCAGCCATTTATGCTGCGGCGCCCGGGGAGCATTTGGGGGTTCAGTGCCTTGCTCAAGGGCACCTCAGTCGTGGTATGGAAGGTGGAAGAGAGCACTGGTTATTCACTACCCCCACCTACAATCCCTACCGGTACAAGACTCAAACCCACAACCTTTGGGTTACGAGTTCGACTCTCTAACCATTAGGCCACGACTTCCCTTGCGTTGCGTTGCATCGCGCCGTGTAAAGATAAAACCATGTCTGCATTTCTGATCTGAGAAATGCCAAACAACAAGCCCTACTCTACACTGTCCAAAAAACTTGCTTTAAATATATAAAATATGAAAACTCTTTAAATATATAAACTTACTTACAGTCTTTGAGTCAGAATAGCCGGCATTGTAGTCTAATCTACCAGGATCAGTAAACAGTCCTCCATAAAATGTGCTTCACACAAATGAATATTTGGGTTGAACAGTGTTGTTAATACAACTTAACCAATGATTTCTAGTCGTGTCCATTTTTGGAAGGCCAAACAAGTAGTTTCGCTTTCACAACGAAACACACAGCGTCACACATGGCGGGGTTGAGTGAGCGGAGGCCGGTGGGCTTGAGTGAGGAATGGCCGGCGGGCTGAGTGAACAGAGGCCGGGGGATAAAGTGAGGAATGCGCCTGTGGGGCGGGCTGCTTGAGCAGTGGCGCGGTGTGCCAAAGAGCGTCCGAAGGCTTGCGTCAACCACATGTGACGACCCACAGGCTGGACTCCGCTTCGTCCACGGTGAAGCCGATCCGGCGATCCACAGCACTAAAATTATGTATTTCCTCAGCGACCAGCACAGATCAGCACCAGGCATGACGAGCGATATCGTCCTCTTTTGGAAGGCCAAACAAAGTAGTTTCGCTTTCACAACGAATCACACAGCGCATTCACAACATGGCGGCAGCAACAATACTACAGCGAGAATAAAAGCAACGCTTTCTTTCTTTGCATGAACATTTTGGCGGCATTACGCAAATATTTCCACAAAGTGATGTAGATATGTGGGGGCGTGTAAGAACGAGCCGTTTCAGGTAGGTGTGGCTGACTCTTAACCTTTTAGTTAAGGATATCTCTTTGACAGCGGAGGATCCCGTCAGGGCAAGATGTCTGTATGGCCTCAGTCTGCTTCTTTCCAGCGTACTTGTCAGTCTCTCTCATCTCCCAGGTTGACCAGAGATGGCACTCCTGGACCACCAGAGTGGACATCGCCTTCCCGAGGGACTGCGCCGTGACTTTCATCGCCGGAGGGTGAAGTCAGTCACTGTGCGCAGCTCCTGCATCAACCTCGGGTCGGTACTACTCTCGTGCATTCGTTTTAGTGCCTTAGCTTGGTGTACTTGCAGGATAGCAATGGCATGCAGGGCAGAGGCGGCTTGCCCGCAGCACTATAAGCTTTGGCAGCAAGAACCGCCGACAGCTTAAAGGTTTTGGATGGGAGACGTGGACGATTCCTCCAAGTGGCAGCGTTTTTGTGGCACAAGTGCGCTCAAATCAAATCTCTCCACCTGGGAATTCTACGTAACCCAAAAAAGAAAAAGAGACAACCCCAGGGCTTCCCCGCCATCGGGGTATGAGACAGAGATGGAGACCATCGGCTCTGCCGGTAAAGGTCCGTCCACACGATTTTGTCACTCTTCATCGACCTGCCGGGAAAAAGAGCCGAGTCAGAACGAGGTTGTGTACCGCGCCTCTGCCCGAAACCATCTCCCGCCGTGAGCACTCAGGGCTGGGCGAGTAGTCACCTCCAGCCCGATCCATGGCTGCCTGGTCAGCATAACCCGACAGCTCTGGGTCCGATTCGGCGATGCTCTTCCATCCTCATGGCCATAGCGCATCCCCCCGAATGCGGCGATCGACTCTGTATCCTCGCGGCGGCACACCAAATGACAACTCTGGATCGCCTGTTTGCCTGCAGATTCACAGTCGCAGCCGCCAGGCATGCTGCTGCGAGGAGTGTAGAAGGTCCGGTGGGGCAGTGAGCTCTCACTGGTAACCGGGCTGCAATCTCCCATATGCACTACGCACCGATGCCTGGCCATACCCCCCACTTAGACCTCATGACTCATCCACGAACGCCGCTTCAGCTTGCTGAAGGCCCAGACACTGAAGACAGCAATCGTGGCCGTCTACAGAGGACAGGAAACGACCGCATCCAGAACAAACAGACGAAACGGCATCTTGAAAAGACGCAAATCGTCCGTGATTTGCTCTTTTAGGAAACTGCTTTTTTAGCTGAAGCGGAGAATTGCTGCAGACAGGGACATCACTGTAATGCGCCGTAACACCAACCAGGAACAGCCTCTGCAACACAAAGATGAAAGCTTTGTAGTGAGTATACTTTCATTCACACTCGGCTCTGAAGCAAAAATCTGATGAGTGGATGCACCTGTCGCCTATTTATACCCGTGTGCACGGGGAGGGGCTCAGCATGCGAAATCCACTAGCCAATTCTCATTGGCATTTTCTCTTAAACGCAGAGATGATTGGGCTCCCAAGTTAGACCCCTGATGTCGTCACAACGTAATTCGTAGTCAAACAACTGTCTTCAGAAAATTTTCTATGATATTTGCTTTTCATCTTCCCTCCATGTAATGCCTAATAAAGCAGTGTTTAGGTTGTTTGGTCACACTTGCATGTTTGGTTCGAATAAACAATCTGTTGTGATTGCTGGTGTTATGTGTTCCTTTGTGTAAGTGAGAACGCTGCATCCAAACCCTCGGGTGACACCAAAGCGGCGAGACTGCTAAAAAGATGGTCGTGTTCCGCTTCGAAGTCCAAGACGACTCTGGCTGCGGTTCGAATTAAATATGAAACGACTGATCCAATACTCTACAACGAAATTACAACAGAAGTAATGACAAGATGCCACGGCTAAGCAACTGAGTTTGTATCCAAACAAAATTACAAGGGTAACGTAGGAGCACAAGGATGGTAAGTGTTCCTTTTGAGCTTCTGCTCGTGAGTTCGCAATGGGGGGGATGAAAATAAAATCAAAAGTACATTACACGAATAACAGTCCATCAGACGCATCAGGTGTATTCGACTTAGCGCGCTGAGCCGACCGATCGTGCATGGTACTTGATGTCAAAACCGATCGGTTGTCCTGTACAGTGCCGCTTAAGGGTCGACACGACCTTTTGTTTGGGGTGTTTGGTGAGTTCCGTCACGATATATACGTCATTAAAGCCGACCAATCAGGTTGTGAATGTATCTCTATGCCTTTAGGTTCTGTATCTTTAGGTTCACTCTCAAAAATGCCAGTGTGAACGCTAAGCAAACCAGGACCAAATGTATTGTTTTCCTTTTTCTTCTCCTGTTTTGGTCCGGACCGCAACGAACCACGAGAACTGAACTACAAGTGGAACGCACCTGCATGCGTTTTTTATCCGAGGTCTGATTCCCGACGGAGCTTTCGCCTTCCTACTTATAGTTGTTGCGTTCAGAAGCCACGTTGGCTGAGTTTCTCTGCTTCAATTATTTCAGCTTGATGACCTACTTCCGTCTCTCGACTCGTCGCTCGCCTGGCAACTGGTCTGTCTGCTATTCTCTCAAAGCGGGATCTCACAAGCTAGGGTGAAAAGCCTCACAGGACGTGGTAAAAGGCTGTCTGGGGTCTGGTGTCGAACGAGTGTGTGCGCCCGTGCACGCTATGGGGGGGAAAGAAAAATCATCTAATGATCTGTAATACCTCCTGATAGAAAAGGCGAAATGCAGCAGACAATGTCTCGCCTGTATCTGTCTTCATAAGAGGGATCTGTGAGCCTGCTCATACCCGGAAAATAGGGCGCTGAAGGACCTTAAAGGGCCTCGTCTGTGTGTGTCAGACGATCTCGCCTGGCCGTGCGGAGTCCGGCTCTGCTGGTCTAATAAGGAAAACTCTGTCTATGCGTCAAGCAGGCACTGGGTCGTGGCTGCTCTCGCGTGGTGCCTGGTGCTGTCGAAGCGAGAAGAGACAGGGGGTGAGGCCAAACAAGGTTGGGGGAGTAGGGACAGCCGGCGAGCAGGAAGGGAGGAAGGGTCTGGTACTGTTTTAAAAAGGGCATGGGGGCTGGCGAGGGATTGATTTGGGGGGGGGGGGGGCTCGAAAGGAAACAGTATTCGGTTTCCATAAAATTAGGTCTAGCATAAGAGGCATGAAATATTATGTTCGTTGTGTTGTCTTAATTTTGATAATCCATTGCATATTAAAATGGTACTAAAACTAACTATTACCCTACACTCAGTGGTTAGAGTTTCATGTAAATCAGGGAGGGCTAAAACATCATCATTGGTCCACTAGTTCTAGACTGACAGCTCCTCCTCTAGCCAATCAGTTGAAGAGGGGCGGTGACGTCACTCCAAAGCACCTCATTACTGTCGATGTTCAGTGTTCTGTTCACTTGTACAAGTGAAAATAGATAACTGTCAGCTGGATTAACATTTTTCCATACAGGACACTGTTATACGTGTCTGTCTGTCACTGCTGTACGCCTACCTGGCGATCCGTTAACGTTAAATGAGTAAATCGGTAAATTAATTTTGAATTAATGTAATGTTTTTGCATTGAAAACGATAGTGCTACAGAGTAGACAGTTACAGAGGCCAGGGGCCTCATGTATAAAACTTTACGTAGATTTCATCCTAAATGTGTGCGTACGCACAAAAGCTAGATTTTGCGTACGTACAAAAGTTTTCAGATTTATAAAGCCATGCGTACGCCAAAACCTGCGCAAAATTCCCTTTTTAATAGCCAGTCAGCGGAAGATTGTGCATACATGAATCTCCACCCCGTCTCCTCCCAAAATAGCCATATATGGAGCTTACAACGCCTAATTTTAATATGCATAACGTCATCTGCATATCATTTCCATGCATATTTCCATCCACGTGACACCATGTTTAACGCAGTTAAGGGTAAAATACATTAGGAAAATATGAGATACGGACTATAAATGCGTTTTGAGACATCACTATTCTAATTTATGCAATTTGCCTAAAAGGTAAACATATATTTTAGAATGTTTATAGCCTATATTTTTATGGAACGAGATGGGCCTCTTTTTTTTTGCAGTGTAAATAACTGCCTGACTCACCTTGTCAATAACAAAAACATTTTGAAAATAAAGCGTGCATATCCTACAGTTTCCTTCAAATTCTATCTTTTAAATATGGTGTTTGTCACAATATTGGGAAGAGCACGAAAGGGGTTATCATTAGGCTACTGTCTGTGCGCGACACCTGTGAACAGTTCTACTGTCATCGGACCTGGTCAAACCAGCCAATGGACTGTTTGATCCACGAGCGCATCCTTATTTCTGTCGTTACCGTCTATGTTCCAAAGCCATCAGACGAATCAAGTTCACATCAATGATCATTATTCACGCAAAAGTATTTTCTCAGAACATGAGTTTTTGCTATTTAGAACACAATTTAAAGCGGAACTGTCATGCGCCAAGCAATCCTCACTGTGATTAAAACATTAAAACACAGCATACCAAAGGAAATTGTTCGAAAGCAGCACATCCACTGCAAATATTTCTGTTTAAATTCATATAAAAATGTTGTAATTTCTGGATAATAATTTCATGAAATTTCAGTGCTTAACTTTATTCAGAGTGTCATATTTAATCTAAATGTGTATGTCAAATGTAAAACAGACTTTAAAATCATTCTGTTTGCTTCCTTATTTCACTTACTCCAGTAAAAGAGTGCATACGCATGGTCTAGAATGTCCGTACGTAAGTTTATTTTTTATAAATCCCGATATGTGCATGGAAAATTGCAACGTTTATACATCAGGCCCCTGGTGGTGTGATATCACAATGAATTCTTTTGTTGTGTTTTGGTTTTTTGCATAGCTACACATATATAATTGCCTAACACTATCATATTAATGTTTCAAATACATAGTTATACATAACAACAATATGAAAGTAAAACAGCCAGCAGGTGGGGGCAAGTATCTTTAGAGTAAGACATTAAATCATTCATTCAAATGCCTGATTCATTCAGTGAGGAATAAAGCAAATCATTCAATACGAAAAGCTGCTGTGTTGCTTGTAGAGGACACTCTTCTGCTGTGGCTTTGTTTGGACTCTTCATCAAAATAGTGCAAAATGAGTAAATGTCACATTATAGTTCCCACTCAATATACTTCTTTTTATTGATTCAGTCATCACCCATTTGCAATGTCCTGATATTAGGAACAAATTCTCCTCGTGTTTGCTTAACACTGTATGTCTAAAATAAATTAGAGTGCCGGTTCTTTACAAACCCACATTAATTTTAAAATGCTAGTCTTAACTCATGTAAAACTAAACTAAAACTGAACCCCTGCTGGGCTCACAACCTCTCATTTCCATGTTAATCTTAGACGCGGTGTAACATTATTGCTGATAAACTATTAGCCTATTTATTTTTGTAACGAGGCTTTGTACTTCTCTCGTATCATAATATTACTTAAACAGATCCTTCCCACATATGCAGAATTTGTTGGAAAACCAACGGCATGGCGATGCCAGCTGAACCAGCACCACCTACAATTTTACAAAGACAGCGTAAATTGAGTCCATCACTACCTTGTATGTTTAGTTGTCTCATTTACTTTGATGATGAAGAGGCTGCGATTTAAAGTTTGCAATGCTAGAACTGATTATGTTGTGTGAGCGTGGGAGGCGCCGATGCGAACACTTGGGTTACTCGCATCAGCGGAAAGATGTGACATCTGTCAGATAGGAGCAAGACATCATTCAAAACTATCTATTTTTTTATCTGTGTACCTTCAAAATAACAGTGAAACGTTGTACTTTTGTAAAATAAAGAAAACATACAAATTGCACTTGCCGTCTCTGGGAACCTCTTCCTGAAATGAAGAAAAACTCCAAGCCTAACTTTATACTTAGTCCCACAATGAGAAATCTATTATAAAAGACAAACTCTTGAAGTCCAGCTTTTGGGCAACAGTTTTACTTTACGTTTTGCTTAATTTGACATTAAATGCAATTATATGTAGAGTCACTTTGGAAATATCCATAAAGACATGTTCAGAAGATTAAAAATGCAATGTGTAGTCCGGAAAATACCGAATAGCAAAAAATTTTTCGCGAGGCCCACCGAAGTCAAGAAGACCCGGCCCCTGCACTTTTGTGTCACGCCATTGAACCCCATTGAAAACACCCCTGCTCTTACTCATATTCTCCTCTCCTAACAGTAATAACCATAACAAGACTTATAATCAGATCAGTAAAGGGCGTAGCCCAGGCACATCACTCACATTCGCATTTAGTGGCAGTTCCCCTTTCGCTCGTGACGTGTTGCATTCTGTGCTGAGACTTCGGAGCGTGTGTTGAGAAATCCCGGCAGCTTTCAGTGAAGCGTGTATTGAGGCTTGTAACGCTTTAGAGCAATGATGTCATTGATGACGTCCAAAGCCTCGCTTAGCCAGACTGGTTCAGGAAGCGGTTTGAATCTTGTAAATTCACGGTCCTCTGCCCTGTTAAACTAAGCCACTTTCCAGTTTTAGACTAATAATATTGGCCCTCCTGCCTATTATGAGCAAAGACTTGATTTACACAATTTGATAGCCCCATTAATTTCAAGCCGATACGTTTATTACACAATTATGTTGTATTATGTTTTACACTCATTGTAAAATACACATTATATTCATATGAATAGATTAGTCTGTGGAAATTGATTTTTTTTTCTAAGCCTTAACTGGCGCAAAACTTGTCATCCCCATTTTTGAGCATACACTGGAAAATGGCATGCTTAAACTTAAGTGATTGCAATTCATGAATGTTTTGGCTGCAGTCATGGGTTTTTCGGACAAGTAGATTTTTGGTCAAGTAAAAGAAAGCAGCAGTATAACTCAATAAATAAACACTACAGTGTTAATGTTACCAGTACATAAAATAGCTATTTCAGATTAGTACACAGTCATCAATGTCTGGCATGAAAAGTCATTAACGTGCTAAGGCTGGAATACATTACACAAATTAAAAATTAAAAAAAAAAAAGTTTTTTAAAAACTCACTTACCGACTTTGTAAATGTTAGGGTGACAAACTGGGAATCATACACTAATGACTGAGGATCACAAACTATTACAGACTTTCAGGTTGCTCCAAACACAAGCAACTTATAATATGTGTCACATTGCTAGAAGATGCATGACAAATGAAAACAATATGTGTTGTATAATAGTCTCAAATTATCAGTCAAGATTAATATCCTCACTGAATGGAATCTGTAGTAAGGAATTTTAGCTCAGGTTTTCGGAGAGGGAATCGATTCTAAATGATACAGAGTCAACCTGATTGTAACAAAGTTCGTATTGGGAAGAAGGAAGTGACTCAGGTTGGCGGTTTGGAGAATCATGGCCCTTTTATTTCTTTACTTAAAGTTCAACAAAACACAAACGGGGTGCTTCCAGCGCGTTCTCAATCTGCCCAGGGCATAAACTCAGTTCAGTCGGTTCTCCTCCTCCGGTTAAGGGATGGCCACGAGTTCCAGTCTCTCTCTCCCAACCATGTTCTCCAGTCTGCCTTTTATCCGGTCTCTCCAGGCTAATTACTGCAATCAGACACAGGTGTTCATCATTTTGCACTTGACCTACTTACTCACCGCTTGTCTCCCGCTGCAGACTTCGCTGAACCAAGCCCCCCTCGCCACACTGATTAAACTGATTCAAAATGTATAGCTTACACTTCATCACCTATTCGTCCAGCGTTTAGTAGAATTTAGTGTATCTTACCAATTCTGTTTGTACTACTCCGTGGCCAATGATAATAATACAAGATTGGTATTTGTGTTAACTATGAGCAAGGTAACAAGATCTGGGCAAAGTTTTAACTTTAAAATACACAACACAAGACAATGATTCTTACAATGAAACAAGAATTTATTTGCTACTCTAGATTACATGGTACTACGCTACGTAAGACACACACACACACACACACAGAGACACACATACAGTTCAGAGGATGAGAGTTAATGGAGTTCTGAGGAAATCCCAAAATTCTAGTACTTGTTAATAGTTCTTAGATCGCAACCTGAGAAAATCACAAAAGCAGAGCCTTGGCTTATATATACTGCTTAAGGTCAGTTCAGCACCAGTTGTCCAGCTATAAGGAACCATTGTTTTTGTTTACACTTGCATTTAGTTTGAGAGTTGCTAGGGGTTTTTCCCTCCTCGGTGGCTCTAGTTCCCCCCCCCCTCCAGCAGGGGAATCACAGCGTTGCTGATTGACTGGCGATCTTCCTTGGATGACGTCGTTGGGAATCACTCACAGTGAAAGGGTGGTTGCCTGGTTACGTAGTAGCTTCAGAAGTTCGTCTAACTGAGAGTCTGAGTTTGCAAGACTTTGAAGATTTCTGCAGAGTCACAAAGCTTCAACGAAGTGTTTGTTACTGGATGACCCAATAGCTTGATGGTGCAGCGTGTGAACGCAAGTTGGAGTGCAGTCAACACAAAGGCGAAAGAGCACTGAATCAGTTGTGCATTGTTTTTAAGCGAGCGATTTTGTTCCATCCCCAGATGATTGTCCCAATCACTGTTTTCCGGTCCTTAGCTAGGACCCCCGCAAGGTTCCTCTTCGAGCATAAATTAACACGATGCTTCAATTTATCACGTGGGGAAATATCTTTTCAGGTTTTGTTAATACTTCTATAAAGTGCCGTACAATGAACACTGTTTATAATACCAAATTTTCCTACGTAGTGTGATGTTCACGAAGAGCGTTGGGCGTACTACCAGCAGATTTCTGGACTTGGAAATCTTACAAAGACGCCCCAAAGTTAAATTTCAATTCAACCATCAAAATACAGCAGTCTTTCCGCATCCACCGCGTCAATAACCTTATCTACTAAAAAGGGTTATAAAACATTGATTAAACTCCATCGATTACATAAAACGCATCGAGCGTTGATAGTTACTGATTGTGGTGTGGTGGGGGGGGGTTGGGGGGGTTTGGTGTTGTGGGTTGGTTTGGGTTGGTGGTGGGTTTGTGCAGGTGCCACCTCCCAGGCTGACGTTATTCGTGGATAAAGTTGCCCTACTGGCAATACTTCAAATGATTGTCTTTTGAAATTGTCTGTGTAAGTTTCTGTTTCTTTGTCTGTAAATAAAGAAAAGATCGCAAGTTAGCATGTAGAAAAGAGTCCGCGTTCCAGAGGGGGTCACAAGATGTCACGCTGTATGAGTCTGGTGATCTTCCCAGCTCAGAGTGAAGCTGTAAATCTGTCCATTTGTGTTTATTTGATTATCAATTTATGCTGAAAATGGTCATGTGTATCAGGAACATCTGTTCCCTCAATGGTCTCAGACAGAGGTTGATTGAGTCACGTTTTCACTGTTGTTTAGATCTGTTGTTTTTGCAGGCCTGGAGCTTGTCCCGTGAATTGGCCTTTTCCTGTGCCTATAATACCATGCATACCGATCACGAGGTATCTCTCAACTATATGTTGTGAAAGAACTCTTTAGTCCTTGATACAAAAGATCTCTGTCGTCTCCTGATTGGATTAGTTTTTCATCACTCTTTTGATTCTTCTGAGGAGATAACAACAAGGCGTTGACAGGAAATCGACCCAGACCATTGGTGTCATGTGATGGTGTGATTAGTTTAGACCTCATGATGGTTTGGAGGGGGGAGATCTTTCGATTCTTCTGGAATGTGTCTGTTCAATAGCTCACGAGGTGGCCTGCTCGAACGAAGGTCCTACACTGTTCAAAAATAATGTATGTATTCCAGCCTTTATTCTTACCTCTATATTCTCTGCTTCGCACCACTTCCTGCCTTGTACTTTTCCAAGTAATTGGAAAACATTTCAGCAATGCCGCTGACAATGTCTGTGTGTGGCCTCATGACAGCTTGTTCTTTGATAGACATGTCACCTGAAGTAAACAAAAGCATGAAACATTACGAAAGTAAATCCTGCAATAGCCCTGAATATGAAGTATGAAGAGAACACTTTCCCAACGTAAACAACCAGGTATATTCAGCTGTTAAAAATGTTTAACTGTTAATTTAAGATTTACAGAAAAGGATTTGTACAGCTGAAGTGACTTCTTCCCATTGTATTGGTAAACGCATTAAAAATTTCAATTCTGAATATGTCAGAGGTATCTGGGCTCCCAAGAGTGACGCCTAGTTAAGTCAGGTCACCTTTATTTATATAACGCTTTATGCAATACTGATTGTGTCAAAGCAGCTTTACAGTGATAAATAGGAAAATAGTGACAATAATGCAGGAGGACAGTGTCGGAACTTCGTCACACGTCTCTGTTCCATCCATCAGGGAATGAGGGTTACAATAGTAACCAAGATGTTTTTATTATTTATTTATTCATGATAGAAAAAATAAACATGTAATGCATATATTTTGCCACGTTATGTTACTGCCTTATGTTAAACTGCTTTAAATAGACACTCCACACTCCATACACCATACAACAATAAAAAAACAACAGCAACAAAAAAACAGGGCTGTATTTCAGAAAGCACGGTTAACTTACCGTCAGCTAAACCCAAACCTTGCTTACTCGAGGTATGTGGTTCCAAAAACGCGTCTGGGAGTAAGTTCATTCAACTCAGAGTATGTTCCTGGTTAAGACTCAAGATATTCTCAACAGAGTGACGAATTGACCAGTCACTATGGAAACGGACGTTAAGAAAAAGCGCGCCATGCTGTTTCTTTCTTCTTCTTTTGTTCAATGGTCATTTACATGCTTAGTGCATATCACCACCTAATTAATGCCTGTGCAATCATTTTTATTTTTTTTCTGTTTAATCTTTAATCCTTGAGAATATGAATTATATTGTTTGTTTGATGCTAATTATATATTAAGTCATATCAGATATGTTTTTTGATTTAGAATTTAGACATTATAGAAAATGCCGATCCAAGTGTGAGATGATAATATAAAATGTAAAAAATATATATATAATATAATAAATTAAACATTACCTCGTGATAGTGTTTTATAATTTATACAGATAAATGTTATGGCAATAAAATAAATATAATAACCATATTAGAATAATATTACCTTATTTATTACTTATATTAGCTCTTCATCATTAACATATCATACATATACAGTATATATATAGTAGGCTATATTACATATTGTAATATTATATAATGTTGTGCGCTATCTGTCATGCCCACTGAAGGCTCGTCAGTAGATCACACGTGCGCTGAAGTGAACTAACCCTGGAACATAACCTGCTCCGGAGCAGGTTATCTTCAGAGAGCAAGTTACTATGGTTACTTATGGCGCTTTTCCCACTGCAGGGTACGGCACGGTACGGCTCGGTACGGGTCACTTTTGGGGGGTTTTCCACTGGGGACAGTACCTGGTACCTGGTACTTTTTTTAGTACCACTTCGGTTGGGATTCCAAGTGAACCGTACCGTTACCAGCACGTGACGTGTAAACTGGAGAGAATCGTCACTACCTGAACTTGAACTGCACTGAACTTGCGACACACACACAAAAGCACCGCTAGATTAATCAGCACAGCCGCGAAGAGATCGACGTTCCTCTCGTGGATAGCAGAGGAGCGGATCCAGCGAGAGCTTGATTGGGCGACGCGGAATGAAAAAGTTTTCAGGAGTCACGGCAATAGAGGCGGCGCAACTATAATGACATATGAATAAAAAAAACAAAATAATCCAGCCCACTCTAAAGCGGTACTGAACTGTAGTGGAAACGCAAACCGTGCCGAGCTGAGACGTGCCGTGCCGTACTGAGCCGTACTGAGCCGAGTCGTACCATGCAGTGGAAAAGCGCCATTACATACCCTGAAAGTAACCTCCGATTTTGGAACCGAAAGCTGAGGTTATCCGCTCGCTTATCCTCAAACATACCCGGGTATGTCACATTTTGCAAGGTTTGTAACAACTTTGCAAATGTATAAAAAATACAAAACAAATGATGACATTGCCTAAGTATTCATACACTTTTCTGGGGCACTTGAAATTTAGCTCAGGAGCACTAATATCACATTTAGATGTAACTACACTTCAATTGGAGTTCACTTATGGCAAATTCATTTTAATGGATATGATTTGGAAAGGCACACACGTCTTAATAACAGGTCTGAAAATGTATATCAGAGCAAAAACCCAGACCTGAGGTCAAAAGAACTGCCTGTGGAGCTCAGAGGAAAGATTGTGTCAAGACACTGATCTGGGGAAGAGTTCAGAAAAAAATTGCTGCATTGAAGCTTCACAGGAGAATGTAGCTTTCATTATCCATACTGGAAGAAGTTTGGAACAACCAAAACTCTTCCTAGAGCTGGCCTCCTGGTCAAACTGAGCAATTGATGGAGAAGGGCCTTGGTTAAGTCGGTGAAAGAAAGCTGATAGTCTTTAAGTTTGACGCCAGGACATCAAAGAATGGAATGGAGAAATGCTCTGGTTACTAACGTAACCTTGATACCCTGAGTAAGGAACGCGTGTTGCAGTGACAACTCTTAGAGAAAACTCCTGTTTACTCTGATACTGAAGCCTGATTTGTTCACGTCTGTGTAGCTGCATGAACCAATGGCGCTTCAACCCACCAAAAGGAGAGGAGCCGACCTCTATATAAGTCGGCTTTAAGTGCCATTTCGTCAGAATCTTTCAACTGAAGTGATAGTCATCTATTCACGTGCAGCCTTATAGCACGGCAACCTACACAATGCTCGTTCCCTAATCTCAGGGAACTAAGGTTAAGTTAGTAACTGGAACGTTCCCTTTCAAACGGTCACTCCCGTTGCATTGACACACTTCCAATAGAGCTGTGCTATAAGCAAGTGCAGAACGAAGCTGCTCTGTGAGCCCAGCCCCAGAGCACTCGCTCCTGTAAGCATGAGCCAATACTGAGACCCAAGTCGTTTAGGCTGAGGACTTCATAACATAACCCTCTCCACTTCCAAAGGGGATTAGGTAGAATTAAGCAAACAAAATCAGGGACGTCCAAGGTATAAAACCTGATGAAGGTAGACAGTGACGACCATCTGCACAAATATCACCAGTAGAATTTCCGCTGGACCAAACCCAGGAGGAGGCCATTTCTCTTGTGGAGTGGGCCCTCACACCTATCAAGCCCAAGGCAACTTCAAGCCCACTGAGGCGTAAGCCAAGGCTATAGCATCCACTATCCAGTGAGAGTCTCTGCTTCTTAACTCGCAGCCCTTTAGAGCGGCCTCCGAAGCACACAAAGAGCTGCTCTGAGTGTGTAAACAGCCCAGAGCGCTCGACATACACTCTAAGAGCCCAAACCGGGCAAAGTGGATTGGGACTCTGTTCACCAACTGGATTGGAGAGGGCTAGAAGGGGGATGACTTGTGCTCTAAACGGAGTGGAGAGCACTTTCAGCACATAGCCATGTCTCAGTTTGAGGACGACTCTGCAGTCATTATGCCCAAACTCAAGACTGGAAGCACTGACTGACAGTTCTTGCAGGTCACCCACTCACTTGAATGACGCTAAAGCCAAAATGAGGGTGGTCTTAAGCAACAGGGGCCACAAGTCAGCCGACTGGGAGGGCCCCATAGAGCCCTGAGGACTATAGATAAGCCCCAAGTCGGCACAATATGAGGGTGAGGCGGATTCAATCTCCGAGCTCCCCTCAGAAACTTAAGCTCGACCAAGTCGTTTCTGCTGACTGACTGGCCAGCCATAAGAGAATGATTCGATGGCTGTCACATATACTTGCATGGAAGGGGTGCACCCCTTATCCAGCAGCTCTATAGAAAGGTTGGCACATGCTGCACACCAGTCAGAGAAGACTGACAATTTAAGGGCATAAAGACCTCTTTTAGACGGATATCTATCCTCCAAAATAATATTAGTTGCACTCGCAGGGAGCTGCAAAGACTCCCATTGAGGGGCCAAACATGAAGGTTCCACAGCTCTGGCCGGGGTTGCCAAATCTGCCCATAAAAGGAGGCGTCGAGCCAACCTATGAAGGGAGTGTGAACTGAGACCGCCTTGGTGATTGATAAAGGCTACCATCGTCATTTTGTCCAAACAGACCAGGACGTGGTGCCTCCTTAAGGCCGGCCGGAAGTGTTTTAGGGCCAGAAAAACTGCCATCATCTTGAGGCAGTTGATGTGTAAGCGCCGCTCCAGGTTTGACCAGTCTGCCCTCATTCAGAGCTCCCCAACCCGAGTTGGAGGCATCTGTCATGACCACCTTCCTTCTGGAGATCAGTCCCAATGGGACGCCTGATAGAAACAGGCGAGAGGTTTTCCAAGGGGCCACGGGTCTGATGCAGCAATGAGGTTACTTCCCCTGAATGAAAAGCCCTAAAAAAAAAATAAAAAAAACAGGCGTCAAGCGTGGAACAGGACATGGGCTTTGAGCCAGTACTGAAGAGGCTGCATGTTGACCAGGCCCAAAGAAATCACAGAGGATGCGGCCGACATGAGGCCGAGCATCCTCTAGAAAGCCATGAGGGGATGCGAAGTCCCTAATTTGAATGATGTCGCTAGTCTCTGAACAGTCAGGGAGCATAATCCATGCCTGCATTCAGGTAGAATCTACATAACTTACTGTTATGTAAATAACTGTAAATGTTATGCTGGTTATCAATTTCAGAAGTTGCCCATGGTCTAGGCAACATGAAAACTAGGCCACACACCTCCTACAATTGGTTTTCATGCTGTCTGTTTGCCATCATTGCTGCACATGGCCCAGATTTGGCTAAAGGGATGCATGCCATTGCCAAATGGGTCAAAATAAGTTTTAACAACTTAAAAAATGCATCTTTAACATAATTTTTCAATTTAAATGAAGCTGTCGTAATGTAATTTATGCAACAGTTCCGCAATTCGAATTGCAAGTACTTAGTGCACTTTGAACGATTCATTGGTTTCACTGGTTTTTAATACAGTTGAAGTGTATTACAAATATTACAATACAATGAATTATAATTTGTGTACATCTCAAAGTGTGTACTGATCTTGAATATACTCAAATGAAAGAAGCAAAATGGTAAAACAGACGTGCTCTGACTGAGTCAAATCAGGCAAATCTTTTTAATGTAACTTCTGATATTCTTAGCATTAAACTACTTGTCACAAGCTGATTGGTTTATGTTGCATACGGAGCCAATGAGGTTGCTGCTTTACATTTAAATGGCTGATTAGCATTCGCTTGAGCATTGCAGCGCACTTTCAGAGTTCCTCTGAAACCCTCCACCTTCCCCAGCTCCACCTGTATAGATCTTATATTTTATATGCTATTTGTGCAGTAGCAGTATGTCTTAAATACTCACAGCAGCATGTTGTGGATGTATTGGCATTAGCAAGTCTCTGTACTTGCTTGCAGCAGCAGCAGCGTAGCAGATCTATTCCGCCAAGACCAAATATATTAACACTGTCATATCCATTGCCATGCTAAAATTTTCCAAGAGTTATCATGATATAAATATTTTTTACTTTAACATTGTGCTAGAACAGCTGCCTTTGTCCCATTTTGTCCCATTTTTAATTAATGGATATTATGCAGTGTTACATATTTTGATTTAATATAATTGTAAATAGTCAACAGTGGTTGGGTTTATTTTATTATTGGGTTCAGTTTATTTGAACATCATATATCATTTTCACCAGGAAATAATTTGTACATTTTTATGGTAGTGCACATAATGGTAATGTAACCCTTCCAACTTTTAATAAATTGTGTCATTTTGTGTCAATAGACATCTGCTTGTTTATTTTACACCCAAGACAAAACACCAGTAGGGGGCCATGGGTCTTTTGATTATTTTTTTAGAGGGCCTTATGCCTCTAATGTTTGTTGTGTTTGCTTCTTAAGAAAAACATGCATCATTTGCAGAATTTTAAACTTAATTAACCCCAGCAGCCATCATCAAAAGCAAAACATCATTCTGGAGTGAGGTGTTTCTATTACCCTGCCCCTCTACTCTCATGGTGCAAACACATGCATAATCATATTATTGCATATATCTCACAAAGTTTGGGAAGGTCTGTAATACAGAATATGATGATGTATATGGGTTTTGTCTAAAATGAAACTATGATAGCATTAATACAATGATAAGAAAAAGTTAAGTCAGTTTAAATGCAAACTTTTATATTTCCTTCAGAAACTTTGTCTTAGTTACAGGATTTGGCTTGTTAGCTCTGGTGGCAGGATAAACTAACACAACATTTAGGTAAAAACACCTTTTTGAAACCTGTTTGTAGAAATTCAATAAAATTGTAGTCAAATAACAAAATCATTGATAAATACGGATAATGGGGCAATCATGTATCCAATCCTAACAACACCTGAAGCATCATGTCTTGGTTTGTTCATTGTGTTATAGAGCCGTGCCCCCAGCTGAATGCTCATCTACCTCTATTCCTTTAACTGGAGATAAACAGACTGATGATGATATAGAGGCCTTCATCAGAGCCAGACACAACCTGCTCAACAGCACAGGTATTATTTACACACACACACACACACACAGGGGTGTAGGCATCATTTCAGATGGGTGACGAAATGTTTAAGATATATATCTATATTATATTACGTATATACAGTATAATATATAGCTTACAAGATAACATTTCTTGTAATCATATACTCCAGTCATCTTTGTGAACATTAGATTTTTAATGTTTTATAAAGAAGTCTCTTCTGCTCACCAAGGCTGCATTTATTTGGTCCAAAATACAGCAAAAGCAGTAATACCGTGAAATAGTTTTAATATTTAAAATAACTGCTTTCCATTTGAATATATTTTAAAATGAAATGTATTCCTGTGATCAAAGCTGAATTTTCAGCATCATACTCCAGTCTTCAGTGTCACACGATCCTTCAGAAATCATTATAATATGTTGATTTGGTGCTCAAGAAATATTATTATTATTATTATCAATATTTAAAACAGTTTGAGTATGTTTTCAGGATTCTTGCTGAATCGAAGGATCCACGATCAGCTTTATGTGCTAAAAAGCTTTTGTACCTTTATACACTATAACCATTCAAAAAACGAAGATCAGTATATTTTTTTTTTTTGCTGAAGAAATTATAGAAATGACCATTATTTAGCAAGGATCTTAAATTGCTCAAAGTGTTGATACAAGAATTTGCTAATGTTACAAAATATTTATATTTCAGATAAAAATGCGGTTCTTCTGAACTTTCTATTAATCAAAGAAACCTGAAAAAATTCTACCAGCATGTTTTCAACTGATAATAAGAAATGTTTCTTGAAAACCAAATCAGCATAATCGAATGATTTCTGAAGGATCATGTGACTGGAGTAATGATGCTGAAAATTCAGCTTTGCCATCAGGAATTAATTATATTTTAAAATATATTCCAATAGAAAATGTTATTTTAAATTGTAATAATACTTCAAAATATTACTGTTTTGCTGTACTTTGGATGAAATAAATGCAGGCTTGGTGAACAGAAGAGACTTCTTTAAAAAACATTAAAAATCTTACTGTTCAAAAACTTTTGACTGGTGTATAGGCAACTTTAATTGTTCTCTAATTTCTATCTTTTAATTGACTTAGAAATCAGATAACTGCTGGACAATAACCAATAATAATAATTTGTTTATATACTACAAACAATTTTTATCACATAAGGCAGAATAATTTCTATACTGTAATAAATGATATGTCAACTAGCACTGCATTATTTTTTTTATTACCTGGAGATGATTTGACAAAAACAAATAAACCATATATTGTCGCAATTGTATGTTTAATGTCTTCATGTTTCCAAACGTTTCTGTTTTTCTGTGAAAACAACTGTTTTCATACAGCGATAGCTGGACGCTTTTGTCCGTATTAGGAATTTCCTCGTATGACTTTCTGTGCGAGAGCACCTCCGGCTTCGAGTATAAATGAAACATACACTGCACAGAATGTTTAGCGCTCCACGATGTTCATCTTGTCTTATTCTGGGTCCGAATAAAACATCAGATCATGCACATGCTCATGTCTCTTTGAATTTAAATGTATATTTATTCACACCGGCTCTTGAAAACCTCTATGCGAACACACTTGCCTGAAAAAGTGCAGGTGATGAATTTACGTGATATTAAAAGTGAGGGGGACATGTCCCCCGTGTAATCTACGCCCCTGCACACACACACACACGTGTTTTACTATCCTTGTGGGGACTCTCCATAGGCGTCATGGTTTTTATACTGTACAAACCGTAATTTCCATCGTCCTACACCAACCCATCACAGAAAACCTTCTGCATTTTTACATTCTCCAAAAACTCATTCTGTGTGATGTATAAGCTTGTTTCTCCATGGGGACCTCAATTTAGGAGACAAGAGTCACCTTGAGTCAGTATGTATTCACGTTTAAGTCCCCACCAGGATAGAAAAAAACATACACACACACACACACACACAAACACACACACACACACTTCATTGACCTAAGGAAACCGTTTCTTATTAAAAATATTTAAATATTCCCTGTATGAAGTAATACACTTTGGGTTTAAACAGGTGCATAAGTACACACTGTCACAAGGAAGAGACTGATTTAACTCTGAAAAATTCAGTTGATCTTTGGAGGGTATTACGAAAAGAAAAACTGGTTTAGCCATAGTTATTTACTAAGGAATTCAGGATATATCCTACAGTGGGGAAAAAAATATTTATCAGCCACCAATTAGTCAGTTCTCCCACTTAAAAAGATGAGAGAGGCCTGTATTTTTCATCATAGGTATACCTCAACTATGAGAGACAAAATGAGAATCACAGTAAATCACATTGTAGGATTTTTAAAGATTTATTTGCAAATTATGGTGGAAAATAAGTATTTGGTCAATATCAAAATTTCATCTCAATACTTTGTTATACCCTTTGTTGGCAATGACAGAGGTCAAACGTTTTTCTGTAAGTCTTCACAAGGTTTTCACATGCTGTTGCTGGTATTTTGGCCCATTCTTCCATGCAGATCTCCTCTAGAGCAATAATATTTTGGGGCTGTCGCTGGGCAAAATGGATTTTCAACTCCCTCCAAAGATTTTCTATGGGGTTGAGATCCGGAGACTGGCTAGGCCACTCCAGGACCTTGAAATGCTTCTTACGAAGCCACTCCTTCGTTGCGTTGTGTTTGGGATCATTGTCATGCTGAAGGACCCAGCCATGTTTCATCTTCAATGCCTTTGCTGATGGAAGGAGGTTTTCACTCAATCTCACGATACATGGCCCCATTCATCTTTCGTTTACACGGATCAGTCGTCATGGTCCCTTTGCAGAAAAACAGCCCCAAAAACATGATGTTTCCACCCCCATGCTTCAAAGTAGGTATGGTGTTCTTTGGATGCAACTCAGCATTCTTTCTCCTCCAAACACGACAAGTTGAGTTTTTACCAAAAAGTTCTATTTTGGTTTCATCTGACCATATGATATGATATGATATGCCTGGACATGTACTGGCTTAAGCAGGGGGACACGTCTGGCACTGCAGGATTTGAGTCCCTGGTGGCGCAGTGTGTTACTGATGGTTGCCTTTGTTACTTTGGTCCCAGCTCTTTGCAGGTCATTCACTAGGTCCCCCCGTTTGGTTCTGGGATTTTTGCTCACAGTTCTTGTGATCATTTTGACCCCACGGGGTGAAATATTGCGTGGAGCCCCAGATCGAGGGAGATTTTCAGTGGTCTTGTATGTCTTCCATTTTTCTAATAATTGCTCCCACAGTTGATTTCTTCACACCAAGCTGCTTACCTATTGCAGATTCAGTCTTCCCAGCCTGGTGCAGGTCTACAATTTTGTTTCTGGTGTCCTTTGACAGCTCTTTGGTCTTGGCCATGGTGGAGTTTTGGAGTGTGACTGTTTGAGGTTGTGTCTTTTATACTGATAACGAGTTCCAACAGATGCCATTAATACAGGTAACCAGTGGAGGACAGAGGAGCCTCTTAAGGAAGAAGTTACAGGTCTGTGAGGGCCATAAATCTTGCTTGTTTGTAGGTGATCAAATACTTATTTTACAGAGGAATTTTCCAATTAATTCTTTAAAATCCTACAATGTGATTTTCTGATTTTTTTTTCTCATTTTGTCTCTCATAGTTGATGTATACCTATGATGAAATTTACAGGCCTCTCTCATCTTTTTAATGGGAGAACTTGCACAATTGGTGGCTAAATACTTTTTTGCCCATGTAACATATAGTTTGTTAATATACTAGCTGCTAAGGACACTCATGTGCTTTTTTGTGTTTCTGGTTGTCGTTCTGTTAAAAGGGTACGGTTGGAACAAATAATTTTAACCCAAATGTTAAGACAGAAATACTATAAATTTCTACTACCCGCAACGCAATTTCCCATCAGATCTTTCCACATCCTTGCCTGTGTGGTAGAGAATAGCTGTAATACAACCTGTAATAGTAGCGGTACAGGTGTGATTCTAACCTTCATTACTGTTAAATATCTTTTCACAGTGTATCTCTGATGATATGTATTACTTTCAGGGGGCATATTTGAGTTCTGATATATTGTACATCATCACATATACTGTGCTTCATATCTTGACGAGAGACACTCTTTACTATATTTTGTAACCTTTTAGGACTCAAATCTCACTATTCCTGTTGTTTATTATATGCTTACTTCCTAGTATCTGCTGTTTATTATCACTTATAAAGCCCTATTATGCCTTACTTCTGCTGACCATAATTTTGCTCCCTTACCCTATCCCTGCCTAAACCAACAACTACCTTAGTAACTATTAATAAGCATCAAATTGGGAGCTTATTGAGGCATAAGTCATAGTTATAAGTTAGTTCATAGTGTGAATTGGACCTTAAAATAAAATGTTACCATATTTTCTCAGTCACCTGAAGGACATTGCTGCCATTGCATTTACATATGTTTGACCAGCAGGTGTCCTCAATGTGAAGTGTTTTGATCACTTTTTGATGGCAAAGGCAAATAAACAAAGTACATAAAACCCAAATTATTTTGATAACAACAGTAAAGGTAAAAGCAAATGTACAAAGATCAGTAAAAGCTGTCATGGTGTTTTATCAATGGTGGTGGGATTTCATTGGCAGTGGTAGGTGAGGTCATTGGAGTGTGACAGGAGCAAATCTCTTACAGCATGGCTGTTGATGCAACAATGACAGTTATCTAAGAAAGTCTAAATAAAATAGATACCACAACAGATACCACACAAATATGTATTAAATAAAAGTCATATTATATGTAATCAAATAATTAAATGTATATATTTTTTATTGATTTAGATGTTATCGTATAAGACAGAGGCAACTCTTTTAATTTTCTACTGTGTCTAAAAGGTTTCCAAATTCTTCTCAGATAAACCTGGTAAATAAATCGATTTAAAATTGACATCAAATCATGAGAAATCATCATTTCATCGTACTTTCAAAGTTATGTGATGTTTGCCTTCTCTACAGTACACTTTGTGGCATATAGATGGCCTTAACGTTTCTAACCTGATTTGATAATTATAATGTCTCTTTGTTTCAGGAGTGGCAAAATAAAACAGTTATAAATAAGAACAGAAGAGGACAAACAATGAAAAGTCACACATTTCTGCAAAACTCTGGGCCAGGTAGATCATTAAAGGACACCTTAATGACTCTTAAACATGTCAAAACCCTCATGTCACTGGCTCAGAAGGAGCGGGGCACACTGACAAATATAACAGCATCAATTTATATTACATATGTCCATTTACAACCTGGCTGGTAATTGATCTGTTCTGTTACCTTTTAGTGGAAAACTTGCTGAAATGAGGGTAATGTACTTTAAGGGTAATGTACCTGCATAGCAACGAAATAAATCATTGGTAAAGGCACTTGAACAAATGTTTAGTTTTTACAAGCTATCATAAAGTGTTAACCTGATCAAAGCTCTGTCTCCCTGCCTAACCCAATATAATCTTATTCACATAGTGGTGAAATCATATCCTTTGTTTGATTGTTTGTTTGTTGACACTATCATTTATTGTCTTGTATATATACAAGTTCTTCTGTAAAATAATGTCAGTTTCTTGTTGTTTTATATTATGCTATTTATGTAATTTTGCTATTTATTTCACTGTTTTATGACATGTTGAACTACACCTGACTTTGAGTCATTCACATTAAATGCCTGTAGTTTTTTTTTTTTTTTTGCAGGTGTAAAAGCACGTCTTTTTTCAATCAATGGTAAATTGGTCTTTTCTGCTTAGAGCCTCTTTTGGGAGAATGCAAGTGGAGTTAAGATATGTTTTCAAGAACTTATTTAACAGTGAACAAATGCTCATACGTGTTCTATAAACACCAGTATTTACAATTTATAAAGAGTTATATTTCATAGATCCAATATACAATAAATGCTATTCTATTTTAGATATTCCAAATTGTAGTCTTTAATTTGTTAATAGCAACCATTTGACATTTCTCTGCTCAAAAATCTTAAGACTGAGATCTGGTCATTTTTGTTTTATGATGCACTATTTTGCATGACTATGAATAGATTTGTTTGGGCAATGAGGTTCTGAGCAGTAATTTGCATAAGGGAGCAGCACTTTCTTTCATCAGATTGAACAGGCGTAAAGTGGCCTTTCTTTGCTTCCTATATTCTGGAATATTCCAGCAATGTACAGTACAGATCATGTGTCAATACATATAATGTTTATAAAATTATATGATGATTGTGTACAATAACATGGTAATTTATAAGGTTGCTCAATCTCAATTCAATTAGACATTGTAATGTAAAATCTGGGAACAGAACCAGCTGTTCTGTTCATTTCTAAGTTTTAGACAAATTAATAAAACAGTTTTATTAAGCTTAACATTGATTACATTAGGACATCTTAATTGTAAAATATTAAAATAATTCAGTATATACAGGCAATAAGTCACATATATCAAACATTTTTCAAATTACATTAATGGTAGCAGACCCTTGACTCTCAAAACTGCTCTATTATTTTATTATTTATTCATTTATTTATTTTAGAGCCTTGGTGTCTGAGACATTTTATGCTTGAAATATCTTCTTTACAGGCAAAACATCAACCACTATGGCTCACTTTATTGCATGATGTATTATTGGATGGTTGATATCACAGGAAGCAATGTTCTACTCAAACAGTGCATGGTATCAAACATCCACTTAGATTCTACCAGACCGATGAGGAATCATTCCATATTTCTCTTCATACTATGGAGCATTTCAATTGCTGTACAGAATGTTCTCAATGACACATTTTATATTAGGAATACTTAGCTGATGGTTTCAGCAACATAGCTGATGACGATTAGAAAGAAACTTCTGTAAATAATCTAATTATCTAGTTGAATTAATTTGCAATTACTTTAATCAACCATGGACACCATTTTGCTGCCACAATTAATGATACAGTCCTCATATTAGTACCTGTTAATATCCCATGGGAAAAATCTGTTACTAGAAGATTTTCAATATTTAATTAATTTCACGAGTAATGGATATTTGACTGAATCGGATGACAGGGTCCAAAAGGTCTTGCTGAGGTTGTGTATTTTGTAAAGCCTAGGGTACAGCTCATGTTGAAGTTAAAGGGGTCATATGATACGCCCATGTTGTCAATTTTTTCTTTCTTACATTTGGACGGGTCTTTTTTTTTTTTTTTTTCTTACAAGCTGTTACTGTAAATAGATAAGATCCCGTATAAGTTTGCAAAGACTAAAGTTTCAAATCCAAATAGATATTCTTTATAGAAGTTAAGACTCGTCCACGCACTCCTAAAACGCAGTTTAAACACGCCCCCACATGTCTACGTAACTATGTGGAAATATTAGCATAAAAAACGGCCGGGGGCCTAAATGGTCACGCAAAGAAAGAACGGTGATAGCTTTGATCTTCGCTGTATAGTATTGTTGCCGCCGCCAGCCAATGTAGTGGAGACGGCTGTGTTGCGGAAAGCAAATACTTGTTTGGTCTGCCAAAAGAGGGACACCTTCGAAATCAGTGGTTAAGTTTGATTTACAACACTGTTCCAGAACAGTTTAAACCAAATATTCAGATGTGTGCAGCGCATTATACGGAGGACTGTTTCCTGATCCTGGAAGAATAGACTACAATGCCAGCTGTTCTGACTCACAGCCTGTAAGTATGTTTTCATATTTAAGGAATTTGCCACTGACGATTCAAATGCAAGTTTGGAGCAGTGTAGAGTAGCGCTTGTTGTTTATAATTTCTACGATCACAAATGCAGACATGGTTTTACGCAACGCAACGCGTAAAAAGACAGTATAAGTCATCATAATCAGTAATTATGTCCCACTGGATGCAAAAAATGCCTCGTTTATAATGGGTTTTATTGATTTTCTCTCGTCGCACTAGGACACGGCAATAAAATATGATAAGGGGCGTAACATTTCTGTCACACACTTAAGGTATTCAGCCAATCACAACACACTGGATAGCTGCTGGAAATATGTGTTTTTTAACCTTAAAGGGGTCATATGACTTTGCTAAAAATAACATTATTTTGTGTTTTTGGTGTAATTAAATGTGTTTATGCGTTTTAAGGTTCAAAAAAACACATTATTTTTCCAAATACTGTACATTATTGTAAGTCCTCTATGCCCCGCCTTTCTCAAAACGTGTACGATTTTTACAAAGTGTCATCATTTTCTGAAACGATTGTGCTATGTGAGGTGTACGTTGATTGGTCAGCTATCCAGTGCGTTGTGATTGGATGAATACCTCAAGCGTGTGACGGAAATGTTACGCCCCTTACCATACTGTGATGCCCTGTCCGGCCGGAGAAACGAGACAGAAACATTAAAACCCATTACAAACGAGGCATTTGTTGCATCCAGTGGGGACATAATTACTGATTATAATGACTTCTACTGACTTTTTATGCGTTGCGTAAACTAAAAACCATGTCTGGATAAACGACAACAAGTGCTACTCTACGTTGCTCAAAACTCGTGTTTGAATAGTCAGTGGTAAAAACAGAATAGCAAAACAAAATAAACAAAAATAGCATTGTAGGCTACTCTCACAGGAAACAGTCCTCATCCATCCTCCATCACATGCGCTGCACACATCTGAATGTTTGGTTTGAACTGTTCTGGAACAGTTATGTAAAATAGACTTTAACCACCTGATCTTTCTAGTTTTGGTTCCTCTTTTGGAAGGCCAAACAAAGTAGTTCGCTTTCCAACAAAACGCACAGCGTCTCACACACGGCGGCTTAGAATGTGGAGCTTGTGGCAACCACATGTGATGACCACACGTGGACTCCGCTTCGTCCACGGTGAAAACCGATCCGGCGATCAACAGCGCAGAAGTTGATGTATTTCCTCAGCGACCATCACGGATCTGCTCCAGGCATGACGAAGCATATATCCTCCTCTTTTGGAAGGCCAAACAAAGTAGGTTTCGCTTTCACAACGAAACTCACAGCGCCTTCACGACATGGCGGCAGCCGGCTGGGCAACAGATTACTACAGCGAGAATAAAAGTTACTCCTTTTTTCTTTGCGTGAACATTTGGTCGGCATTATGCAAATATTTCCACATAGTGAATTAGAAGATATTTGGGGGTGTGTTAGAATGAGCCGTTTAAGGAGGGCGTGGTTGACTCTTACATTTTATAAAGAATATATCTTTGGATTTGAGACTTTTGTCTTTGCAAATTTACAGATCTTCTTTATGCCCCAAGAGCTTGTAACACCCAAAGAGAAAGGAAAAAATTGAAATAGCATCATATGACCACTTTAAAGCCACACATAAAACAAATGCATTACACCAACAATTCTCACAAACGAATGGTTCTTTTTAGCAAAGAATGGGACCCCTTTAAATTAAACTTTATGAATATGGGTTTTGAGGTTGTTGTTTTTTTATCTGATATTAAAACACATTTCACCTGTTTATCCTAACACAGATCAATTTTGTGCACATCTTATGTTTATTCTTGTATCTGTTTTTTAACCTAAACCATATTCAAATACGTATTCAAATGACCATAACACAAACTATATCTATTTCTTTATTTATTCATACCTACATAACTGAGCTCAAGTGCAGTGGTTCAGAGATTTGAAAATAGTAAATGTTGAGGCTTCATGCATTAGCACATATGTGTAAGTGTGTTTTCTTATGGTTGCCATTGGCAAGGCTGTAGATCAGACAGATCTAAAGTAAACATAATACTTTGATGAATTTATGGCGAGACATACAGATGACCAGATGATTTTTCTGTTTTTGGTGTGTGCTTAGGTACTCTTTGAAATAATTGATTTATGTAAACAACCAAAGAAGCTAAGTTTTGATACAAGAACATTAAACCATTGGCAGAGAGTACTGACTGTAGCTTCTAACCACTTCAATCTCCCTCTTTAATTCCTCACTGACTGTCTTCTGCTCTCTTTCAATCAACATTTGCATGCCAGGTCATAAGGTCTGACTGGCATTCATTACACAAGGGGGTGATTTGCCTGTCACATAAACAGAGTAAATCCACACCCAGTAGCACCATCCTATAGCTGCATTGGCAGACAGGTGAGCCAGGCGACCAAAGGAACCATGCACCCCGTGTTTTCGGGAAAGTTATGCCAGTTTCTCAGTGTAACTCCTTCTATCCTGTTCCTTGGAGTTATTTATGTAGCCTATGTCCTTGTTGGAGGGCTGATCTTCTGGAAACTAGAAGGATGGTATGTGTTGCAACAGATTGATCTTCTGAAGGAGAAAAGAATGAAACTACTTGAGAAGTACCCTTGTGTGGGGCAGAATGGTCTCCGAGAACTAGCACAGGTATGATTGGAGAGTAGATTTTGCTTAAATTTATTTTTTTCACATTAACAACACCTTGAACAACTTTTTTTACACACACGTGTGTGTATATATACTCTTATTATATTTTTTTTTAATATATATATATTATTATAGAATAATATATATATCAATGTTTCAGTGCAAATGTATACATGCATTTTCATTCATTTAAAATAATTAGTACTTTTGGTCAAAAAAATCTTTGAAATGAAAATCTGTGCAGAAAATAATCAAGACCACCAATCAAGACACCAAAACCAAGTTTGTGTTTGTTAAACAAAGACTGACAGTTATAATTGAATCTCCTTTTGTTGGAAATTTGGAAATCTCTTCTATATAAAATTATCTTTGTTGGTCTATTGTTGAGATTATTTACATGATTATTTAGCTCTTTCTGTACAATGAAATAGCCTTTTTGTGAAAAAGAATGTTTTCTGCTTAAGTAGATAATAATAATAATAATTAAAGTTGAGAATGTAATAGTTTTGTTATAACAGAACAGGGTTATACGTCATTTACATGTGTATAATCATACTCTCAGTTAGTGTTTTTTATTGTCAGTTCATGTATTACAAATAAGTACTCATTGCTTGCCATTACTGTTTTAAAGATGATAAAAGCTGCTTCCCTGAGTGGCTTGAGTCCAGACAGCAATGACACCGCAGATGGCTTCTGGAAATTTACCAGCTCATCTGTGTTTGCGGCAACTGTGGTCACAACTATTGGTGAGGAATGGGACACTTAACACAATGAATTTGACAATCCAGTTTGTTGTGTGGCATCTATTATTATTTAAATCTAAAATCATTTAAAGTTTTCATCTTTTTACAGGCTATGGGAATATAATTCCACTGACGACAGCTGGTCAAATCTTCTGTGTGTTGTTTGCACTTTTTGGCATTCCCTTGAACGTAGTGATCTTAAATAGAGTTGGAAAATACATGCTGGCCATTGAGCGAAATTTTTGCAATTTTCTGGAGAAAAAATTTGATAGAGGGGTGAGAATTTAACTTTTTCTTTTACAGTCAGCTCTAAAGATGATGTGGTGGGTTTTAAGTCTAAACAAACAAACAAATACATACATACATACATATTTGTCTGTGATAAGCAATACAATTCGAAATGAACATGCATGACCTTTACGTGCAAACACACTGTACCCATGATTCTGCTCCTTCCCACAGAAATGTGTACGAATATCCATTCACAGTATATCCTTTGTGAGCTCAGCATTCCTGTACTTTGTGGTTCCTATGCTGCTTTTTAAAGAGTATGAGGGATGGAGTTACGCTGAAGCCATTTATTACTGCTTCATAACACTCAGCACTATTGGATTCGGAGATTATGTCGCAGGTAGGAGACTACACATACAAAAATGAGCAAACTATTTATACTTCAACATTCATACTTCAATATTTTTAATTATCAACATGTACCTTAACTATATAACAAATAAATGATGATGCTTATGTGTTATGATGCATTGTTATTAGATATGGAAAATATAGATATGCATTATTATTATTATATAAAGCCTTCTTTGTTTTACTGTTAATCCTCTGAAAGTTATTTACATTTTGTAATTATTCTTGTAGCCCTAGTCAGGAAGTGACATCACAGTTTGGGTATTGTGTCATTCAAAATTTTATTTGAATTTTCCTGAATTTGAATTTTGAATTGAGGTAACAAATAAGATGCAGAATTATAATTCAAATTTAAAACGTATTTAAGCCAACAGAAAGAAATTCATATTACTGTTGTATGCATAGCATTTAATAATATATTTAACATTAAATTTAATTAAACCTTAATTTTCATTAGCTATGGTGAAACACCCAGAAAATATTCAAAATAGAGATGGTATAATGAGGGTGCAAATTACAGTAAATAGGCATATTCAGTCAAAATTGTTGTAGTCATTATTTGTTTTCCTGCAAAACTTGTGTTGGATCAATCAAATTCCTCTGTTGTGACTGTGTTGCATTTCAATGAACTGATATTAAGTAAATTCATCATCTTAACATTAATTACAATTTCAAATCCGATTTGATTCCAATTATATCATCCCAACCCTAATCTTTACATCGTTTTTCCTGCCAGATCACAACCCAGCGATAAACTACCCAGAGTGGTACAGCTGTCTGATGGCAGCCTGGATATTCTTCGGCCTGGCTTGGCTCGCTCTTCTGATCAATCACTCCATTGATTTACTGGAGAGTGTGAATGCTTACATGAGAGGAAGGCAGAATGCACAAACACAAGTGGAGGAGTCCAAAGATCAGCCAGAAAAGGGACTGAAAGGGGAAGAAACATGAAAAATGAATTTAACAGTGGTATGAAAAACAGGAGGGTGTCTGGTGTATGAATACTGTATCTATTCATCATAAAACAATATATGGTTAATTAAGTTAAATACTCAATGTTTAAAGTATCCTTCAAATTTAAAACTGATCAAATTCAAATAGTTTCTTCTAAAAACTGAGCTAAATGTTTTGATTACCCAACAGAGTTTGTTTAAATCAATAATGATATTTGAGCATCACATGTCTGACTGACCATGTTTGGCTTGAAAATCTTGCTTGGTTCATTTAAAATTAATTGCTGTCACACCACAAACCAACAGGCCTGTAAAACTCACAATAGTGAAAGAATGCGTTTGTGTATTATATAACACCATTATTACATACATTGGTAATATTACATATAGTTCAGATCTCTCTGAATCAAAATATTTCAGTGATATCAAACTAGAACACCAGTTCATAATAATTTTGTTAGAGTGTGAGTTATAAAATGACTTTGAGGGAAGGTCTAGCTTTTTAAAGGGATTTTCTATAGTTCATTTTTAATTTGTGGTATGTTAAGCTTTGTATAAATGCCACAGTTTTTGCTGCCCCAACATTGTCACATTATCTCTCAAATACTTTTTCAAAAAAAAAAAATTTAAGTTTTGATATTTAATGTACATTTAAAATAAACTGATAAATATCGACAACATGTTATGTCATTGTACCGCATGATATAGATCCTGCTTCCTGAAAGAAAACAATCAAGCAGCCTATTGCTATGGTTACCCTTATGGCTACTGTGTGCAAGACTATTTAGTGCCAGCTGATAATACATACTCTAACCAAGTAATGTTCAAACATCCTGTACAGGCGCAGTTGTGTGTTGCGCATCACACTGAAAGAATTTCTGCTGTGTAACAGACAAGGATATATTACGGATCCCAGGAGTTCCAAGTATGTAGGGTGAATTCAGGTAAATTGGGCCATTTATGCTTGATTGTAATGTAAATTGTCATATACAATAAATGGTCTTGAATTAAAGGAACACCGTTTCTTCAAATGATAAAATAAGTTCTGCTGAAGCAGTTTGACACTGGTGATTGTGGCCAAACCTCAAAGGAGAACTCCCTCATCAAGAAAGGTAGTAAGCCCTTTGACATTGTGATTTAATACATTTCTATATTGTAAAGTTATTCAATAAATGTAAACAAATATTGTGACAGGACATGTTTTATTTTATACTGCAGATAAAATAATTTAATTTTTAGCATTTTAATCTTTCTTGTAATATGTATAGATGTTACTTTGGCTAGATAAAATGTGCCAGTAGTTTTCATGAAAAGTGGGCCACCTTTAACATTCTATAACTCTACTTAAATTCATTAAATACATTGACATTGGATGATTATTTTATAACTGACATGAAGAACTGACACCAATTAGTGTGCAGTCATGAATTTACAGTCAGAGATGATGACTCGGTCCACTGCAAACAGTGTTTTGAAAAAAAAAATAATAAAAATTACAGAAAAAAATAAAAACTTAAAATGTGTGGTGAACAACAGTCGGGATGGCATTTCAGGGACCAGTTTATGGCAGGGCCCCTCACTAACTGCCGGTGTGGAGGGAGATGTGCCACACTGTGATTGGACCTTGGTGGAGGAACATAAACAAATGTTCAGAAACATCAGATAAGATGCCAAGACAACTGCCAGACACCTCTAGCAGGACAGGAAGGGAGACCTTCTGCACCCATGACTACCTAAGAGAGGTCCTCTCATTGGACTACAGGTTGACCCTAACCACCAAACCCAATCGTAAGGTTTAGGAAAGAACTGCCATAAAAATTCCTGAGGATGCAGCAGCAGAAGTCGAAACAAAGAAAGGCCACAAAGATCTATCCAAATCCATTCATACCTATGTTTGTAAAGCTTAAATTGATGTAAACTGCAATACATTAGGCTTGTTTGAGATGCGCCTCACCTTGCCTGAAATGAAGGCGAGAGTAGGCGGCTGCAGTGAGGGGAGGAGTGAAATAAGCGCAGTCAAGACGGACAGTTCTGACCTCTCGAAGGGAACAGATACCAACGAGATCAAAGGCAGATATCGCGTTATTCTCACTTACAGCATGTGTTGCTAATAAACACGATATAATTTCAGTTCTGTTGCTTTTATATGAAAATAAATATGATGAACAAGACACTCAAAGTGCTTGCTATTTAATTCCATACGAAAGGCGTATTTATCATCCATTTTTACTTTAATACAAACATGTATTTTAGATTTTTATAGAAATGACAACAATCACATATCTCACACAGAAATCATACTGTCATAGTGTTTGGGAACATTCATGCATAATTTAAATACATATTCACATGAAATCAGATTTTAAAAAATATATATATTTAGAAGAGAACCGCAGCTTGACAGTTGTCTGAACCAATGAGAATTAAGCGGTGTCTTCTCGTCACGTCTCTTTGTCCAACATGCTTTTGATCAGCGCAGGCGGTGGAGAGCAACTGCGCTCGACTGCAAAATCCGACACAGCCGCCTCGCCGTCGAGAGAGCTTTTTGGCACACGTCAGCATGACATCAGAGCAAGTCAGACGTAACTTGGACACTTTTCTAACCGGCATGCATCTCGCGGTGATCACTGGTGATCGGTTCTGCGCAGATTTTGCTCATCTCAAACAAGCCTATTCACTTTGCCCTCAGAAAAAGAACCGTTTATTTTAATGGCTTTTGACTGTTAACACAACAGTTCTAGGGACCAGGCCTATTAAAGAGATAGTTCACCCAAAATGAAAAATGCAGACCTTTCCCAAAGCAACTTATATTGTATTCAAGGTATACATTATCATGCATTTCCCCCCGCACTGTAAAAAATGATTGTGATTTTAATGGTAAAAGACTGTAAAAATTGTAAAAACCTGCTGACTGGTTAATATGATGTTCCCTTACTGTATAAAGTGAGAGAAAAAAAAAACATCTAGTGGAACATTTAATATAATTTTACATTAAAATACTGTTGAATGTACAGTTTTTGGAAGTAAAAATAACACTTAATCTTATAATTTACAATGAAAAATGTAAATTGACATTCCCAGAATTGCCTGTGTGACACTTACATTTGCTGCTTTTTCATTATTATCAAATAAATGTTTCATCTAAGTTTTTTTTTCTTTTTCTTATCAGTTATATACACATTAGGGTTCGTTACACTCTTTTGTTAAATTAATGTTTATTGCATTATTTTGTATCACGTGTGTTAGCATGATGGGTTTTAGTATTTGTGTGTATAACTGTCACGATTCATCAGCTGGAGTGACCATGAGCTCCACCAGAGGCACTTCCACCCTGACTCTTGTCACACTTTCTCAAACTACATTTCCCATAATCCTTTGCCGGGAATCCTCACACTGATGCCTTACCTGGTCTCTTACTTCTATCAATCTTTTTCACACTATAAAGGTTGCACTCATCCGCACACACATGGCGGAGTATTTGACCTAGCCTGTACAGCTCTTCTGTGGTTTCTGTGTTTCTCTGTTTCCTTGCCTTCGTGTTTTGATCCCTGGACTGTTTCCTTGTTTATGATTGTTTGTTGCCTTCCCTTAGTGATGGGCAAATGAAGCCTCGTGAAGCACTGAGGCTTTCTTCTGACTGTTTCGGGAAAAGATTCAAAGCTTCGAGTGTTGAAAACAAAAATATAGCAGCCAAAAGCCTGTGAAAGACGCTCCGTAGGACGAGGCATCTACCACATATTCCACAGATCGATTCAAGTTACGTGCACAAATAAAAGCCGAACAGTGTGTCTCTGATAAATTCATTTAATTCAATAATTATTATTTACCCATTAAACTGTGCAATTTAATACCAGTACAAATATCAATATGATGTATAATGTACACATATGAATTGCATTTGACATATTTAATTTTCCTGAAATAATTTGTATTCTTCATATTACTTGTATGAATGGGTATCTAAAAGTAACAGAATAAGTCAGAATTAAAACTTACTCGTAAAGTAAGATCTGAGGTTGACGACCACTCCAACACGCTAAAGTGATGTGACAAAAAGTAAAGACTTTGTTGCATATTGGTCACAGTGATCTGGTCTATGTTAACAACACAAGCTTCGAATCGAGGCTTCATCTGGCACGCCCCTTTATTTGATTAACAAGTTCGATCCCGGCTCAATGTCACCATCATACCTTCCCTGACCTTTACCTGCTTTGTGGATTACTCTTTTGCCTCTGCCTTGGTTTATACCCGGTTGCTGGTTTTCAACCCTGCCTGTTTTGACCACTCTTTTGAATAAAGCCTGCATTTGGATCCACCAAACCCTGTGTTATCAAGCCTCCACGTTACAATACATTGGCAGCTTTTTGAACCCCCCGATAGCCCATGAGTGTGCACTTATGAAGGCACCTGATGAAACTGATTTCGGACAGGCTTTTGAGGCAGCGTAACGGTTTAATGATGTACAACAAAATAGAACAAGTTTTGGTGATAACTAAACGAATATTTAATTACTACAATACTGATTTCTCGCTAGAACTAACAAAAAGTTAGTCAAAAATATACATTTACACACAAACTGTCCAACAACGCAACTTTACATTTGGTCATTTAACAGACGCTTTTATCCAAAGCGACTTACAAATGAGGACAATGGAAGCAATCAAAATCAACAAAAGAGCAATGATATACAAGTGCTATAAAAAGTCTCAGTTAGCTTAACGCAGTACATGTAGCAAGTTTTTTTTAAAATCATATAATAAATAAAAAGAAAACCGATAGAATAGAAAAAGATAGAGCAGCTAGTGTTAGAGGCCTTTTTTTGCTTTTGTCAATTGTATAATAAATAAAAAGAAAACAGATAGAATACAAAAGATTAGAAAGCAAGTGTTAGTTTGTTTACAGAATGGTATATACAGACAGACTATAATAGAGCTGCCAAGTCATAAAAAGGAAGTTTTTTGTTTAAATAATGAATTTAGAATAGAGTGTGCTAGAGTTAGAGGCTCAAATAAAGACAGAAGAGATGGGTTTTTAGCCGATTCTTGAAGATGGCTAAGGACTCAGCTGCTCAGATTGAGTTGGGCAGGTCATTCCACCAGGAAGGGACAAACATTTTAATTTAAAAGTCCTACAGCAAAAGTGAGTTTTTGTGCTTCTTTGAAAGCACATTTGATTACTATCAATGTGTCAATTCTTTATTTTTTTAGTTCAACCATCACGGAATGGAATGCACAGGATTGTGGGATATTAAAGGCAGCGAAGGATACATCTATGCTGCCTTCAAAATTCGATCAGAAGATTGTACCTCCGGAGACAGGAAGTAAAGCTAAATTTGAATTTGGACGTGCCTTAATGCCTTCCTACCTTTGGAATGTGTCCCCCGAAAGCATAATTTTAATCAATCAAAATCAGAATTAGCTTTATTCGCCAAGTGTGCACAAACACACAAGGAATTTGTTGTGGTTTTTTTAGGAGTTCCTACCTACATACCAGACATACAGAAGAACAGATCAGAGGAACACATTCTGTAATAAGACTCAAAAGACTAAAAAATAAGTATAAGTAGATACTAATTGGTAACAGGTTTGGAACAGAAGATTTATGACATATGTGTGCAATATTTACTGTAAAGTTGTACTAAATAGAGCAATAGTGAATATTGTATTTGACGATAATACTTGAACAGAACAGGCCAATTGCTGGAAGTGGCAGGAAATTAAGTATCAGAATACTACGCGGTTAAACGTAACCTCGGTTCCCTGAGACACGGGAACGAGTACTGCGTCTTACTAGACACATATGGGAAAAAAGCCTTTTTCTCCTAAACTGAAGCCTTTTCATACACGCAGTGAAACTGCACGGCCATTGGTTAGTGCAGTGCTTAAAAACGAACCAATGGATAGGTAGCGGAGCTGCACGAGCCTATGGCGACGAAGCCCACCAAGCCTGCCAAAGCCCTCCAGAATGGGTGGGGCATCTGGCTATATAAGCGGGCGCTCTCCACAGGATTCTCAGGTTTACTTCGATTTAAGCGACGACTGAGTCGTGCAGCTACACAGCACTGCTAGCAATGCAGTACTCGTTCCCGTATATCAGGGAAACGAGGTTACGTTAGTAACCGAGTACGTCCCTTTCAATACTACACTCGTATGCATCTGCTAGATGCATATGGGAAACCGTACAATCACACCCTGCTAATGAGTGGAACGACTAAAGATATCGCTTCCATAAGCACACCGTGCCAATGAGAAGTTAACAACCAAACACAGGATAAGGACAACACATGGTAATTATTCAAAGTACTCCGTAACTTTCCCGGACACCCAAGGGTCGAGCGCCAACAGGTGAACTATGCCAGAGAGTTGAGCGATGATACAGTTAGGGCTCTCACCATCGTTACGCAGCACCTGTCAATTCAAGCAGAAGGACTTCCAGGTTATAAACCTTGCAAATGTCATTTGTTTACCCGTGGTACCCATCTAGACGGAGGGCCACACATGCCTCTGTTTCAGGATGACTTTAGAGTCGTTAGGCCCGAATTCCGGGCAGGCAGGGCTAATAGAGAGCGCCTGGAGGTCCCTTATTCGCTTTACTGATGCTAGTGATAGAAGCAGAGCAGTCTTCAGCGATAGTGAACGAATGTTGGCAGACTGTAGCGGCTCCAAGGCAGGGCCCTTCAGAGCCCTCAGCACAGTTGGCAGATCCCATGAAGGGACGGTAGGGAGACGAGGCGGATTCAGCCTCCTTGCACCCCTCAGGAAGCAGATGACCGCGCTATTTCTGCCCACCGATTGACCCTCAGTAGGGCATAAGAGGCCACTATAGCCGCCACATAGACTTTGAGTGTGGATGGGGAGCGACCCTTATCCAGCAGCTTTTGTAGAAATGACAACACCTCTGCCAATTCGGAAGTGAGAGGGTCTTTGCCGCGGTTTAAACACCATGTGGAGAAAAAAGACCACTTTAAGGCATTAGAGGCGTCTCGTAGACGGGGCTCTAGTCTCTGAAATTGTGTTTAAAACTTGCTCTGGGAGGCTGAAAGGCTTGGGTTTCCGTTCCCTTACTCACCTGATTACCTGTGGAATCAGAGCGATCAGGGAAAAGCATAAAGAAGGAGGTTGGTCCAATCATGGGCCAATGCGTCCCTGGTCTTCGAATAATAAATTGGGCAGTGAGATTTGTCTTCTGAGGCGAAGAGGTCTACCTCAGCCTCGCCGAAGATCTCCCAGATCGTCTGAACCGTCTGCGGATGGAGCATCCACTCCCCTGAGGGGACATTGCTCCCTGATAACATGTCCGCCTCCTTGGTTCAATTGCCTGGCTAATCTGCTCTCTCTCAGTGAGCCGCGGGTTGGCACATGGTGCTGCTTTTGGACTGGCAGGAAGAACTGACAGGCTTGACATACTGCTAGTATTTTCAGGCAATTGGTGTGGAAGCCTTTTTCCGCCTTCGACCAGTGGCCGAAAGTCGATATGCCCTCGCACAGCACCCCCAACCCGAGTTGGAGGCATCTGTCGTGACAACTGTCCTTCTGCAAACCATCCCATGGCCACGCCCTGTTCCATCCAGTGGGAGTTCTTCCAGGGGGTCAGGGCCGATACACAGTCCTGACTCACCCTGATATGCAGGCGTCTGTGATGCCAAGCATGGGATGGAACCCGTGGTTTCAACCAGTGCTGAAGGGGGCGCATACGCAGCAGACCCAACTGTAGCACTGGAGATGCTGCTCCCATGAGGACCAGCATTCTTTGAAACGCTTTGAGAGGGCGAGTGGTACCCATCTAGAAGGAGGTCACTAGTCTCCGTATGGCCAGAGCCTGTTCCGGCATGACTACAGCTCTCATTTGAGCTGAGTCAAAAACTGTTCCCAGGAATGATGTTCACTGGCTGGGGAACAACGTGCTCTTGGAAAAATTGACCCTGAGCCCCAGGCATTCTAAGTAGCTGAGGAGGAGGGCTCTGTGAGATATTAATTCTGCCTCTGACTGGGCCAGAAGGAGCCAGTCGTCGAGATAGTTGAGAATGCAGATTCTCATCTGTCTCAGAGGGGAGAGTGAGCTGCGCTCCCATGTAATTCGAAAGAGGCAGGGGGGCAGAAAGAATGCATCCATGCGAACAATAGTCTCCTGAGCGAATTTGCGCAAGGATTTGTTTCAGTGTAGTCATCCTGAACGACCTTTTCATGAGGGAGTGATTCAGGTGTCTGAAATCGAGGATGGGCCAGAGGCCACCATCCTATTTGGGGACGAGGAAGTAGCGGCTGTGGAAGCCTGAATCACTCTGAACTGGGGGAACGGTTTCTACGGCTCATATCGGCAGCAAATTCATCACCTCTGAGCGCAGGACGTGTGCATCTTTGCTCTGAACTGAGGTGGGAACCATGCAGTTGAATGGCGGGGTATTCAAGCGAATTAAAGTGAATAACCTCCTTTTATTGTCTCCAACACCCAGTTTGGCACAACAGGGATGGCCTGCCAGGCCTCAGCCCGCATGACAAGGGGTTGGATTAATTATGGCCATATGGGGACCCCACACTCAGAAAAGGAAATTTGCTTTCCCTGAAAATGCTTTGTTAGACTTATTGCTCTCATAGCGGAGCAGTCAGCCCCCGTGCGTGCTGCCTCAGCGTCGGGCTTGGCCCAGACGCATCCAATTTGAAGCTGTCAGTGATAATCATTAATGACAGCATTCTTTTTAATCCGCCTAAAAAAAAAAAAGATCAAACCACTTGTTAGAAGAGGAGTTTTGATGATCTTTATGTGTAACACTCTGGCAGAACAAAAATGCTGCGTGCATTCTCTCAAATCCGCTCGTAGCACAAAAAAAAGGGTGGGGCATCTTTATTCAAGAAGTGGAGCCGCGAGCGGAGAACATGAACTCTCGTAGAAGAGGGTCTGTTTTCAGGACAAAAAATGCGTATGGTTGAGTGATCCTCACGTGTAAACACACTGGCGGATCAAAGAGCTGCGTGGAGAGTAATGCAAGCGGGGGCCTTGCCGGCATTAAATCACTCAAGCCTGATCGATCATACCCGCAAGTTTGCCATTTCTACCTCCGAGTAACAGAGGAGAGAAACACAAGAGCGGGGGAGGCGGGGCTCAGCGACACACACACAAATGCAAATTCTTTGTCTATGATTTTGTGTGCTACTATTCATCTTCTTCATATCACTTTGTTTGTATTTACCTCTGATTGTTTAATATAAATTACTCACCGCAATCTGCTCCATTGGCTTGCTCCTTCCGTGAGAGTACCATGGTAATGGATGCAATAGATTTGTTGCAAAATATAAGCTAGTCGGTGCTACAGAGCACAGTTTTTTCCCCCGCAGGCTATATTCAGCCTGTATAGTTAAAACATTCATAAATATACATTGTCCATCATAACTGACTCATTTATTTATACATATAATCTGAAAATTTTACATTTGTAAACTGCACATTTGTAAATATCTGTACATTCGTTTAAACAAGTAGAATATTTTTTTCTATACATTTCTACTTCTGTATATTTATTTGTTTAATATTCTGTTTTTTTTTTGTTATATTTCACCTCTACTGTGTAATTCCTATGTATGTCTGCACTATGTCCGTACGGTCTTCTGCACTGGAAGCTCCTGTCATCAAGTCAAATTCCTTGAGTGTGTAAACATACGCACTTTCTGATTTCTGACGTCAGAGTGGGCCACACATCGACTGCTCCAAGGACAATGGAGATTAGTTTATGAAATATGACTATACTAACAGTAGGGCTGAACGATTTTGGAAAAAATCTAATTGCGATTTTTTTTTTACGAATATTGCGATTGAATATGCAATTATTTTTTAAGGCTCTTTATGTTCTGTATTATTCAAAAAAGACAAGCTATAAATCATTGTATAGTATTACCAACACACTATTAGATAGATTAAACAAATGTTATTTTCAGTAGGCCAGGCCTATATGTTACGATGAAATTAGGTGATGCATGAATTTATATGGATTACATTTTTATTTAACTACAATCACAGTATATTGACTGATTTGTTGAATTTCCAACCTTGTAAGCGGCATGGTATAAATGTGTATCCAAAGCGGACTTACAATAGAAAAAGTAATATAGGTGTGTGTGTGTACACCGCACTTCATCACCCAACTACAAAGATAGATTAAATAAAAAAATGCATACAACATTTAAATGAAAACATAAAATTAAAGCTAAAAACAATTCAAAATATTAAAAGAACAAAAGTGTAGTATAATAATCCTGATTCTAACATACACTAAGCAACACAAAAAAAAAACTACCGACTGTGTAATGTCCAGCCACACACACAATATATAAATGCAATTCAATGATATATATATCTGAATATCATTTCATTCCATTTTGGTAGTTGAAAAGTACTGAAGTAACTCAACTTAAGCTAAAATAAATCTTATGATAGGCACAACATTCTACAACTGTACAAATGATAGAATAGAAGCAACTAAGACAAATCAAAAACTACTTGGGTTATCAGTACTCCTAAAACATACACACAAGCACTGAGCCAAACAAGGCATGCTAAAAGTAACAACAACTTATGACACATAGTAAGAAATCTGGTTATAAAAAAAAAAAACTGAAAACGAGATGAGAATACAAGTTAGTAGGGAAAGGGCGAAATAAACAGACAACATACCGTTCATGTCCTTGCTGGTGTCCCTGCCCCCGGTGGGAGTCGCCACGGTGAGCGTCATGGTCTTTTTACACTCTGTCGGTCTTCGACAAAACCGCAGGCCGCAGGTGTGATAACCTAGGTTCTTTTTTAATTCGTTTAATAACCTAAATTGAATTCAGCTTGGGCCCTACTTTTCCTGTTATCACAACAAATGCCAAGTAAAGCACACGACACTGACAAAGTACCCGATACAGTACGAGACCAGCAAAAGCCTTCAGCACGTTACGCACACAGAAATCAAACACAGCGTTTCCTAGCAAAAAGCAACTGCGCTAAACACACTAAGACAAAAATAAAACACTTACAAGCCTGATTTAACTGCTGCTATTGACTGCTGTTCTCACAAAGTCTATTTTCTTTACACTTTTGCTGGCGCTTGAACACACTTCATGGTCGGCGCATAACAACAAAGGGCCAAGCAAGCAACACGATTAAAATAAAGAACGTCTGCCATGGCGGATTCTTGAACATAAGGCTGCAAAACTGAAAAAGTTTATGCATCACAGAATCACTTTGTATGAAGGACATTTAAGCACAGTTACATCAAATTATAAAAAACTCATAGCATGTGGAATATGGGAAAGGGGCCTTCATGATGAAGGACTTTGATAATTACACTACCTTTCAAGAGTTTGGGGCTAATAATAAAAAAAATGTTTCTTAAAGCACCAAATCAGCATATTACAGTGATTTCAGAAGGATCATGTGACACTAAACACAGAAGACTGCATCATGATGAAAATGCAGCTTGGCCATCGCTACGGATTACATAATACTTTTACAATAATTCAAATTAGGAAATTAGTCATTTTAAAAATCTGTAATATTTTCACTTTATTACCTGTTTTTACTGTATTTTTGATTCAGCCTGTGAGTGAACCATTTGACGAACTTCTAAATGTACCATTGTAAAAAAAAAAGAATGTAAATCATGACTCAACCCCAACTGTGAACAGTGGAATGCTTTGTCATATATTTGATTGATAAAGGAAGAGGAAAGTAAAATGGCACATTGGCATTAGAAACATTCTGAGATCATCATCCGATTCATTACCCCTCCGTGACAAATTTTATTTTAAATAAAAATAAATAAAGTTGTGGGATATTTTAGTCTCAGGTCTCAAGAGCATTCAAAATCAAATGCAATTTAAGTTCTGATATACTGTAATAACAGGGCCATCCTTAGGGGGGTGCAACATGTGCAGTCGCACCGGGCCCTGATTCAGCTAAGGACAGCCATGCTGTATATTGAATCAATTGGAAACAAACATGCATTCTGTTAACAGTAGTGCAGGGTAGTGATCCTATAAATGCTACCAAACCACAACTGTTTCACACACCTGGAGATGAGTGTACATCTACAAGACTGTTGAATTCTAGTTGTAGCAAGAAACGAAATTAAGATCGAAATATAACCTTTCCGCACATGACAAGCAGTAATGACACGCAGAACCGTGGCAGTTATAGACAGAGGATGCCGCCACAGGGCCCTGGTCCACTCACCATTTGTAGCATCCTCATGTGTCTGGCAAGTGTGATGGTTTCACAGGCACCCAATGAGTGTGAGAAGTCCCCGGGTAACACACGTAACTTGGGAACGTTCAGTTTAGTCCTCTGGTTAGAAACACTTTCGTCCGTTCAGTTAATCCCGTGCAGTTAAACATTTCAGTTTAAACTGTTTAGTATACATGATCTGCTGGGATCTGGGAATTTGCTGGGTGTTTCCCATTATGAGCTATCGTGGGCGGCACTTTGCTTTGAAAAGTGGTGGGGACACGCACACCTCGTTTGCTAGTAGAGAGAGATTTGAATAACTAATTTACTTGGGGACTGGGATTAGTAGTGGAACAGAAATTAATGTTTGCTTTTCAAAAATACATCGATGTACCAGGGGCGGTGCCAGAGAATTTTGAACGCAGCTAGATCCAGGTACAGCGACAGGTGTCATTGTAACGACCAGTGCTGCGGTTTACCAGCGCCAAACATTACTCTAAATTGAGCTCTTAAACTTGAGACTAACTAGTTTGCGGTTTCTCCTCGTGTCCCTGCTTCGAAAATGATGTTGTTGAGCCACCAGCAGTATTCAGTTGTGTATTGTAGTCAAGTTTAGAGCAGCAGTTTCAACATGCCTACGATGGAGAGAGCAGTTTGGGGGATTTTGCTAATGAGCTCATTGATTACACTCAGTAAGTCGACTAAACTTAACGTTCCCAAGTTAAAATGGGAGTTAAAATGTACTCCCATTTTAACTTATTATTCTCTCTGTTGTTTATTTATGTTTTGTGGGTTTCATGCAGTCCGTTAAAACCAGTTAAACTCTGCGGACCCGGATACGGGTCCAAAGTCACGTTAAAAATGTTTATGCTTCATTTGCATAGCCTTCCTTATATGGTATCAGCCCATATATGGGTTCATTTGAAAGCTTGGAGTGTCTTCTTTACAAAGAATACCATTCCTTTTGGTTTTTATATTCATAAAGCAGTAAAATTAAGCTTAGAAATGTATTCGTCCCACACACGATTTTCCGCCTAGCCATTGCAAACTTTTTTACGAAGAATGTGTATTTGATATATTTTTCACAAAACAGTCAAGTCATATATCCCAAGAAAGCTCTCATTCTCAGGAATTTCACGATGTAGATTATTTTATTGTGTGACAATCATAGATCGAATTATCTTCAATTGAATCGCGATGGAAAAAAAACGGAAATTTTTTATTGTGTAACATTTATACTCGTAGCACTGCTTCAGTCAGCCGCAAACAGCCAAAAACTCTGTATTAACTTTTAGGTTAGGATCTCTTCTTTCAAACAAGACAATTTCCACGTTTCTGCGTGCTTCCATCGGTGAGATATGTGAGTCTGCCCAGGTCGATACCGGAATCAGCGCCGTCAGCGTCTAACGGCTCTCATGGAACCGCGACCCGAGCGCATTCCGCTCTTCTGATGTTATAGAGATCTGCGGCCAGTTCTGCGCTGCGATTGGTCAGTTTACACGTCACTCACATCGGCAATTTCAGACTCTGTGAACTCTGACACCGCCGCGTCGGCACAGTGGGCAGAGAAAGGAGGGGTCGCCTTCCGCTCGGTCAGCCAGTGGACTCTGGAGAATGTAGTCCATAACGCGAGAATGGAGGCTTTTGACCACACGGATGAGTTGTAGCGAATGCGTCTCGGATCCTTTCAGTCTATGATGATCATATTACCAGTTATATACGATGAAGAACGGTCAGCTCGCCGTGGAGAGCCTTGGAGAGCAGTGGACCCGCGTCTGGGGAGACTTTAGCTGCTATTCTCCGTGAGTTTGTGAGTGTTTGGCTTTGTTATGAAACGTGTTAGCTATACTAACACTCGGATATACTGTTTTCTCACAGAAAAGTACAGTACATTATGCATTTAAGTAAGTATACAGTAAATATAGATGGATTATTACAGTGCGGTGTAGATGAGCTAACATATGTTTGTTTGACGCTGTGCATGTAGCTCGCGGCTAGCGGATTAGCCCAGCTCTGGACCACAGAGGCAAGCACAGCTGGATTCAGGATGAGAGACAGATGCTGTGATCAACTGATGCTGAGGTCAGAGATGCTGTGATCACTATCCCAGTACAGAATGCATATAAATGGAATGATATAAAGCTGGAGGATATGGATTTTATTTTAGGTTGTTATAGACCAGCTATAAATTATAATGTAGACAGTTTTGTGCATCCTGAAAGAATTAAACTGAGTGTAGAGATCACAATATGACAAGTTTGGTCCAAATCGCTTGTGCCATTTTGTATATTACTACTAAGAAAAACATAAAAATTAAACATAATTAAATTAATAATCAATTAAAGTGCTTATGGCACAGAGTAAAACAGGATTGTGGGGTTAATGTGTTTTATAAAGCCTGTTTTTGCAAGAGAAACTCACCATGACACATTTAGATGCAAAAATATAGATTTTCAATCGCTTCACAAATAATGTTCTAATTCCTGTTTAGAAGCTGTTATTTGAAAGTTTCTTTTTTTCTGGTACTTTTTGGCATGTAGGGGCATCAAACAAGGTAAATTGCAGAGAGTTGGGCCTAATAGAACCTGAATTACAGAATCTCAAAAAATATGTATTCAATTAAAACTCAAAAAACGCCTATGTTTTTTTTTGTGTTTATAGTAATATTTGAAAAATACATAATGTTATTTATAAAGAATTACACTAATTTTTTGTAGTTCAAAGGGTTTTCTTTACAATGAAACCATTTTTTAAATTTCCTCCATTGTATGTGTGTAGGGAAAACATTTGAATTTGAGTATGAAAAATTTTAGGCGAATTCCAACAAAAGCCGCCCACCCAGCTTAGTGGCTAAGGCATAGGAGCACACACAGGATTGAGACGCACGCTCACCAACACATAAACACAGTTTACACCGAAGCGAGCGCGAAAAATAAAGTAGAACCATTATACCAGTGTGACCTGACACATAAATACCGCCGAAAATGAGCGTCGTCATATGACGTATGACACAAGTTAAATAAGGATTTTGCATGGTAGCTTGTCGCGGTCCAGACTGTAGAATGTGTGTTGCGGCGCGACAACTGTAGCATCTGGTATAGACACGGTGTGAGCCGAGTAGCAAGATATACCTAGTCCATATTTCTGATTAGCTTTTGAATGACCAGCACCTGCCATGGCTGTGAGACTTCATCTTATGATTTCTCTTGTTTACCTTCACAAACCCATCCATCTCCCATTCTAAGTTACGTCCTTTGGCGGTTTTATTTCTTTTCTTTTTCTGCTGATGGCCCACGCTCGACTTGAAGCAGCGCTGCTAAACTGATGGGTGTGTGTCATCAAAGTACTGCGAGAGCTATAAAAGAGCGCGGATGTCTCCTTATGATCTCTCGCCATACTTTGATGTCATACACCGATCGATCTTCAATTCAAACACCTCTTTACCCTCTCGTGTCACGTGACCGAGTGTAATCGCAGCCTCTGCGGTTGAAAATTTTTTTCATATTGCGATATCGCAAATGCGTTCAGCCCTAACTAACAGTATAGTGTCATTTGTTCAATAAATATGAATAGGCTACTAATAAACTAAAATACAGAAGTCTTTAAAAATATTTGATAATTACAAAACACCAAACGTGATTAAATAAACAATCAATATAGTAACAAACCGAATTAATGTTGACAATAGGTTTATATTGTAGCCAGAGGGGGACCTTTTTATTTTTTTTGGCTCCTTGCCTTAGTTGCCACTGGTTTACTCACTAAATTACTAATGAATCATAGAATAACCTCCTAGCAGCTCCCTGATAAAAATACGTAGAGGCGGTTGAGATGACCAAACTCTTATAACACAAGATGAGTTATTTTCTATCAAGGTCTAATATTCTGTCAATACATACCATGATAATCAATCTGTAAAGCTGCTTTGAAACCATATTGTGTATTGTAAAAAGCACTATGCAAATGAAAATAAAATCAACTGCACCATACCTATTGCCCCTATTTACTATAGCTCCCCTTTTTGGTCCATGCTGGGGACCTTTAGATTAAAACCATCTTTCTTTCAAATTTTGCGCCTCAAGCCTTAATTGAGGGGATCAGACGCTTCACTTCAAACCACTTTCCAATTCAATTTGTCACCATAGTGGCACATTGTAAATTAAATTAACCATTGAGCATGCACCACAAGGGGGCACAATGAGGCCATGCACTATTAAAAATTCCTCTAATGTCATCAAAAGATGAATGGTCACTTTTACTCTTTTAATTGCATATTGCTCCTTTTTTAACAGACACAAATACACTTTTTTCCCCATATTGTGCATGTTGTATTATAACATGTTGCATTTATTGTATTTAACATAGAAAATAACTTAAGATCAAGTGAAGTATCATGTTTTTTATCATCGTTATTTTTAATATTAAAAATAATGTAATACTACTATCAGAATATTTATATGAATTCAAATATATATATTATTAATTTATGATTACAATTTGAACTCCGTATATGACTACTTTAAACAGGCTTTCAGTTGGAATGGGTCAAAAGCCAGTGTTAACTTTCAAAGAATGATTGCTGTGCCAACAGCTCAAGCCATGCCAGCTCTGTGGCTGGAAGATTTCATTCATGCAAACTCACTGACTAGGATTTCCATTTACAGTCACACAGCGGCAGGCAAGGGTGCAGAGGTATTTTCCACTAAAAACTATTACTTTGAAACAACAATGCTGACATCATGATTGCAAGATGTCATAATTTTAATTTAATTAAATTTAAACTCACTGACAGGGGCTGGGGCGATGCATCCAAATCTCAACAGAAATAGAGATAGCCAGGGCAGGTAGCAGAACAATTATTGTCTGTCAGGATGAGAAGGAGTGGTTCAAAACATAAAAAGCACTTGGCATCTAATAAGACAACACGGCAAGACAAGGTGACCATGACAAGATGATCACGAGCGAAGTGTTGCACAACCTACAACAATGGTCTGACAAAAGACTGAGAATGAGAGTATCTAAAATAGGGGAGAGCTAATGAGAAATGAATGGCAACAGGTGTGACAAGGATAATGAGTGGGAGGGGAAAATGCCACACTCACAGCGGAGCACATGGCGAGCTGTCAAAACAAAACCCATGTGCTCAGAGACAAGGCACACATTGACACTGAGACAAAGACAATAAAACACGGCAGATCAGACCGAAGTCATGATAGAAACTGCATTTGCTTGCACATTATCTATAGCAGGGGTTCTCAAAGTCTACATTCAAAGGTCCAAATCTGAATATTCATCAGTGTCAAAGGTCCGGACCGGAACAATTGGTTATTACAAAACTTGGTTTTAATAAACATACATAACAAATAAACATTAATAACTCACTTGTGGGCAGCCACAAATAACTCAATCTATGGGAAACACTGGACACTGCTTTAAGTCAAATGGCCATATCAAGTGATTAAAAAAAAAAAAAAGTTACTAAAACTAAGCGGTGCAATGTCAGCGATGGCAAACGTCATACGCTCACTGGATGTCATGACAACAAATGTCATGAAGGAAAAGACATCTCCAAAAAGACATTAAAAAAAGACATTAAAAAACTAAAAATATGATTTACAAGTTTAACATGCGTTTATCAAAGTAGGAAATTAGTGTTCTTGAAATACAAAATGGGGATGGTCTAGGGCTGTCGAGATAACCGCAATTCGCAAACCGCCTATGGACGAGGCCAAAACCGCAGAGGAATGCAAGAACACGCAGCAACCGCGATTTTTCCGAGGTTTGTTTCTTTTCCGTAAGGTTATGCCCTCTCAGTTACACTTCATGCATGGGACTAAATATGAACAAGTTAGTAATGAAACCATAATGCTGGTCCATGCGATTGTACAGAGGACTCCATAGATGTGCACTAACAAGCTTAAACAGAAATTGAATGAGAACCGAGATCGACTGAGCTGCGTGCAATTACTGATGTCTGTCCTCCAGGAGAGTAATAGAGATTTTAATAGGTTGTCATGTTCAAGGAAAGCGAGATCTCTGTCTTAGCATCGACGCATAGCTGGTCAGCTTAGCCTTCTAAAGTGGCGCTCAAAGTTAAAATGATTTCAACAGCGCTTTCATTATGTCTCTTGAATGAATGAATGCAGCTGTTTTTGAAACGTGTATTGATGACAGGTCACTACGTTCCACCACGTGGCGCAACACTGTAACTGCACTGACTTGACAGCCCGTCTAGAACGCGCGCAGGAGGAAACATCAATAGAAAGTCTCTTGTCCAGTCAGATTAGAAAATCAGATTACAACTAGGCCTACTGTTTGACAGATTATCGGCTAATGTAGCATTAACAATCTTATTGTCAGGTTATTTGTTAAGTGGGCTGTATTTTGTCATTCTGCTTATGTTTACTTCACTACTGTTTCAACGCTATTTGGTTCGGTTTCCTTGTATTATGAATCTGACTCATTAGTAGATGTAACATACACACTAGGAATGATATATATATATATATATATATTTATGGCGGTAAAACCGCATACTATTGAGCCACTCAAAATTACCTCAAGGGAAATTCCCAACCGCAACACACCCTAGGGGGTCCGGACCCCCCCCCCCCCCCCCCCCCCCCCCCCCCCCCCCCCCCCGGTTACCGCCCCCCGCTGAATTCCCTCCGGTGTCGGGATCCGGACAGAGCTGGACTTTGAGAAGCACTGACTATAGCTAGCATTCTTTAGCCCCACCCCCCAGGGTTCCCACCCAACCCGTTGAACACAACTATGGAGATTTTACCAAAAAAAAAAATAACACATGGTGTGTTGTGCATATGTGTGGCATGGTGTCTGGATCCTGACACTTGGACTTGCTTGGTTTTGGTTCAGTGACAGGATCCATGTTTTGTCTTTTATTGTTTGCATATGGTTGCTGATCTTGTTTCATTGGTTATGAGCTCCTGTTAGGTGTCAGCACATGGCTTCTGTTATGTTTCTTTCTAAGTTCCATGTGCTTCCCTGTCTAATGTTTCGACCCCATCCTTTTTTTTATCTGATTAATGGCTGATGATTCTCCTCTTCTAGGGGCAGAATGAAGACCCTCTTTAAAGCAAATTAAAGTAAACTAAAACTATTTAAAGTAAACTCCCTAAGGCAGTCCGTATCCAAACCTGTTTGCTTTGACCTCATATCTGGTATTAATGCATTTATTTTTTTAATCTGTTGTAGCTTGGAAAAACATTCCCTGCCCACCTACTAAAAACCCGTCCCACCCCCTGATTCCCAACACAGCCACTCTCTCCCACCTCTTCTTCCAGAATTTACCTGATCCTCGGCCCCTCGCTCTTTTGCTAGCTCCTGTCCCCCCCCCCGCCAGTCACTCGCCGCCCCCCCCCCCCTCATCCCCCCTCAACCCCCCCCCCCGTCGCTCCACCCTGTTGTGTGGATCCGCCTCAGGCCTTCCAGTCACCATCTCTGCCTAGGCGTGAGGATACCGTTTCCGCCTCCAGTCTCCAAGCCCCGGAATCCACCTCGGCCCTCCAAACCATTAGCTCCACCTTGGCTCCATGCTCCCTGGTCTCCACTGTGAACAGCTTCACCATGGTCTTCCGGGTCCTCATTTGAATCACATGAGCGCCCTGACCTCCGGTGGTACCCTGGCTCTCTATCTGCTCGGCTCCACCTGGGTCTCCACCTCCAGTGGCTCCTTCTCCATCTCTCATCCCCATGGTGTCATTAAGGCCCAAATTGTGTTTGGCATCAATTATAAAAAAGTGAGGGAGAGGCTATTGAGAGAGACAGAGCTTACCTTGAATGAAGCTGTGCGGATATGTCATGCCAGTGAGATAGCTCTTCAGCATGCTAAAACTTTTTATGAAACCGCAAAGACTAGTGGAAGTGACAGTTCAGCTGTAGCTGCAGTAACAGATAAGATGCAGAGATGCGGAATGAGTAAAGTGAAACAACAAAAGGAGAAAGAACTGTTTAACTGCAAGAGATGTGGCAGAAAACACTTGCCGAAGCAGTGCCCAGCCTACGGCAAAGTCTGTGCCAAATGTAAAGGGCAGAATAATTTTGCCAAGCAATGCTTTTCCAAAGGGAGACAGAGTCAAAAGGAGCATGTACATACAGTGGAAGAAACATATCTCAATGACACATTATTTGTTGGAATGGTCGAGCAGGCTGATTTCAGTCAGGAAAGAACAGAGCAGACTGATGTGAATAGTGTTGTACAGTATAAGTGGATGACTGCCCTGGAAATAAACGGAGTAATCGTGTCACTCAAGCTAGACACAGGAGCAAAAGTCAATCTGATTTCGCAGCATGATGTCAGAGCAATGAAGATCAAGCCATGTATAAAAACAGAAAACGGTGCAACTCAAGGCCTATAATGGACAAAACATCCCAGCAAAAGGAACATGCAGACTCAAGGTAATAATGAAAAACAAAGAGCATCACCTCATGTTCGTGGTTGTTCCAGGTGGACATGATTCTGTGTTGGGAGACAAGGCATGTGAAGACCTAGGTCTAGTGAAAAGAGTATACATAATAAATAATGGCGAAACACAGAATGTGGGAAACATAGTGGAACAGTTTCCTGACATTTTTGAAGGGTTCGGAGAATTACCATTCACCTACAAAATACAGTTGAAAAAAGAAGCACAGCCAGTTGTCCATGCCCCAAGATGGGTTCCAGCAACTCTTCGTGAAAAGTTGAGGCAAGAGCTGGAAAGAATGACATCAATGGGAGTCATAGAAAAAGTGGAAGAGCCTACAGAGTGGGTCAATTCGATGGTGTGTGTGAAAAAAGCAAATGGTGATCTACATGTGTGTATGGATCCAAAGGACTTAAATGCCAACATTCAAAGAGAACATTATCAAATCCCGACATGAGAAGAAATCATAAGCGAGATGGCAGGTGCAAAGTTCTTTACAAAGCTGGATACATCTCAGGGCTTTTGGCAGCTGAAATTACATGAGGACAGCACAAAGTATTGCACATTTGACACACCCTTCGGCCGATACTCCTTCTTGAGGATGCCGTTCGGAATTTCCTCAGCTCCCGAAGTATTTCACAGAGCCATGGAACACAACTGAAGGCATCGAGGGTGTCTGTGTTTATGTGGATGACATTGTATTGTGGGGATCCACAATGGAACAGCACAACAGAAGGCTTATGGATGTCCTACAGCGAGTACAGAAGTATGGGCTGAAATTGAATAAGGACAAATGTCAGTTTGGAGAAAAAGAAATAACCTTTCTAGGAGATAAGCTGACAGAAGGAGGTGTGGAACCAGATAAGAGTAAAGTACAGGTAATACTCAAAATGCCCAGACCCACAGACAGAAAGGCTGTACTAAGAGTGATGGGGATGATCAACTTCGTCGGAAAGTTCATACCAAACTTGTCTTCAAAAACAGTGTACTTGAGAGAACTGTTACATGACAAAGGCGAGTTCAAGTGGACAGCTGATCATGAACAAGAATGGGGACGATTGAAGACTCTCCTCACCTCAGAGCCTGTGCTGACATTCTTTGACCCATCAAGAAGGACAAAGATATCCACAAATGCATTCAAAGATGGACTGGGTGCAGTTCTATTGCAGGTGGAGAGAGACAATTGGAGGCCAGTTGCATATGCCTCAAGAATGATGACTCCATCTTAATGTCGATACCCACAGATAGAAAAAGAAAGCTTGGGCTTGGTGTATGGAGTGGAAAGATTTCATAGCTATGTGTACGGGTTACAGACATTTGTGGCAGAGACTGATCACAAACCATTAATTGCTATCATTAAAAAGAACCTGAATCAAATGTCTCCAAGAATTTAGCGGCTGATGATGCGACTGCAGAGGTATGACATGGAGCTGGTTTATACTCAAGGAAAGTACATAGTTCAGGCAGATGCTCTGTCCAGAGCTGCAATACAGAGTGGAAAACAAGCTGAAAGCTCCACAGATGCTGAGGTGACTCATCGTGTGAATATGGTAGCTGAAACCCTTCCGGTCACAGACACAAAGCTCAAGCAAATTGCAGTGGAGACTGAGAAAGACAGATGTTTCCAGCAGGTCATTACACATTTGAATGATGGCTGGCCTAGAGGAGAATGTGTCAAGTACTACAACATCAGAACAGAGCTAAGTGTGGTCAAGGGACTTCTGTTGCGACAAAACAGGATCGTTATCCCTCAGTCACTGCAACAAGAAATGTTGAAAAAGCTGCATGAGGGGCACCTTGGAGCAGAAAAATTTAAAAGAAGGGCTAGAACTGCAATCTATTGGCCCGGAATAAATGCCGACATTGATCGGATGGTGTCAACCTGTAATACTTGTTTGAAGCATCGTGCTAAGCAACAGAAGGAGCCAATGATTGTCACCGATCCACCAGATGAACCATGGCAGAAAGTTGGGACTGACTTATTTTTCCTGGATGGACAGAACTACTTGCTTGTGATCGACTACCTGTCAAACTATCCAGAGATAGCGTTGCTTCCCAGTACATCTGCAGCTGGTGTGGTTACACATATGAAATCCATCTTCGCGAGACATGGCATTCCACAGGTGGTTTGCAGCAATAATGGGCCATGCTACAGTAGCAAAGACTTCCAGAAATTTGCTGAGGAGTATGGGTTTCAATGTGACATCAAGCCCATTATATTCGCAGTCGAATGGAAAAGCAGAGAAAGGAGTATACATAGTGAAGTTGAAAGCAGTAGACAGTCGATCGGATCCGACTGTCTGAGTCTGTTGAGTACAAAAGAGACAGTACTGGTGGATACTTCCACAGAGGACACAGACTGTGCAGTATCACAAAAAGCATCTGAAATGCTTCCAGTACTGGATAACAAGAAACCAACTGAGGATATGCATTCACCAGTACTGGAAAGATCAAAACACACAGTGAAGCCCCCTGATAGACTTAACCTGTGAATAATGCTCAAGCATAACAAGTATTTGAGTTAAAAGGGGGAAAAAAAGGAAATGTAATGTTGATTATTACTGCACAATGTAAATAATTCTTGAGACTGTAATATGTTGTATTAAGTCTTATAATTTGTACACTGCTTGCTTAATGGTTGTTTAATTTAATTGTTTAATCTATAAGTTTGCATAATTACTTGGAATAACTTTAGATTCTTTGCATCTAAAGGAAAGGAGATGTTGTGATAGAATGTATTTGTATTTGACAGTACTAAAACTAACCCCTAGGTGACAGTAGTGCTACACTTACACAGTGGGTGTATATTAGGAAGCAGAAGTTTGGCTGCTCCAATTCCCGTCCTGCAAATAGAATAAAAATCAGTTTGTTACAAAACTGTTTCTTTATTGGATCAATAAACATTACACCTGTGTATTTAAACCCTTACTTTGCTCATTTCTTTTGTCCGTTCTTGTCTGTGTAAAGGTGTTGTGTGATCCATTTTCCTAAGTGAGTTTTGAATTAAAGATTTCTTTTGAATTTTTCATCTTTGTGCCCTTTTACTATAGCCACCCGTGACATTATTACTGTGGTAGAAAATGGTGCGGTACCAATATATTTTCTTAATCCTGGCCTGACGGGGACCCAGGTGGTGCCGAAGGCCCAGGGGGCCATGGCAAAGCTGATGGACTGGAGTTCCAAGGTTCAGCCAAGGGATTGACAGATCAAGGTGGAGCTTGGATGGAATTGGCTAGCTGGATGCGACGTAAGTCATGCCTTTTATTGTTTTCCCAGTTTGTTATTTCAAAGTCCTGTCACCGAAGCATTGTGGACAAGGACACAGAAGGTAACTGAAACAATGCAGTTTAACTTGAGGCGATCATCGCGGTCCAAGCACAATGGCTTGTGTAGATGATATACTTATCCAATGGACATGTCTCTTTTCAAGTAAAATATGAGTCTTTATGGATGTTTTATTATATGCACAATATTAAAATAGATAAATAATATAGTGTACCTTCTTCACTTGGACACATTCAGTCATGTCTGACAACTTGACAAATTTGTTGTTAATACCATTAAAATTAAGATAAAAAAACAATGGTCTATAAGTATTTAGGAGATTACAGTTTTTGCATACTTACATTGGGCTTTATTAAACTTTATGAAAATATAATGAATGAATTTGGCTCCCTCGTGTCGACAACATTATTATTATTGCCTTCATCTCTGAATCACAGTAATATAAATGGCTGATATTTTTTTTAATGATTACACGTTTAATGATTACTTAACTAACAATACACCCACATTAAAGTCAAATTCACTGATTTGTGGGGTCTTATTTCATGAAGTGAAGTGTGGCCAAGTACCCATGACGCGGAATTGTCCGCCCCTGCATTAAAACATTCAAAATGCCCCCCACCCCACCCTACCCAGTAGTGACTCACCAACTCGGAGCAGTGGGCAGTCATATTGCTGCGACGCTGGGGGAGCAGTTGGGGGTTCAGTGCCTTGCTCAAGGGTTGTGGTATTGAGGGTGGAACAGATGTTCCTATTTACCTTCGGATGTGAGCTGGTTATCACTCCCCCACGGACCAATCTTGCAGGTACCTGAGACTGGCGAACCCGAACCTTAGGGTTACAACGGGGCGTGGAGGGTTCCCGACTCTTCTAACCCATTAGACTCGACTTGCATGCAGTCCTGTTGCCTGCATTAACAGTGTGATTCAGTGTTTTTTTTTTGGGAAACATGGTTTTCAAAAGAAAGATTGCTATCAAATAGCCTAGCACACCTAGGGTGCCGTGGTCCAAAGGATGTAAGAATTAACAGAGCAGCAGCCATCAAGTCAGTGCTAATGTGTAACAAAACTTGTCAAAAATCTGGAATCTACGGGCGTTTTTTTAGGTTTTCTAAATAGTCTCTTCTGGCTCACAAGGCGTATATTGTAGTGGGATCAAATTACAATATAACCACCCAGTTAATATGTTACTATTTTAAGTTAAAAAAAAAAAGGTTCATCTTCTTTTTTTAAACACGTCAAAAGTATTTCATTCCTGTGATGCAAAGCTGAATTTTCAGCATTCATTACGGCAATTTCAGGGTTGTCACATGATCCATCAGAAATTAGGGATGCTCCGATCAGGATTTTTGCAGCCGATATTGAGTACCGATTTCTTGTCATGGTGATCGGCCGATACCTATGCCGATTCTGATCAGTGTTGCCAGATTGGATGGACGATTTCCAGCCCAAAAGCTCACAAAAGCCCGCCCAAAACTTTAACTGTCAAAATAATGTTATGGAATATGTAAATCAAGGTTGATAAGGGTCATTTTAACTCCTTAAAACTAAATATTGACGACAAAATAGGCTAATATAAATTATAAATAAGATAAATTTCGCAGGTAAACGGATCAAATCGGGCGAATAGCCTACATTAAAGAGAATTAAGCTACCGAACATGAATAAAATATGCAAGCAGCCACTGTCAAAACGGCAATCATGAAATTAACCGATACCCTCGAAACAACACATGCATGATTTTCAATGTCAGCAGTCAGAATAATCCAGTTTAAATGCAAAAATTGCCAAAATATAAGTGATAGGAAAAAGCAACATAATTAGCAGATATTTCACACTCGTTCATGCACACACAATGACAGTCAAAACTGTGTCATTCATTGTACTAATATATAATCGACAATTAAAAAAAGAACAACAATAATGCGCTTACCTTCGTGTTGCTCTTATAAAGGTAAATGGAATAGAGAAAACCTATTGTTACCGCGAGTCTGCATTTGTAGAAAACATAATAACAGAACTGGCACGAGTCAGAACTAATCAAGTCTAGCAGTTTTCAGCACGATATTTTATCAATATGGACGTGTAAAAGCGATGGTAAAAGAATGCATGACCGTGTTCCATAAAACTTGATTGTGGGTACTGCTGCGGGATGTAGAGGTCCCTCAGCGCCGGTTCTGGGGTGACGCTTTTATTAATAATAATGTGTAGGTATAATATTCTGGGACAAACTGTGCATGGTTGTTATATTTTTTCAATTTGACGATTATCAAAATGTACTACTTCTAGAAACAACAGTATAATAAAATGTAGTAATTATAAAACAATTAGGTTTCCAAATGTAAGAATAAACTACGAATTCAAGTAAAATTTTCAGTCATCTTATAAAAAGTGAGCCGTCCTACTTTTAAAATCAATTGCTATGACAACTAATAAAAAGTATTATTACAACATTCTTGCCAAACTTAAAAAAAAAAAACATTATTGAAAGAAAAATTGGATGTTTCATATCATAATAAAATAAATTATTACACAATTATGGTCTCCGGTCTGAGAAAACCTGCATTGTGATTTGGTATTTCTTTATATTTACAGTTTATTAATGCTGCTCAAATGTGCCATTAATATACTGACAGAAAAATATATAGTGTATTTTATACAAATAACTGATGTAAATGACAAAAACAAAGTTTAAGGCTGATGTCTCTATTCATTTTCACAGAAGCAAAGCAGCAGATGTTATAAATAAAAATGGTTAACAATGTTATTGAATAGAATATATTAAAACCTGTTATTGCAAGACATAGGTCTATTCTTAGGCTACACAGACAAAACAGTCGGAGATTATGCATTTTTTTCCATTTTACGCATTAGTAGTAAATCAAGACTTCGCAAGTTCTCTTGTAAAATAAAAGAATAATAAAAAAAATAAAAAAAACTTGGAATAAATTGTGTACATGATCTCAACATTAGGCTACTAAAAGGTCAGTTTAATCTCGCAGAAACTCCCGTTAATAAAAAATCTGACTACACTGCACAATTAATCTCTTACACTGCATCTTTGTTGTTTATGATGATTTCAGTGCTTGCTTACACGTACACCGCTTTCATTATTATTGCAGTTTAGATGTTCAAATAGCTGCAGTACTCGACTTTGCCACAAGTGAAAATTGTGGGTTGCCCCTCTGCTCAGACCCTGACGTGGCATTAAGTACTTTTCCACGTCAAAGACCGTTTTTATAAATATGAACGTTGCCGTGGATTTTAATGTACGTACACTCTAAGATCAAATCTGTGCGTACGCACATTTAATAAATGAGGCCCCAGCAGGATGGGCTAAAAGTGTCTTTGTCCTTGTGACAAAATTTTAAGGCCGTAATGGTCATGAACCACTACATCGATATTTTCATTAAAGGGGTCATCGGATGCACATTTTCCACAAGTTGATGATTCTTTGGGGTCTTAATGAAAATCTGTAACATAGTTTGGTTAAAATTCCTAAATGGTGGTGTAAAAAACACCTTTTTTACCCTATCAAAAACAGCTCTTTTCAGATCAAGCCGTTTTGTAGCATTTTCCTTTAAATGTAAATTAGCTCTGCTGACCCCGCCCCTCTCTTACGATCTCTCTGAGGGACTGTTTACTTCAGCCACATTCATCTTGAAACTTGCTAATTAGCACATTATTAAGAAAGGCGATTTGCAAAGATTCATTACAAAACATTATACTCACTACTTCTGTAGATGAGGCTGGATTAATGAATGCTTCCCGCGAAAATAGACGCATTTAGTATGATCGGGGGTGCATTCACCTTCAGAAAACAAATGTAAATACCACTGCGAGTCAGTGGCCTCAGATGTCCGGAGTAATTACGAATGCCTATGTTCATTATTACATCCAAACAGAACACATCAATCGATTAGGCGTCATTCTTTCTACACTGCTCCGGCGGTGAGTTTTGAAGCAAATGCGCGGGATCTGATGACAGCTCCACTCAGGTGGGTCAAAGGTAAGACGCCAGTCCTAGTCTGTGCGGAAACGATAATGTCAATCAAAACTATCACGGCAGGGCCTGTCTGTGTGACTGCACACAGAACAGGCATCTGAGATTGGCGCGTAGCATTGGAAAGGGACAAAAATTTAACAAGCCCCGCTATTAAAAAAAAAACACTGTGGGCGTGGGTTTTATCATTATTGGGTGGTTGTGTACACACTGCCGACACACATTTCAGTTCAATACAACTTGTAAAAGTGCATGTAGCATCCTATGAACCTTCTCAACCCAAGAAGCCTTTGAATCTTTGAAGCCTAGAATCTTCTGGAAAAATTTCAAATGAGTACCTGAACTCTTTGGGGTAAATCAGGTTCAGGGGTGGACTGGGACAAAAATTCAGCCCTGGCACTGTAGCCACACCGGCCCACATTACCACACAGCCCCACCCACGGAAACACGCATTCACTACTTACATTTGTGTACAGATGGTGAAATAATATAAGCAGTACCATATAAGTAACAGATATTTAAACATTTAATGTATATGTCTGGCAAACAATGCTTACTACTTTTAAAAGAGCACACATTTATAACAAATTTACACACACAGTAAAAACAAAAACTCTGGTGTGTATGTCATGCCATTGTCTCTGTTACGTCATTCTATACAGTAGTCGTTTTTTGTTGTCACTGTTCTGATCTGTTGGGTTTCCTACCTCTACCATGCTCCTCCCAGTCTCTGCTAGGCCTGCCATAGCATCCTTCCTCACAACACAGGTATTGGAAAACCAGGGGTCTCTGGCTGTACTGATTCAGCAACATCCTAGTTAAGACACACCGTATAGGATGGTGTAAAACATTACAGCAAAATATTTCACTACTCGCTCAACATTGGAATACAAACACAGCTAATCAATAGCAAAAACAGGGATAGAATAATAGCAAAAACTATACAATAGTAGCAGAAGTAAATCCGTTTATCCAATATTTCGTGAATTAAAAGTTATGCCTGAAGTCCCGTTGCTAGTATGTGCTGCATGTGCAATTGGTGTGTGTGGGGGTGTGTGTGTGCTGTGTAACGAGGCACAGGGTCCTCCTATCCGAAAAGATGTTAATTAAAGTTAACTAGATCACATTATAAGACACTGCAGCATCTGGATCAGGGTGTCCTCTCATTGTGTCTTCTACTCCATGACACTTGATCTGCCAGTCCACCCGACCTAAGGATTAATTGCCTACTGTAAACGTATAGTAACTGTATGCGGGGCGCAATGTTTTAGCCTTAACATTTATTTATTAACATTATTATTACTATAACCATAGAGAAATTGTGCAAGTGATAAAAACCCATCCTATGCGCTGTTGGCCCGTAAAAACAATTTCATTTATATATATTTAGAAAAAAATTGACCGGCCACATTAAACAAAATGTTCCGGCCACTTGGCAATTTGCCAGAATTTCAAAATAGTTGAAATGACATTTATATTTTAAGAGAAAAAGAAAGTGGTTTTACAGCATTCATTTATTGTATCTATTTTGGTTAATTTCATTAACTGCTATTTATTAAGTTGTCATTAGGTTTGGAGATAACTCTTGGTCGTTGACGATTTCAGATTCGCAGATGATGCAGCGTGATGAGATCTCAGGAGTATTCGACGAGGTCGAACAAAGAGATTATTAATATTAATATTCCTTATGAGGGATATGGTGAACGAAGTTGTTGTTTTTTTTGTTTTTTTCTTTCAGAAGCTGGAATGGGCTTACAAGTACACTACGTTTCATAAGTATTCATAACACGTTGTAATTATTGAAGCATTATTCTTAGCGATTCAGAAATTCAGTTTAAAGGTTCTTTTTTTGACCACAAACGCAATAAACGAGTAAGTTAAAAAGACAAAGTAAAGCTTACCTCTTTTCAGTGTCTACATCACGTTGCGTTTCAGAAAATATCTTCTCCCACCAACACAAAAAACAAGTGTTCATTGATGGTAAAATGCCAAAATCTAATATTATACTTAGTTTACAAAAAGCTTACCCCTTCTCACCGTCTTCACATGTGCTTCACAAAATGGCTCCTTGGCTGGAAAGAGTATTTGCATATCACGTGGCTCACAGTAGGCTACTTAAAATGTTATGCTAGATTTACTTAATTTTAACGTAATTGTAATAGTAGTTGACATGACTTATGTTTTTTCATTTTATTTATGCATACACTTAAGTTCACCTTGTAACTTATATTTTTGAGTTAAGTAGACATTGAAAAGTTATGAATACTATGTTTTTTGTGTTTAATCTATTTACTTTTTATAAGTAATGGTTGTTCAGACAACGAATCGTTTTTTTCAGTGAAGGTTCTGCCTCCATAGTCTCAAATTGCTGTGGGAAACACTGATGTGGTTCCCAGTTAACAAAGAAAGGTCCCCAGGACGTTCTCTAAATGGCCTCTGCGAACGTCCCCCGGACGTCAACGTGTAGGGTCCCCTTGACGACGAGCGGACGTTCTCGAAGACATCCTCCGAACGTTCACGAGGACGTTCACAGGATGGTCAGCGGCCATTCGGGACGTTTAGGGGTCTTTCGCTTTAAGTCCTGGAATGTCATTTTATTTTACTTTTAGGCTAATCAAAGAAAATAGACACGTGCAAATAGTTGGAACATATATATTTTATTTAAACAATTTAAAAGTTTTTTCCCCTTTTTTTTTATTAGATGTTAAGAAATAAAAGATTATATACAACTATAACAAAACACCAGAATATAGTATATGTAAAGAGAATAAATGGGCTTGCAAGAAAAATAAAATGAATGTATAATTAAGCAAAAATAAAGAGAAGAATTACATCTAAAGATCAATGCTACAAAAACAACATACAGATTTTAAATTACATATAACTCTTTAGCAATAACAATGGCGGGTGGGGCGGGGGGGGGGGGGGGTTACGGGCGTGGGTGGGTTCAAGCAAAGCAGCTGTGTCTCGTGCGTATTCCTGATGGAGCTCCTCGTCCCGTTGGATCTACCCTAAAACAACGAAAGGAACACATTATGTCATTTAAAATTATATGTCTAAAATGTTTTTCTTGCAATGAAACACAGCAAAAATGCGGACATGAATCTGAAGCATCCACTCAACATTTCTAACCCTTAATTAATTTAAAGGTCTATTATTCAAGTAAAAATAAAATGACATCGAAGACTTACAAGAGCTGAAAGGAGTAACCTGAGAATGAAAACGACTGCACTCGTAGACATCTCGTCTGTCAATGTCCCGTGAATTAGTTTCATAACAGCTCGCTGAGGACGTCAAGGGGGACCTACACGATGAACCGTTAGAAGCAGGATTCGGGCAGAAGGACATTTAGGGGACGGTCTAAGCTGACCAAAGGGTCGCAGCGGACAAGGTAGAAAGAATGTAAGCCTGAGGGAATAAGAATGCCGGTGAACCAAAGGAGGCAGCACTACAAACCGCTTAGTAAGTAAGGGAAAATATGTTAAAGTTGTGTTAGCCTGGAGACTTATCTGGGTCTTAAGCATGGCGATGATAGACGCACGAGAGTGTAGCTCCCGACATTTTTGGTCATTTGGTGATATTTTTTCACTATATAGATTCACATACAATCGATGATTGTTGAGCCGCATCCGTACGACCCCGCCCCCGCGCGCGGGACAGAGAAAGGGCACTCTTTGCGTGCACCAGCCATCGCCACTGCGCCCCGGCAGACTTTGTCCGTCCTCCTTATTGCGGCAGCCTCACGACTGACGCAAGGCGACAGAGACGGCGAAGCTTCTTTGAGCAAGGCCGACGAAATATCACCACCCTCTGAGGGCCTAACGGCTTTACCTGAAGATCTTGAAAAACTCCGGTCAGCGCTCCTTTCCGACATGACGCAAGTAGTTCACTCACTTTTAAAAACAGAACTGGCTGGTGCACTTTCACTTGTGAACGCGACATTGGAACAAGTGAAATCATATTACGAAGCTCATGACGAATGACTTCGCGAAGTTGAAGATGGACTAAATGAATACAGTGACAAGCTGGCGAATGTCGAGGTTTCAATGGACGCGCTACGGAAAGAGAACGTGTTTCTGAAGGAAAAGCTGGATGATCTCGAAAATCGATCACTGAGATCTAACATGAGAGTGGTGGGCATCCCTGAAAAGTTGGAAGGATCAGACCCGATTAAATTTATGACTGATTTTTTTGAGGAAGTAATGGGGAAGGATTTCTTCATGAGTCCTCTTGTTCTTTCTCGTGCACACCGAGTCGGACCCAACCCAACCAACGATGCAAGGGCCAAGCAGGCCAAACCCAGAGTGTTTCTGTTTTTTTTTCACTTTTTCCAGGACAAGCATCGCATCCTCCGATTCAGTAGGCAACAGCGGGAATTGCTCTTTCACGGACACAGGGGGTTTTTCCACGACGATTTCAGCGCTGAGCTGGGGAAAAAGCGAGCGGCGTTTAAAGATGTGAAGTCTCGGCTATACGAGAAGGGAGTCAGATTCAGTCTCTTGTACCCTGCAAGGCTCCATGTTACTCACGAAGGGAAAACGCACCTCTTCGGCAAGCCAGAGGAAGCCAATGAGTTCTACCGTACTCACTGTGGTGAAGAATAATGCCTAAAGACGTTCCTTTCTCTCCCTCGGGTAAGAAATAGAAAACTGTTAGTTTTATCGTATGTGCAAAACCCGAGGTTGAACTGGACTTATGAGTATAATTGCACACTCCATTCTGTTTTATTTTTATTTACTTATCTATTTTCAAAGCCGGATAACGTACACAATTTTGTAATCAGTGTTTCTGAACTTCTTTTAAAGGGGGCTACACCCACTTTGTATACGACTCTATTTGTTGTTAGTTCGCATACTTTGGACGTTTTTTCGTTTGTCTTTGTTTTATCTGCGATCATCCTCTGTTGGGGAATTAGATCTAGGAATTATAATGTTCAATTCCTGTTTTGGTTGGGGAGGGTTGGCTGGCAGCATTATTTACCTTTGGTTTCTAGGTCTGGTATCTTATTTTTGTTATTTACAATTCATGATTACAATTTGTTTCAGTTTTGAACCCCTGCATGCTTTTAATTTCTGTACCACTCAGATAAAATACAATAGGTGATGATTATGGAGGTCATCCTGTGAGGCTGATGACATGGAATGTCAGGGGATTAAATGGTCCTGTTAAAAGAGCTAAAGTTTTCTCCCATCTTAAATCTTTCAAACCAGATATATTGTTTTTACAAGAAACACATTTAAGACTGGAAGATCACAATAGAATTCGTAAGATATGGGTTAGTCAAATTTTTCATTCCAAATTTAACAGTAGATCAAGAGGTGTGGCAATTTTAATTAAGAGTACAATTTATACCTTCTGACACAATCTGTGACCCTAATGGTCGTTACATTATTGTCTCTGGATCTCTCTTTCAAGTCCCGGTGATTTTAGTAAACGTTTACGCTCCCAATTGGGATGATGTTCAGTTTGCAAATAGTCTCCTATCATTAATTCCCAAGCTTAATACACATCATTTGTTATTCGCTGGTGATTTGAATTGTGTTTTTGATCCTCAGCTTGACAGGTCCAGCACTAGTAGTAATGTATCTGATATGGCGAAGGCTTTTTCTCTATTTATGCAACAGAACAGCTGTGTGGATCCTTGGAGATTCTTAAACCCATTGACTAGACAATTCTCCTTTTATTCCCATGTCATCACTCCTTTTCCAGACTAGACGAATTTTTTATAGACAACTTGTTTATATCAATGGTCAAGAAAGTTGATTACTCTGCTATAGTTATATCCGATCATGCACCTGTGGTGCTGGACCTGCACTTCCCTTTAAACATCAGGGAACTACCACTCTGGACATTTAATCCATTACTACTATCTAACGATAAATTCTGTAACTTTGTCTCAACTAGTATAGAC
>JADLZN010001933.1:0-22087 GCA_018155175.1 Sinocyclocheilus anophthalmus
CCCCTTCTGTGCCTGTCCAAACACAAGTTTGCAGTCTAGTACAAGCAAGAAAACGCAGTCAAAGAACTGGAAAAGACGGTCAAAACAAACAGAAGCATAAATCGACCAAACTTGACTATTTTGGGGTCCATTCAAGAATAAAAGAGAGCAAAGACGCCGTATCCATTCCCACTGAGGAGATGTGGAGATTGCGGACCGTTGATAGTCCCGTGTCCGCGGAGCGCGAGAGTGATTGAAGGCGAGCGCGGAGACAGAAGACTCAGATGTTGACTTTACTCGAAGGATATTCACACTGAGAAATACCTATTTGGTCTCCCTGATAACCGAGCTCAGACTTAAAGAGAATAGATTCAGACTTTAAACAAAACCTAGACACAGACGCCTGACATTCTTGGTGAGACGCTCTGAGGAGAAAGAGAGATCGCGAATGTTTGAACAGCCGTGAGCTGCAGCAGCAGGAGAAAAGAATCTCAGTGGGCTGCGCACTAAAGAGACATGGAGGATGATTTTGGGAACTCCTCCGTCTGTTATGCTTGTTTATGCAAGGGAATGATTTGAGGGCTCATGTTTTTAATAGGAGGAATTAACTGCATTTTTATTTCTGGTCCAACAGTCTTTTAAAACAAGAAATAATTACATGATAATCAAGCAGTATCATTATCACACTGTGTTGATGCACTAAATATCTGTATTCAATCACAACCGTGCTGATCTTCAGTACTACAACATAAACGTAATGTACAACAGTTCTATAAAAGTAATTATGGGGTAACGTATTCTTCAAACAAAATACTACTACAGACAAACTGGTAACCATAACAAATGTTATGGAAGTTAGTATTTCCTCTCCCTTCTACAAACGCTTCTGTAAATCACGTCACTCGTGCTACTTGCCTACACCATTCGTATTCTTTGCTTTCCCAAATAGGAAGAAACCCCGCTCCTACACGATTCATGGACCGAACACAATACACAGTGATCTTTCTTCGACTATTCTAGCCATTGAGATCCTATCTTGAACCGCAAGTTTGAAATTATAGCACTAAATGTTTGATTTTCTGCATTTACTTGTAAACAGAGTCTAGGACATTCAAGTTAAATTCTTGATATCATTTTTGGATGCCATAATACTCTTTGTCTACTGCAAACAGAATATTTCTATTCAACGGAACCATACATTAGTGTTGAATGGGAATACAGGCGAGTCCAAGCTTAGAATTACTGATGTGGATCTCAACATTAGTCTAAGATAAACCACTTTGTTGTCCTTACAAATTCTGAGTTACCACTATCTGACTTTCTTTCCACTACTCAAAAAATTTAAAGTTTTATATTCTTAATCTTGCAATTGAGAGAAAAAACAACTCCCAACTCATGAGACTCACCCTAGGTGCATTAACCTTTTTATTTATTTTATGTTTAACATTTATTAGTAAATGGTACACTTTTAAATATGCAACTCTTGTCCATAGCTTTTGAGTTTGCCCGCCAGTTCTGGATCTCAGCATCTAATATGCCGAGGCCAAGCGATTTTCCCCCCTCTTTTTAAATCTTTGTGGCCCCCATTAAACATTTTCTGACAGGACAATTATATGAACCCTGGTTAAGACCACTGATCTACCAATATATAAGAATTCTGAAAAACATCTGCCATGCTACTCTGCAGTTATCTGTCTGATCAGGATATGAGTAGAGTTAGTGACTAAATCCCACCAGCAGGATTGTCCTTACCACAACCTTACCTGACTGCCAAAGTAATGCCCCTCCCTGTAAATAATTCATGATAATAAAATATATTTCCCGATTCCCTATTTACAAATTGCAGTGATTATTTAACCTGTACTAAAGAGTCAGCTTAAAATAAACACATCCTTACATCAAAGTTTCGATATCCTAAAATATCCGAATCTAATCTCTTACTGACCTTCTCTGCCAAGCAGAGGTTCTGCTATAATTATTTTTGGTTGATTTGGGCCATCCAGTCTGTAAACAGACAGGACAAAAACAGCACTTCAACACCAAAGCAGCACACCAATCAATCACTTATCTACATTACAAATGCCACAACTAGCCTAAAATGTCTATAGAGACTAAACCCGTCCAGCGGCTAGAGTTTTTAATTTTGGCACCAAAGACAATTCACACTTTCCCTACAACCTGTGGCGGATCTGGTACACACTAGACCTATATTATGATCTTCCAAAGGTTCGACAACTCAAGGGGCGTGAAATATGGCTTGAAAGGTTTGTTTGTCTGATTGCCAACAGTAAAGACTTGGGGCTTGTGTAAGAAACACACCAGGAGCATATTTGACTTGTTATGGCTTCATTTTCATCTACGCACAGCTGCACACTCTATAAGACAAAAGATGAACAATAAAGTTTGTTAGAGAATCATAGGTAGACGGAGGGAGAATGGCATAGACTGAACTTTTTTTTATTCCAGAAGTTAGGTCCTGTTCTCGTCCAGATTTTTTTCATTTTCACCCCAGGAATCCAGTGACATTGAAGTTCAACAGCTATAATCTTTTAAGAGGTCAGTCTCATATTATATAAGTAATGCAACCTCTACATCCAATAGACTGTGTTTGTGGTCCTGACTGATTTGCTGCAGACAATATTTAAATATGCTAGTGCCTACTTCAAAGGATACAGTATTTGCTCGAAAAAATGAAATTAGCATTATTTATTCACCCTAAATAGTCGTTTCTAGAACCTGTGTAAATTTATTTTTTTGTACAAAAACAAAAATGTATAGATTTTTTAAGTTAAGTTATGATAGAATAGCTTAAACTGTAAAAAAAAACATCCAGCAACATAAAATTCATAACATTATTTTATATACTCGTGCACTACCATTTCAAAGCAAAACTCAATTATAAGTAGCCTGTTGGCATAAGGAACACTGGGTATGAAGTTTAACAAAACTTTGTTTTTATTCCTTGTAAAAAAAACTATATCCCATCACATACGTATCGAAAATAAACCAGGTAGTGAGTCTTTCAAAATATCACATTTTGTGTTCCCCCCCCCCATGACAAAATAACGCATACGGGTTTATAAAGACCAAAGGGTGCAAATGTAAACATTTTTTGGGTGTACTGTCCCTTTAAGTAACTATCGCAGTATGAAACTGCTTTGCCTCCAGATGTCATTTTGGTAACACTGACTTGAGTCAAACCTATCGGTGATTAAGCCAGATGGCAATTTAATGTCTCACGGAGACAGCTTTTACTACTTAAGGAAATGGTTAAGGTTGCCAGGAAGCACTCTTTTAAGTGCTGAAAAAGTTCCATGACAGTCCTGATATCCAACAAGTTCCTTGAGTACGTTGGCATACATCATATGAAGTTTCTCTTTATCCTGAAACATCACAGTGAATTTTAAAGCTGCGACACTGATAGAAAATTAGTTTTGGACACATACGGCACAGTGAAATGCTGTTTAAAAGCTCAGGTGTGAAACACCTCTCATGTATATGTTAATCACATGCTGCGTCAGCAGACTTTTAGACAGCTGGGCAGGAGTGGACCTGCAGAGCTAAAAGCCATTCAGCACTTTTCAAGTCAAAGTGTTTTAGTCAGTTCTCAGCATTATGAATAACACATCATAAGGCTGTGGTGTTTGTTGATCCCAAATGATGCAGACCCAGGAGAAGTCTTTGACTGACAGCTGACTGAAAAGTCGTGAAAAGGCTTGTGATTCTGTATTTTGTTGCTTACTTTTATGTTTTAAGTATACCTTGCAGTTTGTAGTTTTTTTAATACATTTAGGGGTGTCTCAGAGTAAAAAAAAAACTGAAACGAAGGGTAAAACCACAATTACGATATGGTCGAAAATGTGAGAAATAGAACTACAGTTGTGAGAAATAAGTTACTATTGAGAGAAATAGTCACAATTTTGCGATAAGTCACATTATGAAATACGGTCACAAATATAAATAAAGTCGCAATTGCGAAAAGCAGCAAACTTTCGTTTGCTCTCAAAAGCATTAAAAGCAAAAACTTTCTTGGGGAACACAAATTTTTTAATAATTAGAATTTTTTTATTTTTCCTTCTCCCATCTCACTTTTTTTTTAAAAACCATTATCATGTCCCTTTAGGGGCTCCTCAAGATATTAACAAATTTGAAATTTGCACTTATGAAAGTTGCAAATGTGAGAAATAGACGTAAGTTTAAGTTTAAAAAATTATTGTAAGAAAAAGTCACAAATGTGAGATATAAAGCTGCAACTGCAAGAAATAATCACAAATATGAAATATAGTCGCAATTGGGAAAAACTGTCATAAAAGTAAGACATAAAAAATATAATTGTGAGAAAATCACAAAAGTGAGATATAAAGTTGAAATTAGATATAGTTAAGTTGCAATAAGATATAGTCTCAAATTTAAGATATAAAAAAATTCCAATTGTAAGAAATAGTTGCAATAGTGGGATATAAAATCGCAGTTGTGAGAAAGTCGCAAATGCAAGATAAAGTTGCAATTGTGAGAAAGTGTACATTTTAAAAAAGTCATAATTATGAAAGTTTCAATTGTGGATATAAGAGATGTGTTTTTTTTTTACTCTAATAATAGAGTAAAAATAATAGTTTTACTCTAAAGCAGAAACATGCTTCCATTGTCCATTGCAAGATAAGACATAAATCTAAACAGATTTAACCAGCTCACACTGTCTTTAATGACACTACTCAAGGTTACTCTGCAAGAGAGGTACATAGGCAGGCTTATATTGGTTTTAATATCAGGAGTTTTGGCTGCCTGTACTACATTAGCACAGGGGTAGTTATGTCCACAAAGAGCATTGTGTTTGGCCCCCAAAATGGTAAGGACCATTATGCAGGCAAGCACAGTGGCCTGTTGTCCTGAAGTGATAAATGTTCAAATCACTGGCAGCTAATGTACTATGCTGGGGACTTTTTCTCTTAGTAGCATTCTAATTGATTGAGAGGCAAGTGATGCAAAGAAAGTCCATATGCCCATTTCCCTTGAAACACCCTCCATCCTCGAACCTTCCCTTGATAATTAGTAGGCGTAGCTATGAAGAACGACCATGAGGTCTGCGTTTTCTCTTACCTCAGTTGGCATATCGTATAGGTGATGGTTTTAGACTTTCATTGTAGCTGATTTACAAGGTGTTTTGTACTTTCTGGCTTGAAATTTAAAGCCTGCCTTTACTCCTTTGATAAAGCCTTCGTCTCGGAAATGGCGCAGATATAGTTCGGACAACTGGAACACATTTAAACACAGATTACTGGAGAAGTTTTCTGAACCTGGAGACAAGATTTCAGTTGAATAAAATGAACAGAAAAGTCTCGTCTTGTATTGTAATCATATTGACTTATTCTCCTTGACCCTTCAAAGTCTTTCCAAAGGGAAACAATGAAACTGCTTCTTCCTAAGCATCTCTAAAAGTAGCATTTCCTTTTGTCAGGAATCCAAATAAGAATAACAAAGTGTAATATCATGTAAAAGATTTGTCAAAGTTTATGGCAAAAGCACAGAAGGCCTGTTTAATTTTCATAATCCTTTCATTTAAATTTTTTTTTCCACTGACTCACAACAGATAGTATAATTAGTATAATTTTTACGTACTAACTCTTAACCAATTAGCTCTCTGCAGACATTTTTAATCATTTTTACAATTAAGGAAAACAACGCACCCCCAATGGACAAAGTATAGGTACAAATAACTGTTGGCCAGAGAGCAAAGGCTTTCCTGCACAGTGATCTTTTGGGGGGGTAAAAAAAACTACACCGACAGTGACTTTAATGGCATCACATTCTAAATACATTGACATTACAATGGAGTTGGTCCCACCTTTGCAGTTATAACTGCTTCTACTCTTCTGGGAAGGCTCATCATGAGGTTACATGATGTTGGACGAGAAGTTCTGGCTCGCAATCTCCGTTCCAGTTCATCCCAAAGGTGTTGGATGGGGTTGAGGTCAGGGATCTGTGTGGACCAGTTCTTCCGCACCAACCTCATGTAACCATGTCTTTATGAACCTTGCTTCGTGCACTGGGGCACAGTTGTGCTGGAATAAAAAAGGGCCTTTCTCAGACTGTTCCCACAAAGTTAGAAGCATAGCAATGCCCAAAATGTCTTGGTATGGCAGGTATTGTCCTTTTGGCATCTGCCAAATCAGACTGCCAAACAGAGAAGCGTGATTTGTCGCTTCACAGAACAAGTTTGCACTTCTCCAGAGTCCAGTGGTGGTGCATATTTGACCACTCCATTTGATGCTTGCAATTTTCTGGGTTATGTGAGGCTTGCATGCAGCTGCTCGGCCATAGAACAGCTCTTGCTGTACAGTTTCTGAGCTGAGCTTAATGCCAGTGGCCTATGATAGATAGATAGACGTTTTGCCCATATGTTTGGCAGAAGCAAAAATGTGAACTATGGAAAAAAAGCAGAAAAAAAGAAAAAGTTTTTGTACAAAAGTTGGTTGAAAACTTTGCTGCAGATATTTTCTGATATATAACATGATATTCATAGATTTTGTTAACTGTGAATCATGGATGTATGAGAATTGCTTTCGGGAAAAGGTTAGTGCAATTTATGTCACAGATGGTGGTAGTTTCCCTGACAAACAACATTAGACTTGAGTCCCCCCCAAAAAACAGAACCATTATTTCCACTTCCAGTGCGTCATATGGCCTTGTAAAACTGCAGTAGAAGCATGCAACCATGCATGGCATAAATGTGCAGTGACAGATAGGGTCAATGTCTGCTGATTCCCATCAGAATCATCATTTCCGACTGTCAACAACATGTACTGAGGTCAAAGCATGACAAAACGAATGTGCTTTGACAATGATAAATTCATCTATTGTAGAAAGAGAGTCATTATTTTACTTTGCACTTGATGAACGTGCTGTCTGCTTTCTTCTGATTTATCGTAAATGGATGGAGCGTTCTCTAAATTGTCTTTAAAATAAATTTCTAATCAAAGTTGGTTTGAAAAGTCATTTCGGTACACTGTCTGCACTCATGAAAAATGTCATGAGAAATTAATGTAGTTTTTAAACTATAAGCAGCTTTAAACTGCAAGCAAAGTTTCTATTCCAACAAACAGTTTTGAAGTATTTACAACCCAGGCCAAAAAAATTTCAAGGGATAGTTAACTTAATTATAAAAAAATTAACTTTGTCTTCATTTACTCACCCTAATATTGCTTCAGATCTCTTTGACTAACAATCTTCTGTAAAACACAAAAGGTGAATTTTTGAGACTGTCAAGCTCTAAAGAGACAAAAAGCACCAGAAAAAGCACCAATAAAAGTGTTTGTAAGATCCATTTTGTTATATTCCAAGCCAAATAATGGCTTTGTGTGAGAAACAGACTGAAATTTAACAATCATTAAGATCATAAATGAATCATTTGTGAATGAATCATTCAGACAAGTTTTATTAACCGAGTTCAAAGATTCATTTAAAAGCTCAGACTGAAAAGAATGATTCATGAATCAGACATCATGAACTCAGTAAATAATGAATACAATTTCAAGTTTTCCTCACTGAAAGCTATCTGATGGAATATAGTGCACTTTAATGGTGATTCATTCACTTTTATTACATGCAAGCGAGCGACCAGGATATTCCATGGAAGAAAGAAAGTCAAACAGCTCTGGAACGACATTAGAGCAAACTATTCTTTTAATATGAAACAACAAAAGGGTGCGAGGAAACTACTGTAACAAGCCAATAAAAATTTTATACCGCATTTCCCTGCCAAAGTTGTTTTTTGTTATTTGCGAGAGTGCTTTTTATGGCGCAGCTAAAACATCTTTAAAAAGCTGCAAGCAATTTGAAAGCCCCATAAATCCAGTTTAATTGTTTTAAAATGGCCTGTAAATTCAAGCCTGTTTTGTTGATTTCTTATGTACAGAGCCACTCGACTCCAAATGATGTCATAGCGAACAGTGCAAGATTTCGCCTTCCTGTTTTAATTGGAGCTTAATGTATTCTATTCTATTCTATAATGTATTCTTAATGTATACTCATTCTATCATTGAGGAAACTGCTTCAGATATTTGCTTTTGATGCACCATGTGTCAGAATAATGAGTTCTGGATGTAATTTAAATGTCGTATTAGTGTTTTAAAAAGCTAATAAATATTGTGGCCTCCAGAAAGCTGATTTTAAGAAGGGATGAAGCAGCTACCTAGCATAAAAAGGGTTTTGAGACCCAAAAGTAATGATAAAAGATCCTGCATATGACAGAAGAGAAGAATGGGATGCATGCAGGCTCTTTCCAAACCCGAATACCCTGTCAGAATACTGGATGAAACAATGCATCTTGAAATAATGTGGTTATGTGTGAGACCACCTGTAATGTGAAATCCCAATGGCGCTTTGTGCGTATTCTAATCTGCCCGTTTTGTGCTCTGAATTCGCTCGACAGCGCCGGCCTTGTCCAAACCACTGTAATTACCTCTCTTATCTGAAAAGAGAGGGCTTAGGCTATTTCCTTCTGCTAAAACAGCCACTTTGTATGTCACGTTACAAAAAAACACGGTCTGAGCAGACACTGCTTTTAGTATTGTGTTCAGAAAGATGTAATATTCTAAATGAAACTAAACGTGCTGCCCCTGTTCGCTTCGGTTTGTGTTTGTGACCTCCAAGCAGCAGAAACAATCAAAGTCCTTATGACTGGAACAGCAATCGTTCTCTTCGAATATAATGTCGGTTGAGATGAAAAATTACTCAAATTAATTGTATAATTCTAACTATGAGTGCCGATAAGGATAGAACCGAAAACCTCTCTCACTGAACTCTCGCTTTTGCCTATTTTAAACCATATATATCAAGATTGTTAGTTTTAACTATTCGCCGAGTAATAATTGGCTTGTAAGATCGGATGGTTTGTTCACGATAATACGTCACGATACGATATGATATCGATTCTCATACCCAGCGATACGATATTTGCCTCAAAAAAAAAAAAAGAATTATGATATGATTTTAATATGATTCGATTCAGGAGTATTTTGATCGATTTATCGATGTTATGATATTATATATCTATTATTAAACAACCATCTACTTTCTATTACAAAAAGTGTTCCATAGGATGCTTTTTTAAGATCATTATTTGTGTATTTGTGGAACAGAATATTGCTTGACTGCTTACGTTAAAAAACACAGTATTATTTTTCAAATACTGTACATTATTTTAGGTCCTCTATGCCCCGCCTCTCTCAAACGTGTCATTTTCTACAAAGCCCTCCTTCCGACAAGCGCAGTCTGCTTGATTGGCCAGCTGGACCCATTGCAGTGTGATTGGCCGAACGACCGCAAGCACTCGTCAGAATGTACGCCCCTTTAACCACATAATCGCGAGCTTCAATCTTTGTTTCAAAATAAATGTAAAGCAGTAAGATAATGTATTATTTTAAAATTTACCATCAGTCAGGCCCGAAAGGGAAACCTAGTCGCGTGACATATACGTGATTAGTGTTTTGTTTTGGTCTGGACCCCCTCTCATGCCTCTCATCTCTCCCTCCTCTCGCTCTCCTCTCGCTCTCCGCACTCCATGTCTCCCTCCTCCGCCTCTTTTCTCATCTCTCTTCTCTCTCTCTCTCTCCACTCTGTCGTCTCTCTCTCTCTCTCTCTCAACAACACATAACACACCCACGATGCTTCAAAACTAAAACTCCGCATATGAACAGTCAATAGCAAATACTTAAACTAATAACAAAACATATTAGTCGCTGATTCAGAAGCGCCAGATTTGTCATAGCAAGGCAGAATTAACCTCCTCTCCTTGGTTCACGAAACGGTCGTCCATAAAATGCATTGCGGTTCTGTTGTAAGTAATCTTTAAGATTCCTAAATGCATCTACTTCCGTAAGGCCAAATAAAGTGCTGTTGCTTTCGCCTAGAAACACACAGCGTCTCCCTTACATGCTGCTTCAACACTACTGCTGTTCTTGAAACCATGCCTTCTTTCTTTGCGTTCACATTTGAGCGGCATTAGGCAAATATTTCCACATAGTGAGGTAGATCTGTGGGGGCGTGTTAGAACGAGCCATTTTAGGTAGGCGTGGACAAGTCTTAATTTTTATAAAGAATATCTCTTTGGGTTTGAACTTTAGTCTTTGCCACGTCAGGACTTATCTTGCACAATCAGCTTGTAACACTCCAAGAGAAAGGAAAACTTGAAATCGCACCATATGACCGTTAACCTCACAATGCAACCCAAAATATAACAGACAGAGCCTGAAATTCACATCAGTGCCTCAGTGGGACATTCCACAACAAAAAAATAGGCCACACATTTTTTTTTTAATAATAAAGAAAATAAACAATTGGAAAAACAATTCTGGCTGCTATGGGCTTAGTGCTAAAATATTTTCTACAGATAACAAAATTACAAGCAATAGCAGAAAATAAATATAATACAACAAAGACACAAGTTCCATAAACAGTGCTTTTCAGTTTTTTCAGCTCAGTCTAAAATACATTTTCAGGTACGCTACATGAATGTAATAATACAGGTAAAATAACTGCATAATCTTCACTGTATAAATTAAATATAGATTAACCATTTTTGATGTTACAAAGGTTATTTAGTCATGAGCAGTGAGCACTTGTATTTTTCTTTGACAGCATTAGATTTATTATTAGCTTGCTTTCACTTTAAGAACCAAGCACGGATTTAATATAGGCTACTGATACACAATGCCTTTGCTTTCCCACTTGTTATGTAAGACACATGCCTAACCGACGGTTTTTACAAGGATCGTGCCAAAACCCACATTTTGATGGTCAATTTTGTCTGTATTTGATTCAGCCAGGCATAAAAAAGTGGACTGTCGGTCGGTGTGCGTGCGCAGAACAACTTTCTCACCCAGCGCGTTTGATGTCTTTTTTTTTTAGAAGCCCATGTGGCTTACCTATGAAGATTCTCTCTTCAATACGTGTCTTTTTAACCAGTCGTTAAAGATTCGCACATAAGTATCATTTGTTTCAGGATCCGTGCTACAACTGGGTTACCGCATTACGATTCCGCTAAAACACCTGCTCATAGGAGTCATTTGTTGATGAATCAGACTATACTGGTTGCCTGTGTGTTTTTGATTCAGTAAAAAGAACTGGCTCATAAGAGTAATTTGTCTCAGGAATTGAGCTACACTGATCGGCTGCATGTATTTGATTCACACACAAAAAGAGACTCACATAAGTCATTTGTTAGGGAAACGGACTACACTGGATGAGCTGCATGCATTTAATTCACTGCAAAGAGCCAACTCAAATAATCATTTATCATTTTTGAATCAGCAGAACCTGTAGAATCAGTTTTTGAAAAGATGCTTCCATGCATCCACTGAAAATAAGAAGAGTAAAAAGATTGATCATGGGATTTTAATAATCAACATCAGGGATGTTCATATGAAGATTGTGATTAATCAGAAAACTGATATTTTAACACTGCTCAATGGGGGGAAACATCAATCAAATAAATCTGATACTGCTTAAATGACATAAGAAATGCAACCATAAAGACCAAAGGCCAAACCACCTATATACTGCAACATCTTGAATGGTTATAAAATAAATAGCATTCAAAAACAGCTTTTCAACTCCAGTTCATCCAAAACCTTTTCCTCTCATAGTCGACTCTAGAGGACTCGAGGGTCAGTAGAACTCAGCTAAAGGATGACACTTAACTCAAAAGTGTTGCTTGGGTATACAACTGCAACCGACAAAAGAGAAGGAAATTAATGAGCATTCAGTAGCTTGTGAAGTATACTTTGATGCAGCATTGGTGCAGGACACACTTCAAACATGCAACAATGGCCAAAGCTTAAGTGTTTATTCCATCAGACATCAGAGTGGATACTAACACCACAAAAGAGACATAGAGGACACGCCAGGCGGGTTGCCAGATCGTTGCTCTTTTCACTCATTTGAAAAAAAGAGCAAAAATATTCATATTCTAAAAATTGTTACTTGAAAAAATTTTTGAATTCATAAAAAAAACTACAGTGAAGGCAAAAAACCTAACATATTTGTAATGTATACCTACACAACATCAATATTGCTTACCTAATATACCAACATTGAAACGCAATGTGGCGTATAAAAAAAATAAATATACAAGAAACAAAAAAAACAAAAAAAAACAAAACAACTTGTCAGATAGAATCCGTTTTGCAAGTATTTTGGCTCATGCATAATTTTTCTAAATGGTCTGCCATCTAATGGCAGTTCAGGGTGAGATGGAAAGATTCTTCAGAGAAATGAAGTGTCAAGGCAGTAATGTAAGCAATGTATGGCACTTACAAATGGCACAAATTGTATTGAGCAGATAAGTGCAAGGAAAATCCACTGACAGCAGACAGCAGAAAAGAAGTACATCCATTAGTATATTTGACAATTTTTTTACACCAAGCTCCCTTGATTTGCAATATAAGACAGATAGATAGATAGATAGATAGAGTGCAATATATAGTGTGCAGTATATAGTGCAGGTTTTATTTGGAGAGACATTTTGCTCTTAAATTAAATTTGATGAATCAACTAAATTTTTAAAAAGCCAAAGTAAAATATACCCTTTCTAAAACAAATTTATAAATTATCTTTGAGCATGTCCGTGTTTTAGTGACTTTAACTTTGTTATACTCTAAAAGCAAAACTAAAACACACACACACTCTTCATCATTTTAATCTACATTTTGTAAAAGACAAAACAAAGCACCTCAACCTCAAGGAAGAGCAGAATAATCCATCTCAATGAAGCATGGAATCATGTAGAAATAGACAAAAATGGGAGACTGGATGGGAGACTAATCAAACCTGCAAACCAAACAGACATGGTTAAATGTGTATTGGATATCAGATGGAGAATAGACTTTTAATTAAATCCGGATTGTGGGCGCTCGGCAGAATCTCAGAGGCACTGTCTTGTCCCTAAAGACAAAAAAAAAATTATTCAAATTTATTATGCAATTAATTTGCATCAGTATTGGGTAAGCTCAGTGTCGGAATGTTATATGATAATATGTCACTGAATCTTTTTCAAGAATGCCAACAGTCCTCATTTGCCAAAAATATTCCATGCCAACTGCAGACAGTATCCTGGTTAAGCTTTTGTGCATAAATTGACCAAATAATAATGCTAAAAAATACTTTGTCATAATTGGACAGTTTTGCAGCCTCATCCAATATATATGCAAATTCCATGGTGTTTGAGTGGCTATTACTTTGTCAAATGAAAAAAATATGTCTTGGGCGCTCCACAGCTAATATATAGCCAACTTGAACACTGCCTTTTATTTATTTTTTAAAGCAAGAAATTCTTTTTCCTGCCCCCGATGCAGACACGGTCAATTCACCAAACAGGGGTAAACTTTTGGCTAAATGGTCTGGGTCGGCACCCCGATAAATTGAGAAATTAAAAAAATACTTTGGCCTGTTCTTTTGCCACTAAGATGTGGCCTTCTAGCGATAAAATCATATAAAATGTCATACTTTTTAGAATATTTTGTGTTAAGAACAACTAACTATCATCATCTTGATTCTTTTTTTCCAGCAAGATGGACAAGGACATAATCAAATTTCCGAATTTTACACAAAATTCCCAGCACTTTTTTTTTTGTGTCCTGCACCCACTAGTAAAAAAAATGATATCTGGTGCTGAATAATTTTTGGTTTGACTGACGTGTTGGTGTGTTGTGGTTTATTTTTGGGAAATTAAGCGCAAACCACATTTGGCCTCCAAACACCTAGCCTTACTGAATAGGCTTAATTTTATCGGCATATTTTTTTGTTTTTCAGCTACCCACGTCTGTTGCTCTTAAAAAAGTTTGATTTTAAGATTGTATATTTTTATTTTTATTAAAATGATTTTAAATTTCAAAAGAAGGGATGTTTAGTACTATTTCGGTAGGCCCCCAAATGTAAAAACTGGATACAAAAAAGCAAAAAAAAAAGAAATTAAAAAAGAAATTGAAACAGTAAAAAGAAGATATAGATAAAAAATATTTGTATAAAATATCAATACATTTTTTCAATTGCTACACTGTACAGATTAAAAAACGTGTTTTAACCTTTAAAGTTAAATCTTCTTCTGGTTTAAATTTTGGAAGAAGAATTAAATAAACATTTGTTATAAAACCGGTTTTCAGTTCAGCACCTCTATTATGAGATGAACTTGGAAAGTCATAGTGGCTGCTACGAGCTTGTGTCTAATGCATGTTGATAAGGCCGTTCTCTTTTAATCATTGTAACATATGCAGCAATTTGCCAGAGAAACGTCGAAACAGCCAAACATTTTGTCATCAAATTATGCTTCTATAAACATCCCATATCTGAACAGAAAAGAAAAATGGCAGTTACAAATTCTGTTGCCGTCACATCCTGAGCTTTTAGACTATGGTGCTTCTCATAGATAAGTGAAAATCTCATCCTAAGTGACTTGCTACATTGCACTCACTTATACGGGGTGACTCCTGCTAAACAAACATGTCTGCAGCCAACAATCATTACTCATTGAGTTCAGATAACTCCACCTGCCTTAAAAGGACTAGGGAGGTTCTGGCAATGCACACTGCTTGAAGACTTTTGGCATGTACTTCATATTTGAGCCAAAGGGAAAAAGTATATATTATGCAATTCTTTACTAATCGCCTTGATAGTTCTTACTTCCCATTTGGATGCCTTATGAATGTATGATTATATATCTGGCCTCTTAAGTAAGACGTATATTTTGTGCAAATGGCTGTACCCTGCATCTTTCGTTTCCACTTTAACTGTGTGCAGTTATAAGGCAAATTTCCCCAGTTCCTCCCCTTTCTTTTCTTTCTTTCTTTTTCCTCCCCCCCCATAAATGATTAAATGTTTCCCTTCATAATCTATTGAATTTGGCCCAAATGCAGCCAAGAAACAATAAAAAAAAAACAATGGAAACCACTAAAGCACAAAAGGAAAGCAATTTTCCAATTGCACGAGAAACTCTTTTTCTATTTTAACAGCAAATGCTCAGCTAATGGGAACAGCTTTTTGTTTGGGATTTATGATAGCTTTTTTTCTTGTTATTTTTGATACTAATACTTCCTAAATAGTTTCAGAAATGAAAACACATTTTGTTATGTTGTCTATTATTCATACGCTTGCCACAATGTTATGGCTCAGAAAGGAAGCATTTATGGATGTTTCTTCAACTTTAGGCATTTTTATGTCCTAGCAGTTAATTTTTATTACAATTAGCAGATCTTGTTTGTCTTTGCATTACAGGATGCATTAGTTATTTGAGGGGGGTGGGGGGGGGGGGGGGATCATAAAAATATGTTTTTTTAATTTATGGAAAATTACAGTTACAAAACAACATTTGGCCCCAAACCAACTAGCCTTAATTGGTAGCTTAAATTATGCTTAATATTTTCAGCTACCCATTCTACTGTCTCTTAAAAAAAAGATTGTGTATTTATTTTTATTTAATAACTAAAATTACAAAAAAAGTTTTTAAACTATTTAGATATGTCCCAAATTTCAGCAAATGGATACAAAACTGCAAAACTAAAAATGAAATATTAAAAAAATAAAAAAACAACAAAACAGGGAAAATGTAATAATGAAATGTAATAATAAAATATCAAATAAAATATTAATAAAATATCAATACTCTTTTTCACTAGCAGTTGGTTTTCATTACAATTAGCTGATTTCATCGTTTGTCTTTGTATTATAGGATGCTTGCATTAAAATGGTCTGGAAAACTTATGGTCTTTATTTTTGGTTATTTTTCAAATAACCATCTCAAATTTTCCACCTCAGAATAAAAAATAAAAAAGGGAACTGCGGCTGTTAAACTCACAATTCTAAGAAAAAAGACAGAATTCTTTGTTTACATCTTGCAATTCTGTTTCTATCATGGAATAAAAAAAATAAACAAGTTTAAACTTGTTAAACATCTCACAATTCTGACTGTTTTCCCCAGCAATTTGTCCCCTCAAAGTTTTGCCACCAATTTTTTTTTTCTCAAAACAAGGCTATATTTCAATTTAATTTATCTATCACATTTTGAAATATAATCTAAGAATTGTGAGATATAAAGTCATAACTGCGAAATATGAAATTATGAGATAAAGAGTTTTGAAAATTTCCTTTTTTAATTTTTTTTAATGCTGTGGTAAACAAGATTCCAAAATAGACTTAAACTAAGAACTTAAGAAGAATGTGTGACCCTGGACCACAAAGCCAGTCATAAATCGCACGGGTATATTTTTAGCAATAGCCAAAAAAAAAAAAATATTGTATGGGTCAAAATTATAGATTTTTCTTTTATGCTAAAAATCATTAGGATATTAAGAAAAGATTTTGTTCCATGAAGATATTTAGTAAATTTCCTATCGTAAATATATCAAAAAATAATTTTTGATTAGTAATATGCATCATTGCAAGGACCGACTATTTGACAACATTGAAGCCGTTGTCTCAATATTTGTTTGGTATTTTTTGTGCACCTTCAGATTCCAGATTTTCAAATAGTTGTTTCTCGGCCAAATATTGTCCGATTCCTAACAAACCATACATCAATGCAAAACTTATTTATTCAGCTTCCAGGTGATATATAAATCTCAATTTCAAAAAAATTAAACCTTATGACTGGTTTTGTGCTCCAAGGTCACATATAAAAATTTACCATAAAAATATAAATGATTACATTTATAAAATTATGTACATTTTTACACAAATTACTTTTTGACTGACCCTCACTACAAAAATGCCATTCTCATTTCCATCAGATCTTATTTTCAAAACATGTCCATAGTTAAATAAATAATTATAAATGATTGAAATCAACTGTACAATCAAACTGTTCATTGATGCTTTGTGTGTTCTATTATATTATGACACAAAGCTGCTCTGCTTACCTTAGTTTTAATTAAATTTGAGGTATAGGTGCTTCATCACTAAGCAATGACAAGGAAAAAGACTCTCGCACACACATCTGTTATGGAAAAACTATTTCAGGGAAGCAGTAGATCCAAATTATGGAATGGAATGCTGTATCCAATCATTTTCCTTAATGCCATAACTAAATGCACAAAGCAAAATATGGTAAATGATCGTATCGTGCAGGACGTTTTGTACTTTAAGAGTAATTCTGTAATGATACTCATATTATTTTTCAATATGACTCATATGACTGACTTCCTGAAGCTCTTGAACTTCTAAAGGAAGCAAAAAAAGCAACAGAAAAGCATTATAAAAGCAGGTGCTACATGTGTGAGAACCCAAGCAAAACTTAAGTTGATATTCAATAATTACCTGGATTATTTTGTCAGTGAATTGATTTCAGAAAATAAATCAGTATGATTCATGCACATACAAACCAGTTTTATGAACTATTAAAAGAAATGTTTTGTTCTGTCAAATCATGACATAATTAAATTTTACTGATTGCTACACAGCATAACTTCTTAGCATCATAGCATCTTTTATGATGGCATTGAGTTGGAACTTTTGATTTATAAGCCCAGTGAAATTTATTTTTGCAATTACTGCCAACTTATGTCATTTGCTTTGAACACAGCACTATTGTCTCTTTCCGTCTTTCATCAGCAGAACAACTGTGTACAGCATTGGCTTGTTTGAACTTGTGCGAGCACAGAACTGCTATATTAGCTTATCCTCCGAGACCATTTGCTTAAATTAGAAAAAAAGATAAAAGAAAATCACTCTCTCTTTCTTCTCAGCAGCACAGTGGAATGGTTAATCTGTCAAAAAGTGATTGTGCAACCAACTTTTAATCTTACATAATAACATTAAAAACTAGATTTTCATAACTTTTTAAAAAATGGTTATTTCTGGTCTAAAGCACCATGTTACACTTCTGGGAGAGGGTTGGCATTTTATCTTTTAGATCACATTTTTGCATTTGAATGATTGTTCAGAATATATTCAGTGTATCATTGTAAATGATATGGAGCCAAAAAATAAATCTTATTGTAGCCTCTACAAAACAAATTTTTTCCAATCACATTCTTACAATCACTGTGGACACACTGACTACAGCTCTTCTTATTAAAGTTTAGTATATTAAAGTGCTTTTAATATACTACATTTCATCTACAACAGGTGGCGAATATCTGGTACATGGACACTGTTTTCTGAAGTTTTACTCAATATTTGCAGTATTCATTCAATTCTGGCCTAAAATAACACCCCTTTCACTTCTGAAAAAATTGTTAAAAAGTGAAGTGACGTGACATGTGGCCAAATATTGTGACCCATACTCCAGATTAGTGCTCTGCATTTATCCCATCCAAAAAGCACACACACAGCAGTGAACACACACAAAACCCAGAGCAGTGGGCAGCCATTTATACTGCGGCACCCGGGGAGCAGTTGGGGGTTCAGTGCCTTGCTCAAGGGCACCTCAGTCGTGGTATTGAAGGTGGGAGAGAGCGCTGTACATTCACTCCCCCCACCTACAATTCCTGCCGGTACGAGACTCGAACCCGCAACCTTGGGTTACGAGTCCGACTCTCTAACCATTAGGCCATGACTTCCCCCTTAACATGCTTAAAAGATCAATGTTGCGCATAACATAGACCAACTTGTCATCATAAAGAAATAAGGTTCTGTTGGCTCAGCAGGTGTTGGTATAGCTTCAAATATCCAGCCATTTTTGATCAAAAGTGTGCAACCATAATAAAAGAGAGTTTATGAAGACCAAAAAAATTGTTTTCTGAACATTAAAATAGTCCATGGGAAATCATGGTTCAACCGTACTGTTACAGACGCAACGAGAATACATTTTGTGTGCAAAGAAAACAAAAATAACTTTATTCAACAGTTTCTTCTCTTCTGTGTCCGTCTTCGATGTCACATGGACTATTTTAACGATGTCCTTAATACCTTTCTAGGCCTTGAACATTTCAGTTGTGTTGCTGCCTATGCATGGTCAAAAAGCTCTTGGATTTCATCTAAAATATCTTAATTTGTGTTCCGAAGATAAAATTCTCATGTGTTTAGAACAACATGAATGTGAGTAAATGATGACAGAATTTTTGGGTAAACTATCCCAGGCCGATTTGTGGGGAGAGGCTAGCAATAGCAAGCTAGCTTTGAAAGCATAAGATCCCACCCTCGCTGCAAATCACTCTCCAAAGCCACGCCTCCTCCAAAACACACGAACACACCGGCAGACTAAAGGCTAACCAGCAACACAATGAGAGATGGAGTTGGTGGAGGATTACCTCATGTCTCACCGGTGAGAAAACATTACAGTACAAATCACATAATATTACAATAATGACACCTTCCATTCTCGCTCAATCTGCAATAGCGTAATGGAATGAAGTGCAAACAGGGTGTGCGGAGGTATGCAAATACATAGGCAGGCAGGCAGGTAGGAGAGCCTATTCTAGTCCTCTCAGACCGGGGATACGATTGGGACCAAGATTTTATACACTGAACAAAATTATAAACGAAACACTTTTGTTTTTGCCCCCATTTGTCTTGAGCTGAACTCAAAGATCTAAGACCTTTTTCTATGTACACAAAAGGCCTAATTCTCTTATTTCTTTCTCTTCTCCTCCTCTCTCCCACCTCAAATCTTGTTCACAAATCTGTCTAAATCTGTGTTTGTGAACACTTCTCCTTTGCCGAGATAATCCATCCACCTCCCAGGTGTGACATATCAAGATGCTGATAAGACACCATGATTATTGCACAGGTGTGCCTTAGGTCAGCCACAATAAAAGGCCACTCTAAAATAAGAGTAAAGTTTTATCACACAGCCCAATGCCACAGATGTCGCAAGTTTTGAAGGAGCGTCCAATTGGCATGCTGACTGCAGGAATGTCCACAAGCTGTTTCCCGTGAATGAATGTTTCATTTCTCTACATAAAGCCGTCTCCAAAGGCGTTTTCAGAGAATTTTTTGGCAGTACATTCCCAGCCGGCCTCACCACCGCAAGAACCAGTGTAACCCACAGCATGCCCAGGGGCCGGTTGCACCAGCTAGACGTAAAAACGCTGGGTGTAAGCCCTACGCTGGGCTTTGCAACGTCCTGCTTTATGATAAATATTTACACCTGTTGCACAAACTTAAACTACGATCAGGCGCAACTACGCCCGTAGACAATGCACGTCCACGTCGACACATTCTCCCTAAGTTATAGATATAGCTGAGACGACGTTCACGCCGCAGTGGCTACAACTACTAATATAGAACTGAATTGGTCAAGACATAATATAAGTGAAATCACCGTGCTATGATTTCATTGAGTAAACATTTCCTAACAAGTCCGCGTTTTTATATCTGAAGTCTCCCTGCACACTCCCATGACAGATTTCATCAAGGTTAAGTAAAATATAATAAATGTAATACAATGCTTCTCTCTAGAGTTATTTTTTTTTATAGCTGATTATCAAGTTTATGTACAATGAATGTCTTTCTGAGGTAATTGTGACTTTACGTGACATTTTGTGTTTTGCTGTCTTTCTGTGGCTGAAAAAACACGTTTATGGTTTGTATTTTGTGATAAAATTCAAAGAATTTGAAAGCTGATAATTTATTTCTGATTGAAAGTAACAAAGCACAAAACTTATTGTGATTTATTGGATGGCAGGCACGCTACAAATAATTAATTGAATTGAAGACGTGAAATATTTTCAAGCACACTGTCCTTCCAAGATGTCAAATGGTTCAGTTTCTTTTAATAATCCTAGTTCATATGTAATATTTTACTGCATAATTATTACATGCTGTACAGAAATATATTTTGTATTCCGTTACTGTCGGCAGCGTGGTAGGCTATAGTCTACACAGAGCTTCGCGATTGATGTCGCTTATCCTGCCCGAAAAGACCATACACTTTACAGTTCACGTCTGCAGTAATAATGAACTAATAGACATGAATCCTAAAAACGAATAATGTATGAGCAAATCATGACTTTTCACTTTACACGTACCTCTGACTAGGCGTAAGATTTAGTCTCAGACGTAGCAGTACGCCGAGATGGTGCAACGGGTATAGATTCTACGCACGACTTAAAGCACCATTTACGTCCTAGTCTTACAACCGGGTGTACGTCCAGCTGGTGCAACCAGCCCCAGGACCTCCACATCCAGCATCTTCACCTCCAAGATCGTCTGAGACCAGTCACCCGGACAGCTGCTGCAACAATTGTTTTGCATAACCAAAGAATTTCTGCACAACTGTCAGAATCCGTCTCAGGGAAGCTCATCTGCATGATCGTCGTCCTCATCTGGGTCTCGACCTGACTGCAGTTCGTCATCGTAACCGACTTGAGTGGGCAAATGCTCACATTCGATGGCGTCTGGCACTTTGGAGAGATGTTCTCTTCATGGATGAATCCTGGTTTTCACTGTACAAGGCAGATGGCAAACATTGTGTATGGCGTTGTGTGGGTGAGCAGCTTGCTGATGTCAACGTTGTGGATCGAATGTCCCATGGTGGCGGTGGGGTTATGGTATGGCCAGGCGTATATTATGGACAACGAACACAGATGCATTTTATTGATGGCATTTTGAATACACACAGAGATACCGTGACGAGATCCTAAGGTCCATTGTTGTGCCATTCATCCACGACCATGCAGCACCTCATGTTGCAGCATGATAATGCTCGGCCCCATGTTGCAAGGATCTGTACACATTTCCTGGAAGCTGAAAACATCCCAGTTATACTCACCGGACATGTCACCCATTGGCATGTTTGGGATGCTCTGGATCGGCGAATACGACAGTGTGTTCCAGTTCCTGCAATATCCAGCAACTTCGCACATCCATTGAAGAGGAGTGGACCAACATTCCACAATCAACAACCTGATCAACTCTAAGCGAAGGAGATGTGTTGCACTGCGTGAGGCAAATGGTGGTCACACCAGATACTGCCTGGTTTTCGGACCCCCCAATACAGTAAAAACTGCACATTTTAGAGTGGCCTTTTATTGTGGGTGTTCATCACTAGGCACCACACCTGTGCATAAATAATCCAATAACACCTCTCCAAATAACAAATTCCATTGCCACAATAAATAATCACAGAAACCTGCTGTCTAAATCAGCATCTTGATATGCCACACCTGTGGGGTGGATGGAT
>JADLZN010001934.1:0-305179 GCA_018155175.1 Sinocyclocheilus anophthalmus
TTTTTTTTTTTTCCACAAAGGAAAAGACGCAGCAGCAGTCGTAGTCCGAGCCCAGGTCGGCAGAGGAGTAGAAGCGGGGGCCACAAGAAGACTCGCGAGCAACGCAGGAGCCGTAGCCGGGAACGGAAGCGTTCACGGAGCAGAGAGCGCAAGCAGTCGCGATCCCGCAGCAGGGATCGTGGTGGACGTCACCGTGGACGTAAAAGCCCCTTGTGAGTTTAACCCCTGATCATTTAGTTTAGAGGATTTCCACAGAATTCCAAATTCAGGGCTGTACATAGGCACTCAGTCATCAACAACACAGTGAAATAGTTCACCCTAAAATGATAATCCTGTCATCATTTGCTCACTCTCAAGTCGTTCCAAACCCAAAGACGTTTGGACATAAATTGAATTTTTAATAATCCTTCATCTTTTTTGTCCTTTCAAACAAAAGTTTGAAGTTTTGAAAAGTTCAAAAAGACAATGTAAAAGTAATCAGTACGAATTGCGCAGTTTATTCCAAGTCTTCTAAAGAGTCTTTATCGCTTTCTATGATGAAAAGATTTAATTTTAGTCCCATATAAACATGGACCAACGCAAATACATAGAGCTCATAAAATACGATAAACGGAAGCTCAACCATACAAACCTCATTGGTTTTTACCCAGCGTGCAAGCACAGTTAAACTTCAAAGATGAGTTGAAGTCATACATGTTTGGAACGATGTAAAGGTGAGTGAATGATTTTTTTATTTTTGTGACAGAACATGGACCAATTTGAATTTTTTTGCCACGTGTTGTGTATTTGTGAAGCATGCCACAGTTTGTTGTAACTAAAGGGTGGTTAATGTCTTGCTAAATGCGTGCTTTGCTAAGAATGCAGAAGTACTAGCAATCGTTTACACTGTGGCATATTGCTGTATTTTTGAAGATGCCTGGTGCTTGTTTTGAGGAATTCTGAGAATAGAAAACCTGGAGGCGACGTCTATTCAGGCCCACTGTGTTATGGTTCATGGAGGCCACCTTAACCACAAGTTCATTGGCCAGTTGTAGTCACATGATTCACCATGCCCTTATGGAACAAGCAGTGGTCGCCCACTTTTTCAGTGATCATGATTGTAGTTTTTTTTTTCTTTTTTCTATTGGGTTTCTTCAAATATTCATCATAATATAATGCCCTTACAGAGCAGCGATCGCCGGCTTCTTCAGTGACCATGGTTGCATAAGTATTTTTTCCATAAATTCAATATAATATACAATATAATATGTCTTTATAGAGTAAACAGTGATTGGCCATTTCTTCACTGACCATGGTTCTGGAAGTGTTTTTTCCTATATTACTTTTTCTAAAATATATGAGGGTAATGAAATATTTGCAAATGTATACAAATATTGATAATACAATATAAGTTTTACTGATTACTACGCTCTTATGGCACGGTTCTTGTGTCCATGGTAACAGCAGTATCATCTCAGATTGATTGGATTAAGAAGGTTCTTCTTTTAGAATTATGGGTAGTGTAGTTTTCCACTTAAATTTGGCTATTTAGCATGATATTTAAAGAAGCTGAAATCACACATGATTTCTGCCAATATCATCACATAGCATCCAAGCTCATTGTTAGGTCTGTCTTTTTTACACAATCAATAAAAATAAATTTTTCTGTGAAGACAGTTTGGATTTTCACTTGATACTTGCCCTACTGCACCAGCATGTAGTAGCACTCGCATGGCCACGATGGCTGAAAGTTGACTGGTTTAACACTGAGACAAACCCTTGTTTTATGTCATAGTATGGGGCCGAAATTAAATGGTGGTCCCGGAGGAAAGACTGGCCCACAACATTTCCCCAAACACAGGTGATCTCATCTGTGACTCATGCTGCGTGTTGTGTGCTGATGTGTATTTCTGTCTTGAATAATCATACACTGATAAGTGCTAAACACAGACTGACGGAGTATTCTGACTCTAGTCGCAGGCACTCTCGGAGCAGAAGCCCGTTTAAAAAGGACAAAAGCCCTGTCAGGTGAGACGCTCCGCACTGTCTGACTCTGCTGTAGTACTGAAGTATTGAACACTCTTAAAACGGTTCTTGATTGGCATTGATGGTTCCATAAAGTACCTGTAACATTCATGGAACCTTTCCAGTGCACAAATGTTCTTCAGATTATTAAAGTATTCTTCACAAAAAGAAAAAAATAATTATTTTATGAACTGTTCACTGAAAGATTCTTCGGCTACAGCCTACAGCTCTCTTGCTGTAAAATCTGCATAAATGTGCAATTGATTAAATGTATTAATGTTGTTCAAAATAGTCAATAGAAATACACAAAATGTCGTTTTAATAGAGAATATTTAGGTCATTTTGGCCTGACATGAATGTTTTTTAAAAGTATTTATTTTATATAGTCATGGATAATCTAATCTAGTCTAATCTAAACTATTATAATATAATATTGATTAACTTGATTCGCTCTGAAAGAGTCTCAATTTGGTAAAGTACAAAATCTAATTTAGCATATTTATGACCGTGGACCACAAAACTAGTCATAAGTCGCACAGGTAAATTTGTAGCAATAGCCAAAAATACACTGTATGGGTCAAAATTATCGATTTTTTTATGCCAAAAGATTGTGTTCCATAAAGATATTTTGTAAATTTCCTACCGTAAATGTATCAAAAATGTATTATCATTAGTAATATGCATTGCTAAGGACTTTAGAGGCGATTTTCTCAATATTTAGATTTTTTTTTGCACCCTCAGATTCCAGATTTTCAAATAGTTGTATCTCGGCCAAATATTGTCCTATCCTAACAAACCATACATAAAATGGAAAGCTTGTTTATTCATAAATCTAAATTGACCCTTATGACTGGTTTTGTGGTCCAGAGATATATTTAGGCTTAATGATAATGATGAACTTAATGATATTTAAAACGCCTCTTAATATTTTACAGTATCTTGCTTCGTAAGTGAATATATCTTTATTTATGGCAAGAAAATGGTTTATGTTGTTGGAATGTCCATGAAAGATTAATTTAAGGTCATAAGCTTTATTTCCAGATCGAATGATTTGCGTTTCAGTGCTTGATGACCTGTGTTTCTTCAAACAGGCAACCGATAGATAATCTGAGCCCTGAGGAGAGAGACGCCCGAACAGTGTTCTGCATGCAGCTCGCTGCCAGAATCAGACCCAGAGATCTGGAAGAATTCTTCTCTGCAGTGGGAAAAGTATGATGCCCCTGATTAAAGCAAACCAGGTTGTAGAGGTCTGCGCTGGACAGTTTTTTTTTTTAAGCCCGCTCCCGCAAGGTTCTATTCCGCACCTGCTATATATTCACTCTTTGTTCACCTGCTGTCTGCTTAGAATAATTTTCTTCCCTACCCGACCGTTCCCGCTAAATTTTGATCTCGTTTCTAGAATCTCACATTTAAATTTCCGCTACTTAAAGAAAGAGAGATAGGCTGACAAATAAAAGTGTAGTCTGCACAAAATTGTATGTTATTTTATTCGTCTTGTCAAGAGTCTTGAATTTATTGACTTTGACTTGAATTTATATGAATTATCTTAAGACACAAAATTTGTTTAATATTTTATGCAACACAGTAGGAAAAAAAGTGTCAGAGAAAATAATGTTGTACAAAAATTGTATTTCTTATTTGTATTCGTCTTGTCAGGATACAATTTGTTTAACATTGACAACACAATAGATTAAAAAGTGTCGCAGAGAGAATAAATTTAAAATGTAGGTTGTACAAAAATAGCCTATTAGCTATTTTTATCCCTCTTGTCAAAATACTAAATTCATTTGACATTTTTCTGTTAACACTGTAGGAAAAGTGTCGCAGAGAAAAATAAATAAATACGACATCTTTCATTTAAAATTATAGGCTAAGCAAAATATAAACAAAACCGAGTTGAACGTCCTTCAAAGACAGTGCATCCACACTTTGCTCCATCCTTATTCTGCTCTCTCACTCATCGACAACCTGCCTGTTCTGTCTGAGGGCCGTATTTTTACCACGGGTACAGCCTGCTCTGAGCCTCGTTATGCACATGCTGCGCACAGACCACACAAATAAAACACGTGACATTTAAAGCATGCATAACAGTCCTGAGCTCAAGCTGTACCGGTTGTCAATGAGAATAAAGCGCAGATATGCTGTTCTAAATGGACGTCGGGAATGGGATATTGTTTGACCGCCCGCTCCCGTTCAAATTACACCTGAGTTACCGACCGCTACCGTGTTTTATTTGGGAATTTAATCCCGCGGTGCAAAAAAATAGGTTGAGTCGCGCGGGAGAGCCGTGGGAATGCAGACCTCTACCTGGTTGTGATTAACTTTTTGGTTTCTTTTTCTGTTTTCTCTCCATTTACTGATGTTAAATAAAAGTTCAAATACATGAGAGCTTTTGTATCCATTTTTTTTAAGGTCCGTGACGTAAGGATGATCTCGGATAGAAACTCTCGGAGGTCGAAGGGCATTGCCTACATTGAGTTTGTGGAGGCGACATCGGTACCGTTGGCAATCGGCCTGACAGGGCAGAGGGTTCTGGGAGTGCCTATCATAGTCCAGGTTTCACAGGTTAGAGCATCAACACACCGCAAACCCAATGTCTGCTTCCTAATCCAATGCATGTGAATCAGTTTGTCGAATTGTTGCATATCTCAGGCTGAGAAGAACAGGGCAGCAGCCATGGCCAGCATGCTCCAGAGAGGTGGTGCAGGGCCCATGCGGCTGTACGTGGGCTCCCTGCACTTCAATATAACCGAGGACATGCTCAGGGGCATTTTTGAGCCATTCGGAAAGGTGTGGTTGGCATTTGAAATGGTTTACCATGCATAAATAAGCTGCGGCTAAACCAGAGTTAAAACTAATGTGGAGTCAATCTTCTTTTTAATGTGAGTTTCTTTCCTCATTTCAGATTGAGGGCATCCAGCTAATGATGGACAGTGAGACTGGCAGGTCGAAAGGATATGGCTTCATATCAGTGAGTTCATCAAAAAGCTAATTTAATTTTCAATTAAATTTTTCTTCTTTTTTTTGCTGTACTTAATTATAGGGCTGTACAATTTGGACAAAGTTTGTGATTATCAATATTATAATAGTAACTTGTAATTTTTATTAAACAAAATAGGAATTGTTTTGTAATAATTTACTGTAAAATAAAAGTCTAGTATTTAAGAAAAAATATAATTTTATTTTACAGTTCAACTGTAATTTTAAAGTTCTTGTATTGTACCTTCAATTCTAATATAATTTCTTCCTTTTCAAAACTATAAATCAACAAGCTTTTATTTTGGCTGAAAAATGTTTATTTATATATATATATTTTTCAATAAACCACAGCTTTTGCGATTTGATGTTTTCTAAATGACCCATTTTTGCAGCTTTTTTCATCATATTGTGACTCAACTATATCTGCATAATGTAAAACTTATTTCAAAAAGACAAGGACAGTTCTATTTTGCCATTACATCATAAATCTGATGCTGATTAACTGTCTGTTTGTGCAGTTTGCAGATGCAGAATGTGCTAAAAAAGCCCTGGAGCAGCTAAATGGTTTCGAGCTTGCGGGACGGCCAATGAAGGTGGGTCATGTTACCGAGCGTTCGGATGCTTCCTCTGCAAGCTCCTTCTTGGACAATGATGAACTGGAGAGAACTGGCATTGACTTGGGCACGACAGGTCGACTTCAGCTGATGGCAAGACTGGCAGAAGGTACAGATTGAACGCTGCTGTCTCTCAGATGTGCCAATGACTGATTCAAACTACTTGTGTATTTGTCATTCCATATTATATTGCATTGTTGTGAACTCATTTATACGTGTCTCTGGGATGTTTTTAGGTACAGGACTGCAGATTCCTGCTGCTGCCAAGCAGGCCTTACAGATGAGCGGCTCTGTGGCATTTGGAAATCTGGTGAATGGTGTGTCTTTGAGTCATTTTCATATTCCTATCTTAGAATCCATTGAGTTGAATGGAATTTGAAGTGCACTGAGGTCTTCAGACCAGCCAACCTGTACGCATTTTGATCTCAAAGTACGCTGGTACGATTTGTCACTAAAGTATTCTGGTACGATTTGTCACTCTAACTACGCAAAAACCCCTGTGCCTGTCCAAATGCGCTCGTAAACAAGCACGAAACGATGAGGAGTTCCACCTCAGAGCGTTTTCCTTCCGTGTTTTTTTTTTTTTTAAAATTTCTATCCGAAACTGGCTCTGTTTTTGTTCCGTGAGTCGTGCGCTGAGATGGAGAAACACGTGTAATGGTATTCCTGGAGTTCGGCGCCGCATTTTCTTCGGTGTAAGCTAGGTGGACTTCTTTCTGCGCAGGGGCGCCTCTAGTACCCTGTGAATGAAACAGACCTTACTGTTTCTAGCTTAAAATGGATCTCAAAATAAGTTTAAGGTAGACATGTGATAATCCATGTTTTTCTACTGTGTACAACAATGTACTGGAGTTTGTTTTTTTTAAATAGCATTTAAAATCGCTAAAAGAACTCTGTTGTGCCAAACCATCAGAACCAAACTGAAAACTGAGGTATTTATTGAACCTTGGGCTAACTGTATTGTTGCATCCCTACTTTTTACTCTAAAATACTGTATAATAGGAATATCACAAACTGAGTGCAGACTCCGAGTACTGACCTATGAAAAATATTTAACATGAAGTCTAGCATTTTGCACATTGTGCAATTATGATTTTGACATTAGCCATCAAGGAGCTTCAAGTAATGTAGGAATAGGCTATATGACCCCCGGTATCACTCCATATCCCCCACCAAAGGTCAAAGGTTGCCAGGTCTGGAGATTTGACAAATCTGAGGAGAGCTTGTTGACCTGCTGTCCTGTTCCCACCATTTATTGATTTTTCAGAAGGCTTACGGTGACCGTTATTTATGTTTTTGTGCCACTTAACAGCCTCAACCACACAACCTCTTGTTTCCAATCCTGGAATGAACCAAGCTATGAACCTTCCAAATCAGCCACTGGCCACGCATTGTTTACAGCTCTCCAACATGTTCAGTCCACAGACGTGAGTTGCACTAATTATTAAACCTATCCTTGACAATATGGTGTATGTGATGTCAAATGGCATGTGTCCTGGATTAAAGAAAGTAATTTAAAATAAAATTTCTTTTTGTGTTGCTTTGTAGGGAAAACGAACCTGGCTGGGACCTGGAGATAAAGGATGATGTTATCGAAGAGTGCAGAAAACACGGAGGCATTGTTCACATATACGTCGACAAGAACTCTCCTCAAGTAAGCGATCACATTTATGCAGTGGCTATAAGGAGTCTACACACTCCTGTTAAAATTGGAGCTTTTCAGATGTAGAAAATGAATACAAGCAAAATCATGTCAGATCTTATTCCACCTTGCAGTATTAAACCCAATAAGGTTTTACAATTAAAAAGCAGCTTTAAACTTTAACAGGGAGTGTAAACTTTTTATAGCCACAGTAGTTGAATATCACCAAATCTATTGAGAACATTGCCTTGGACATATTTCTTTGAAATAAATAAATAAAAAATTTAACAACTAAATAAAAAGAAAGAGGAAAATGCAGCTTAGGAACATTAAGATTTTTTGCATGTCATTATTTCCATAATATTATAGAATTTAAGGTCTGAAGGCATTTTCAATAGTTTTTAAAGAAAGCCTCTTATAGTCACCTAATAATTAATCAAATAAAATGATTAATTATATTAAAAGATTCTGTATGCAAAATAAAAAAAAAACATTGTGATTTTGGGGGCAAAATGTGACCCAGACACAGATGTTTTTGGAGACTCGCCCCTACATTTTAGGGCTCAAAATCATCAAAGCCTAATCCTCACTTTTGCTCTTGTTTGGCAGGGAAATGTTTTTGTAAAGTGTCCAACCATCCCAGTAGCAATGGCTGTTGTCGGCGCCCTGCACGGCCGGTGGTTTGCAGGTAATCCCGTCCTATTTTCTCCCATCTACCAAGATTTTCTCTTTATAGGAGTGCCTTGTGATGTTTGATGTGACATTAATTGGACTCTCTTTCTATTAAACAGGTAAAATGATCACAGCTGCCTACGTGCCTCTACCTACGTACCATAACCTGTTTCCAGATGCTGCCACAGCCACAGAGCTCCTGAGGCCCATGCACCGATGATCCAGACGGCGACCCCTGCCTCTTACTGACCCTGCTTCATCTGGAACCGTACACCCCCTTCCCAAATGAACTGCTGTGGGCCAGAGGAAGTCCTGTCATGGAGGGCCACCTCATGTATGAAGTTAGAATTCACAGTTGGACTGTATATTGATATTGTATTTAACAGGGGTGTTGATCTACAGATAGAAACACCCTCTCTGTGTTTCGCTTATAATAGCAAAAACAAGCTTTAGACCAGCTCTCGGCTTTATGTATAGTGGTCTGTTGATAAGTGAACAACTGTAACACCGTCGCCCTCTCTAGATGAACTCTTGACTCCTGAAAACCGGATTTGAAGGAGATTCTGGCATTTTTTGAAAGGTATTTGAGCAACTTTCTGTTTGTTTGATTTTTCTTGTAAAATTTCTTCATCTGTTTGATCTTCAGTCAAGAAAGTTTTTGTCTGTCTTCATCTTTTCATGACGGACAATGTGTTGTGAACTACTGGTTCATTTTCTGTTCTGTTTCTTCATTCATTTTTAAAGCAACAAAATACAACCTAAAAAACAAATTGTTTTTTTTTTTTTTTCTTTTTCTTGGGGAGATCTACTTGAGCTGTTTAGCTTTCTAAAACATCTTTGAATTTATAACTTTTCATAATCAAGAATTGATTTTTCTAAAATCTTCTACTGATTAAATGACTTTCACAACACTGTGTAAAATTTGGTTCTCTTTGTATTCATGATGTTATGAAGGGTTGGCAAACAAGTTTTATTAAGAGTAGATCACCTCTAGAGGGAGATATTAGTATGGGACAACTCTAGTTCCTGGATGAAGACTATTATGAGGAGGGGAGGTGGGGGGGGAGGGGGGACGGGAACTAGGTGCATTCCAATTGCTTATTTGTGCACTATGCTATGACGATTTGTAGTATAAATAATGTGAGTAGTGTGTTCACACTGAAATTTCCAAAAAGAAAAAGTGCACTTTAAATACCCGGATGATGCACTTAACCAAGAAACGAAGTGTGGAATAGTGCACACACTATGCACTCAACTGTTGCAGCTTTAATTACATAGCGATGGGGGAGGGGCTATCAGACTCCGATTACAAAATGACAAAATAGCCTTATATAATTCATACACTACATGGTTGAGTGCATAAGTACATAGTGTATGAGTGCGTCATATGGGACGCAGTTGTCTTAATTTATTCACCCTAATGTTTTCAAACCTGTATGATTTTTAAAAAAAGTCACTTTAAACTACTGTTGTCTGGTTGCAATAAATGACATTTTTCCCACATTTTAAAATAATAAAAACCAAAACATTAATATTAATAACCAATCAAAAGCACAACTAAATAACTGGTTAATAACAAATGAAATTATTGGAATTATGTGTGACTAAAATATTACATCAAAATAGACACCATTTGTCTAGTGTAGATGACAGCTCTGCACACTTTTGAATGAACTCGCACTCCTTTAGAAAAGTCATTTTAAGGGTGCAGATATAATATTAACTATAATTTTAACTTTAATCAGACATGTAAACTCTGCTAGATGTTTTTTTTTCAACCGATAATGTGAAATGTAATATGTCTTAAGCCCTCTACCAACTTCACTGTAATTACAAATCGAGAGTCCATCAATTCCAGAATCCCATAATTGAGCATTGGGGCTTAATTAAATATTGCATGTAGTCTTGTATAACTGGTTAATTTGATTTGAGGTGCACTGAAACCTTGGGAATTTGCCTCAGGAAGTAATTCAGATCTGACAAATCTGAGCCGCTAAAGCCAAACCTTCTCTTCTGTCCAATCCCGGGATGAAAAAGCTCAGCAATAAGCAATAATAGTGGTATACATGATGTCAAATGGGATGTGTCTTGGCTAAAAGGTAGTACAGACTGTCTTTGGAGCAAGCAACTGTCTTTTGTGTGTGGTGTGATGCAAGACTTGTGTTTAAAGGCACACCTTCCAATCCTATCAGAATTGGTGTTTGAAAGACTTTATAAATCCTACTTAAAGGGATATTCACCCATAAATGAAATTCTCATCCTTTACTTATCATGGGTTCCAAACCAGAGGAATTTACAGGAATATATTTTGAAGAATGTTGATAACCATTTTTATTACTGTTGATTTTTATTGTACACACACGAAGAAAAAATATTTTTTTTTCTTAATGTTTTTTTTGTTGTTGTTGAACCTCCAGGACCAGGATTGAGTGACTGATCTAGTGGCTGCATAAACTTCACGCGAGTATCTAAAACAACAAAGGACAAGGTTCAGGTGTATAAAAAAAAAAAAGAAGCTCGGTGTGGGTTGAATGGAGATTACAGAAACATCCACTGACCGAGAACACAATGTTCACAAGTTCAGTTTTTATGTTAGCTCTCAGTGGACTGGAGTTTTGTGAGATGTCTGTAAAGTGTCCAGAACCCCACAGTCCATGACATACCATTAGCAGCCAAGATGGGTTTTTTTGGCAGTGTCCAGCTACTGCCTTTGAGGAATCCTGCTCCCCACCTGTGGTAGTAAATCAAATGTCAAATTAAATTGTCCAGATCTCAGAGGCTCCTTATGATCTGCCAGTCAAGCTGGATCATCTCAGTGACTGAAAAACAAACTGTACAGCTTAGGTTGAGAATAGAGGCATGTATTCTGATTATACAGAGAAATTACAAAATCATCTCATGCTCCAGTGGTTTGTTTGCATCCATATCATTTTAATATTTTATTATTGTCTTTGTTACAAATATATTTAAATACAAGTTTCAATAGAATCAAGTGTTTTAAGGTTCTATTAATAGGATTTCACCCCAAAAATTTTTTTTTTTTAATTGTCCATGATTTCCTCACGCCTCAATTGTTCCAAAAACCTGTAGAGATTATTTCTTCCGCTGAACCCCAAACAGCTTTTTTGTTTGTAACCAGACAGTTGATGGTAGCCATTGACTTCCATATTATGAAAAAGAAATAGAGCTTACGCTACTCTTACGTCATCCGCTGGAATCCCACTCTCTCATGTGCACACATTCAACAGCAGAAACTAGACATTATGGTTTAAAAAGGTTTTAGATATGGCTATTTTTTCTACACAAACGCATTGATTCGCTTCAGAAAGCCTTTATTAACCGATAGCACGGATATTACGTCATTGATAGGCGACAATGAACCGGGACGAGCCATTAATTAAAATGTGAATTTCTCTGGATTTACAAATCCTTAGGAACTTTTAGAATAACATAAATACACAACTGCATAAAATATAATATACTGTGCAAGTAGTTTTTGGATATTTCATTAAATCTTACATATTGTGCCTTTAAGCAGTATAATGGACTGTTTTTGCAAAGCTGAAAAAAAATTTGGCTGACACCGGAAGCCTAGCTCGTACATTCATCAATGTAAAAATGGCCGCGCCCGATCTTACGTTAAAAATATGGTGGAAATACAATTAATATATAAAGGCTATATATATATGGTAGTTACTTACGTCATCGCATGTGATTGAATCAGAATCCCAGAAAGTTTTGGCTTGGTTTATTATATTCTGGAGAGAGTTGACGATATTACCCATGTTTATTGAGTAGACCTTCAGAGGGAACTGTGAGTCTGTATACCTTCCCTTTAATTTCTTGGTAAGCATTATGGAATTCCATTTAAGTGTTATGCAATTACATTTAAGACCCATCTTAAGTTTCATTGTAGTCATTTGTGCTGATTTGCATGAAAAATGCATGTATACAAAATATTTAGACTGCCATTCGCTCTGTGCTTGTTCTATTTTGCTCGACAGCTTGAGAAACAAAACCGTGTCAGTCCAAAATATTTGGCATACCAAATATTTCAAAAGTCTGTTTGATACTAGGAACATATGAAGTGGTCAACAACAGAGTTTCTTAATAGGGAAATCAAATACAGGACTTTGATGTTCACAGAAATCTGTGATGAAGGCTATCCTTGGCAGGAGTGAGGAAAGGAAAAGTGTGGGAAATAAAGAGAATTAACTGCAGAACTTGGTTGGTTGGCACAATTTTCATTCTTTTCATTTTTCGTCCTTGGTGCGAGAAACATTGATATAAGCCAACAATGTGCAAGTGCAAAGTCAAGGAATATTTAACATGCATTTATTTGTTTGTGACAAAATTAATGCCAGTTAACCCCATGGGGAGATTAGAATTAATAATGATTTAATAGTATTTTTAACAGTAATTGTATCTTTTAACATTTCTCAAAACATTTAACATTTAAATTACACCAATTTCAAAAGTTTGTGATTAGTAAGATTTTTGAATGTTTTTAAAAGAAGCCTCTTATGCCCACCAAGGCAAAATTGATTTGAGTAAGAAAAAAAAACGCTACATTTTATTACAGTTTAAATTTATATATTTATATATATATATATTATATATATATGTATATAACACTTAGGTGTGATACAGTAGTGTCTATGTAAATATATATATATATATATACACAGAGATAGAAAGAGGAGATCAAAATGAGAGAACAACCTACAATTTCCTAAATTTCAAGGTCACTGCTATTTGAAGCTATCCTAACAAGAGTAGAAGGGCAGTTTTTAAGCATATTTAATAAATTAATTGTATTCTGAAGAACAGTATAAAAACTTAAATGAGATATTTTAAAAAGAACTCTGATCAAAATTAGAGAACACTTACAGATACCTCCAAGTTATTGGTGTTAATCTGGCACCTGGTGCTAATTTCCTTAATGATCTGACAAACCCTATTTAACTGGCAGAATTCCTCTAAATTTTCATTGAGATTGCAATATGGCAGGCCACTCCAAGGTGACTGTATCCCTGCAAAAGGAGGTTGTCCAGATGAAGGCCAAAGGGAAGACCCTTTCAGTCATTGCAATAGAAACTGGTCATTCCAAATCTGATTTCTCGAATATTGCAGCTTTACAATGACACTAATTCATTCAAGTCCCCAAAAAAGGCTGGTCGTCCACGCAAGACAAATGCACGAGAGGACAGGATAATGTGGAGATACTCAATGGGGAATCGGTTCAACACTGCAGCTGGAATTGCTCGCCAGTGATGAACAGGGTATGGATCTGTCTCGGCACATTTAAGAAGTCGGACTAAAAGTGCACTCTGCAGTGACCAAGCCTTTCATCAACAGAAAGAATCAAAAGACTAAGCTCACCTTTGCTGAGGAGCAGAGGAGAACTGGTCCCGAGTTCACTTTGATGAGAGCAAGTTTAATTTATTTGAGTGTGATGGGAAACATTTTGTTCAGCATCAATCTGGGAGAATACTGAAGCCCAAGTGAGTTAAGAAGTCAGTGAAAGGTGGAGGAAGAGTCATGCTTTGGGGGATGTTTTGTGCAGCAGGAGTTGAGCCTCTTACACAGTTACATAGAAGGGTGAATGCAAATGTTTATCAGAAGAACCTCCTTTAGCTTCCATGCAAGCATCTTTCAATCAGCCTGCAATTTTCAATGCCCCCGTCACACAGCAAAACAGGTAAAGCAGTTCCTTGAGGCTGAAAACATTGAAATAATGAAATGGCCAGCCCAGAATCCTGATCTAAACCCAACTGAAAATCCTTGGTGACAAAGTTATGGCAAAGAAACCCACTACAGTCACCAAACTATGAAGAAGAGTGGACCAAGATCACACCAGTGCAGTGTGAGAAACTAAACTAGTGATGTCCTATGGCCGCAGATGTGCTGAAGTCTTTCGTGCTACAGTGGTAACCGTTCTCTAATTTTGATCAGTGTTTTCCACAAAATAGAGGTTTTTATTGAATGCCTTGGTTATTTTGTCAAACATGTTCGTATAACAGTGATATACCCACAGCTAATACTCCTTCAAATTTTAGAGATTAAGATTAACAATATTTGAGAAAAAAAATCAAGTATTTATAGATTGTCCTCTAATTTTGATCTCCACTTTGTGTGTATATAATGTAATTGCTATAGAATACTCCCAATCAGCATCTTAAAGAGCAGGCCTTCAGATCTCATTCACAAGAAGCTGCATCCTGTTTTTCTGCTAAATAAAAGCTTTTACTTGGATGACTGGCTTGTTCTAATCTTTAGCAGACTTTTGAAAATCTCTACCACATTTCTTTGTTTTTATTTTGGAGAGGAGTCTGTGAATGGTTAATGCTTTAGCCAAATGGTGGTGACACACACTCCAACAAAAAACTTGGAAACAAAATGCAAATTGAAAAGCTCAAGTGGGTCACCCGGAAACGTTTGTGTCTGGCATAGTTTTTTTCTGTTTTGTAATAGAAGATAATATACCATCCTGCTTGAATTTTGCTTTTCTGGGAAACCAAATAAAAGTTCCTATGTAGCAACATATTTACTATGAAACTAAAGGGAAATGAGCAAAACTGCCCTCCTAATGTAAAACTATTTTGTAATATGTGCTATTGTCAGCTCAAACAACATTTTCATATCAGCATGTCACTAAAAAAAAAAAAAAAGATAACATTATAACCTTTTTTTTTTTTGGAAAATGGCAGATATGTGAGACAATGTTGTCTTAAGGAATAGTACTCCAAAAGATGAAATCCATACAAGATGTAGATGAGTTGTTTCTTCGTCAGAACAGATTTGGACAAATGTAGCATTACATAACTTGCTCAATAATGAATCCTCTGCAGGTAATGGGTGCCGTCAGAATGAGGGGGGGGGGGGGTGAGTCCAACAGCTGATAAAACATCAGAATAATCCACAAGTAATCCACACCACTCCAGTCCATCAAATGTCTTCGGAAGTGAAAAGCCACATGTTTGTAAGAAACAAATCCATCAAGACATTTTTTAACTTCAAACCATTGCTTCTGCTGAATATGAGTTTCTACTCCATCTAACAATATTGCGTTCTTTCAAGTGAAAACGTCGTCTCGTCTGATCAGGAGAAAAATATACACAGAGCAAGCACCATTACGAGCCAAAAAAGTTCTAAACAACTATGTTGGTGGATTTGATGTGAGAGGACAACATGGGATGGACTTTTCACTGGAGGAAGCATCATTATGGATATGGACTTGTATTTTGGCCAGAAGTGACGGTTTACAGTTTAAAACACTTAAAACAAGACGTTAATTAATAGACTGGAGTTGTGTTGTGAAATATTGTGATGTTTTAATCAGCTGTTTGGACTCTCATTCTGACGGCACCCATTCACTACAGAGGATTGGTGAGAAAGTGATGTGATGCTAAATTTCTCCAAACTGTTCTGATGAAGAAACAAACTTTAGGCTCTTGCGACAGCCTGAAGGCAAGTCAATTTTAAACGCTCGTTCACACCAAGAACGATTAACTATAAAGATATCGATAAAGATATAGCAGAGTCCACACCAGCGAACGAATCGCGTGTCTGCCGCTTTAAATTCTCGAGCTCGTTACAGCAGGATGGATTCTGATTGGCTGTCAATTTTCAGGAGAAAAATCGGGTTGAAAGTGATTCCAACGATATCGTTTCTCTTTGTCTTTATCGTTATAGTTGTGGTGTGGACTCTGCTATTCTTTGATATTGAGAACGATTTTTAGAACTATATCTTTATCGTTATCTTTATATTTATCGTCCTTGGTGTGAACGGGGCTAAGGGTGATGTTGTTGAAGGTGCTTTTCTGGTGAAGTATTTCTTTACTTACTTTGTCCAATACATTTTAGCTTAACCTCTTTAAAATGTCAAATATATATTTACTTCATATTGGAAATGTAAAGAAATTAAGAAACTGTTCTGTATCGTCAAACTAAGCCTTTACTGTAAGATGCTGCTCACATTTGAACAATAACATCCATTTTGACAACTGAAACCAACAATGACTGAATGATTTCCTTTTAGGGTTGCAAAGGGGTGGAGCATTTCCGGTAAATCTCCGGAAACTTTCCAAAAATCCTTGGAATATTCCCAAAAAAATCCTGGAAAGTTTCCAAAATTTCTGGAATATTTCTGAAATTTACTGGAAATGTTCCACCTTTTTGCAACCCTATTCCCTTTTCTAGTTCTTACAGTAGGTGAATAGTGGATTGATATAACTGTAGCATCACTGAGCATGCAATACTTAGATTTTTCCTGTAGTCCAGAAATAGATGTTTGTAATAATATGCATATTTACATATGTACAAGGTACAGGGGTGTATGAATTATCTTGAAAAAATCAGATGATTATCTTCAATCTGTTTCCTCTGGTCATGGTCTTCCTGAAGAATAAGGCAGTCTATTTCACTGTTTATGCTCTCTTGTGAGTCTCCAGAAAGATCAAATCAGTTAGAAGGCAGTGGAGAGGTGTGAGCCACAATGTGTCCATCGGTCATTCATCTGGTCTGTGAAATAAAAGAATTAAATATGCGCACATATGTGTTATAGGTACTGTTCGGAATCAGAATGATATTAATAGTTCTGATTAGTTTGACAATCTGCTACAAAAGTGTAAACTTTGGGAAACCTTGTATATGCGTATAAAACTTTTAATTTTTTTGACTTTTTTAGTTTTTCATCTCTTGATGTGTACAACATTCAATCATGTTTTATGTCCTTCCTAGGACATCTGACCTCTTTATTTTTGGAGAAAAACCGAGCGTGTGCTAAATATAATAGCTGAAATTATAAGCATCAGCAGTTAAATCAGGACAGGTAAGAGGCTGCGGCCTCAATCAAGGAAGAAATATTGATAAATCAAATATAAACCCAAATATCACACATCTGTTGTAAGTATTGAGGGATGTACAGTATATGGCTATTCATTTATGTTTACTGTCGTTTTTGATATTGTGAACTCAATCAAAGATTTCCTATTTAATCATATACTTACATACATCCTCTTGGATTTCAAAGTTTTCGACAACTTGTAATCTGTAAGAGAAATTTAGATATTCCTTGGCTTAGATGCATAGTTTTGACATTTTAGGTAAAAGCTTGTACAAATCAGTATGCAGCAAAAAACTGTTCAAGATAATAGTGGGATAAAACACAAAGTTACCCCCAGTCTGATGATATTCTTGTTCTGTGAAGATGACGCTGCAGCTTCTGTTGAGGAAACAGAATTACAGATGAAATTATATGCATACGTGATGTCACATATTCAACAAATACTTATTTTCTTTAAAGGGCAGTTACAGATTAAGTGTGAGTACTATGGTGACCTAATGATGATGAATGTAAGAAATGAGAAAAATCAGTTTATTTCAGTTTCAAGTTGTTTCTGGCTCCAGTGTTAATTTTTAACAAGGCAGCAGACTAATAAATATCCATTCTAAATTCATTTCATGCTATTAAGAGGCCTACAAAAACTCAACACTCGCAGAACATCTACAATGATAAAATATGTATTCTATTAGATTACACAGCTACAGCTTTCAATAGCTGTTAATGGAGAAGAATTCTTTATTAGCTAAAGGGCTGATGGGACCATGTGCGTCAGTCAAGTAGATGGCTTTTTTCTGAGCCTCCAAAGTGACTAGGGACATAAAACATTGAATTTACAGCACAAGTGACTGCCACAAAAAACTGCATGCTCCAGCTGAGCAGCTGACAGTGAGATGAATGGCTTTCCTAATGGACATATACTGGATGATGTTAAAGAAAACGTTTGTCAAGCCATCTCATTGGGTCTTTAAATAACTGTTTAGAGAACTCATAATATAATATACTTGAGAAATTAATGACAAGCTATGCTAATCCTAGAGTAAATATATATATATATCTCCTGAAAAATATATGTCCTGATGGCTTGATTAGAAGGAACCTGCAAGAATATGAGCAAGAGCTCTGCATCGTGGTCTGTTTCTAAACAGAGCCACATGACAATAATGTCAAACAGTGAAAATCATTTTTAAAAAGTATAGTAATGATCCTTGTAAAAAGAGTACTTTTTATGGAAATATAAAAGAACTTAATGTTTTCAGACATTTAACTGCAGTCGAATGAAAATATATTATCGTTTAAATTTATTTCAATGCATTTGAAATTTAGTGTGCTTTATTTGACTCAGTTAAGTAGGACTTTATATGAAATATATGTAATTTCATAATTACTTTTATTATCTTCTGTTGGTTAACGTGACCAACATATGGTAAACTAAAATATACATGAATTGGCATTTCTACTGAACGTGTGTGTCATGTATTTAAATATATTTGTAATTGCACATTTGTTCTGATGAAGCTGCAATGAATAACATTTACAATCTATTAACTTGAAATGTAACATTGAATAACAGACTACAGTCAAATGTATAATCAAGTACTTTACATGTGCTTTAGTATGTTAGTCAACACATCAAAATAAGTGTACTTCTTTAAAGCAAGATGATTTATGAAAGTTGGATATTATTACAAAATGCACTTTTTAAAAGTATATGCTTGAATGTGTTAAGAAACACTCATTAAAGTGTACTCTCTTTTTTTTTGGCACATTCAATACAATATTCCAAAGTGGGAAAATACTATTTGTTCTGATGATGATAGGAATCTTTTAAGTCAAAATTCACTGTTGTATTAGTGGTGCAACACCTCTACAACGGATTTCTACTGAGAATTTCAGTAAGGTGATGACAGCATCATGCTGTGGGGCTGCTTTTCATCAGTGGGTACTAGCATATATTGCAAGTGGACTTGTTTTGGTTTGAGTCTGATTTACTTAACCTGAATAACCTCGAGAGATTTTCTGGTACACATTTAGCCAAAAAGACTACATTAGCTGCTGCAATGAAGTAATTTAATCCTTATGTAGTTACTTATCAAGTATAGTATTTCATTTTTTTGAAAATGTTCCACTATGAAAAAAAAAATCGTACATTAAAATAAGTTGCTTTTCTCTTTGTGATGCTTCAAGAACCCACATCATCATTAAACATCATTAAAAACGGGTTTACTTTCGGTTCTACTCTAAAAAATGATCACAAAAGTCTGATTTGTCATTTCACCTAAAATTTAATCATCCAACCCGACTTCATAAGAACCAATGGCTTTCTAGTGTTAGACATACACACCATCACAAATCAATACCAGACTGAGGTGAAGAACATTGTGCTGGCTGGAGGTCTTTCATCGTGATGCAATACACAGAATCTTGCCAAGCCTTTGAAATCCCTGTTGAAAAAACCAGCATATGCGGTTTCTAGGTATGTTTTGACGCTGGGCAGCTGTTTGAGATGGTTAAGATTGGTCCTTAGATTGGGTAATGAGCTAGTAATGAGCTGGTTGAGATGGTCTTAAGTGGTACTAAGCACCAAGCTCTGGATCAGGACAAGACCACTTACCAGCTCATGACCAATAAGCGGCCAGTTTAAACAGCTTAAACCAGCTGGCATGCTTCAAAACATACCAAACCAGCATATGCTGTTTTTTTTTTCAACTGGGATAACTCAAAAATATGTTTGTCATTACCTAATAATAAAAGCGCCAGAACATATAACGTTATACATATAGAATGCTGCTGAGAAGTGGTCATTGCTTTGCCCATTTGACCTTATGGAAACTTACCACATTATAACATATTGTGTACATAAATAGTTTATGACCCACATAAACATGCTTATATGCCATTTATGTCTACATTTAGGGAGGAATAGCATACCTTTCTCTCTAGGAGGCAGTAGGCAGTGAGTAGGATAAGAAATCCTCCACAGATGCAGACCACAATGAAGCCCAGCCTGTAGAAATCATCGCTGAAGGACCCCTGAGGATCTTGTCGGAATAATTCCACTGCAGCCTCTTTCAAAGGACAAGCATGTGGCTTTAATCATTGCTGTTATTTGAAGATTGTGTGTGTGTGTAGTGTGTGTGTGGGTGTGTTTGAAAATCTTTCTAAATTTTGCCTACATTTTACTTGTTGTACCTGGGTTTTTTCCGAAGATGGTGTGTGTGTGTGTGTGTGTGTGCATCACCGGGTAGTGGTGAGGCTGTGTTACAGTAGGGGGCATATTGCTGCTATACTCTTGCTCGCAGGTCCAGTTAACAGGAGTGTTTGTGGTTGTGATGAGGTGCAAGTAGAGGGACAGAACCTCCTCGACTCTTTGAAGTGCCTGGACAGGAGACTCATTGTATTGCCTCTCGAATGCTACAGGGTCCTCCTGCAGAGAGTGACAGAGTGAAAAAAAAAACAATTAAATACAAAGGGATGGGGCTCGGCTTTAACATTGTTTTGGTGGATTTTAAAGGGATTGTTCACCCAAAAATGTAAATTATGTCACAATCTACTCAAACTCATGTTGTTCTAAAGCCATGAATGTCTTTCAAGTTTCAAACTTAAAAAAAAACAGAAAGTACCATCAAAGAATCATAAATGTGGTCCATTCCTTGTGAATCAAGTACGCTTAATTGTATTGAATGTTCACATGTAGTATACTTCAAATCTTAAAAGAACATTTAAAAAAAATATATATATACTTGCAGATAATATAATATTAATGACAACTACAAGGAATTAAAACAGGGCACTTGTATTACGGTAATTTCCTGTCAAATTAAACGTTGTATGTAAATTATAAATTTATCTTTTTTAATTATTGTTTGTGTTCTTTAAAGAAGTAGACGGGGGGGGGGGGGGTCTTCTTTGATTGGTGGAAAATATACTAAAGCACATGTAAAGTACTTGTAAGGTACACTTTAACCATGTTTCAAAGACAATAGATTATATATAGTGATGTACTGAAGTCATACTAGAGTGGGTGAAAAAGCAAGTGCAACTAATTGAATTTAATATAATTTTAAACTATAATACATTTTCAGTTAATTGTAAATAACATGCAGGTCACCACATTATACCACCCCTGGTCTCATAAAAATAAATACCTCTGGGTACTTTTCTGCAGCACCGTTTTTACGTAGGCCTTACTGCACGTTTTGCCGCCGTTTCAAAGAGGAATGTCCACTGAGTGATGCTGGCAGTTGGTATTACGTTATGGACCATTTCAACGGATATTCGGTGGTTTAAGGAAGTGACGTCTTTGTTCCTTGGACGTTTCCAGGTTTTTTTTGAGCGCATTCAAAACAATGGCAGCAGGCGCTTGATGCACAGCCTTTTTTTTTTTTTTATATAAATGCATATACGTATGTGTGCGTGTCTGTGTTTCTGTTTGTGCACAGCTGTCCCTGTCAAACAAATAAAAAATACAAATATCAGGTTGGGTCAGGAAATGTTGAGACTCTGTCGAGTCTTAACGTAGCCTTCCCCTGGCTACGGGTCTGGGGCAAAAATGCCACTAAATTGAACAAAAATGCCCCTGGACAAACAAATTAAATCTATTACGTCTGTTGCTAAACAAGTGTAAATTAATTAGAAAGTGCCGACGTATTTCATTTTAGGCGTTTTTACAGTGTTGCGCATTTTAACCAATCACACACGATTCTGTTGATCTTAGGAATGCAATGGCCAATCAGAGGCATTCAGATCAGTCATCGCTGAAATCATAGACTGTAAAAAAAGATGGACGACGCGTCTCCTATTCCTTCCACTACAGAAAAGTGAAGCCAAAGCATCTCAGTATGGCCGATGCCATCTTGAGTAAATTACGTCATTTGGAGCCAGAGTCTGCACAGTAGAGATTCGTTTGGAGCCCGAGTCTGCGCAGTAGAGATGCGTTTGGAGCCAGAGTCTGCGCAGTAAAGATTAGTTTGGAGCCAGAGTCTGCGCAATAGAGATTCGTTTGGACCCAGAGTCTGCGCAGTAGAGATTCGTTTGGAGCCAGAGTCGATTCGTTTGGAGCCAGAGTCTGCGCAGTAGAGATTCGTTTGGAGCCAGAGTCGGCTAGTAGAGATTAGTTTGGAGCCAGAGTCTGCCGCGGTATTGTGGAGCAGCGGCTATAAAACTCCAGCAGACCCAATCAACCGTAACGACACACCCCGTTTTTATAGTATCAAATTACTAGCTAAAATCAAACTTATTACAAAAATGAACAATTGAACATATATCAGCATGATAACAACTACCTTAAATGACCAAAACCATCTTTCGGAAAATTGTATTGAAAGTGCATACTGCGTTAGGCTAACCGAGACTAGTCATTTGCACTATTGTGGCTCTTTTTTTAGTTTTGACTGCTTGTTTGTCCTATTTGTAAGGCGCTTTGGATTAAAAGTGTCTGCCTAAAGGACTAATTGGAAAGTAAATGCTAATTTATTTTTTTATTTTGACTCATTCATCGTGTCATGGAGATGCGGGGTTTTATGACCTGTAATGCCAGCCAGCCAACAGAGGGCCGATCAAAGAGCCGCCAGCTTCACTTGTCAGGACGAGTGAGACACACCCGGCTGAAACCATAGACTGTATAAAAACATGGACGAAGTGTCCGTGACGTCACCCGTAGGTTTCCGAAGAGCGTTTTTGAAGCCTAAAGTAGGCGGAGCCAGCCGTCGCCATCTTGGCAGCACGTCACTCCCGGATAATCAAAAATGGGCAAAGAGGCGGGAGCTGGTTGCTGAAACCACGCCCACCTAGCTCGACGGTGGTGACAGCAGCGGCAATCCACCTGTCACTCAAGTGTCCACGCCCTTAATTATGCAGAACTTTAAGGTTTAATATAATTTAAATGGATGAGTTATAAAAAAATTCAACCCCTCACAGTTGTAATGAAGGGCAAAATTAGCTATATAGAAAAAAATAATTTTTTGAACCAGGCTGTAAAAATTTTTTTTCTGCTGTAAAGTTGGGCAATTTAACACGGGGAGTCTATGGGATTGACTCCCTTTTACAGCCAGTCGACGAATTACAGTTTAAGTCACTTCCGTGTTGGCTTCAAGAGAGAGAGCGGGAGGTTGCCGAGAGTACATAATTTATTCGCCGTTTGAATAACCATTCAGAATACAAATTCTGTCCCATTAAACATATTTTATTAGCCTACAGGACACTCTTCTTGCCTAAAAAGACAGGTTTATGATGTTAATACATTTGGCTGCTTATAGACTTACCCTGGAGTTGGTTCACCCTCCACCTATGTGTATGCACACATGATCAGCTGCAATCACATCACACGACAGACAGAGAGCCGCAGTAGTGAAGCCCTCCCTCCCTTTCCAGTTGTGTTTTTCTTGGTGTGGAGGTGAGTGGTGATGAACAACAGACTAAGCTACATGTGCCTAGAATTTACAGCTAATTATCCTGTCCATGACTCATGAGAGCTACCAGGTTAGCTGAAGCAATGGTAGGGTAGACCAGTGCAGGTTCTTTCACTGCATGATTCAGTTTATTAAAAATGCATTTAGAATGATCACAAAATCAAGACATGGGGGCAGAAAATGTATACATTTATATCATTTCATATAGTTAATCGTATCACGCGAAGACCCACCAAAAAGCAGCATGATTACAAATGTGATACTGATTTTATACAGCAGTTCAATAACAAGAATTTTATTATTAAGACCACATAGTTTAGACACAATATTGACTGTTCTGGTCTATGTAGCCAACAAATCATTCAAATTGAGTCTCTGAGAAACATGGCACTGTTTCGTTCCTAAACGAATCAACCGTTTAAATGATTCGGTTCAGTCGCAATGATGCGCTTATTAACAGTGGCTTGCTGCCAACTACTGGCGGTTTAAGTTTTCATTTTTTAAATTATTTCAAATGTTAGTATTCAATGTTTTATGTTTAATATGTCAAAACATTTTATGCATTTGTAATTGCAGTTTAAATGCATTCATGTCCTGCATTAACAGTGTGTATATGCATCTAAATGCCACTTCAGATGCAGATTTTCTAACTGCCCAAATGACTTATTATTCTAATTGACTGATTAAATGTAAGAGTTTGACTGAAAAGATGATGCACACTTTTAGAAAAAAAGGCTTTATAAAGGTAAAAATGCTCATAAAAGGCAAAAATCTATTTAAACTTATTAGAAAAGATTCATTTCTATCAGTGTGAACTGATCATCACACAGAATATGAAGAATATCAAAAACTTAAGGAGTCAGCTGTCCATGGTAGTCCGTAAGATATCAGCACAATAACACACTCAGCAAAAATATCGTCTAATTATCGTTATCGATAAAAATCCCAGAAAATATCGAGATGTATAATACTGCACACCCCTAATTATTTAACATTTTGTTTAGAAAAAAATGTAAATATGAGAAGTTTTTCCACTTGAGCCCCTGCCCCTCAAAATGTCTGTGCACATCCCTGTTCATGACAATTCCTTAAGATCCATAACTAAAGTGAGGCTTTTTGTCCCTAGGATGGAGATATGCGAGTGTGAGTGTGAGTGCACACACACCTCCAGTTCCTCGTTCAGTGAAGGTATGCAGTGTTGGGAGTAGATGTTGAGGATGAGGTTCTGTATGGAGACCACTGCATGAGCACTTCCTGAGCCCCGCACGTATTTGAAGTGGGCATTAAACAGTTCAAGCACCCTTGGCAGAGTAGCCTTCACATAACACACCACGCTCTAAAAGACAAGGAAGATAAATGAGTAAGCAACAGGTCAGAAAAACCTGCAGAATAAAACCTGGCACTTTGCTTTCAAAAGAGATCAGGCAGTTGGTTTTGGTTTTGCTGGTGTTTTTGTATCTGGTTTGGTGAATCGGTGACTGAATTGATATCAACACAGTATACTTTGTGAATTATCTTCTGTAAGACGGTACCATTGGCCTAAACCAAAGTTCAGAAGTTCAGACTGTCTTCAGAAAAACAAACTGTTACTTACAAAGTAATAGAGACAACTAAGAGCTTCATCAAAATGCATGCTAAATTCAACCATGTCATGGGTGGCACAATGGAAATCTCAGCAAGTGATGACAATTTGGAGTGAGCATCTAATCTAAAACACGCCTCAGACTTTGCTGCATTTCCAAAGCTAGATTTAAAACAGAAGACTGGGGGAAAAAAAACTTTTTAACAGAAAGCAGAGGGACACAGTGTTTTAAAGACCCTCTTACCAGGTGTTTTCTCTCAATGAATGTATATGTAATTGAACAGCCAGTCCGCAACTGGTTACTGATCTGAAGAGTAAAAAGACATGAGATGGAAAGTTAAGAGGCAGAGGTGTTACATTTGAAATCAAAGGATGACTCCATGATGCTTTATTGTGGTCTGGTTCCTGACCAGTTGTTTTAGTTGAAGCAGGTGGTCCATAGTGATCGCATGTTTGCAAGGACCAGGGATGTCCATCATGGTGAGGGGAACACACAGTAGCATGAGAACACACACATTCTTCCCCTATAGTGACAAGCAAAGAAAAACACACATACAATCACAGATGTTTGTTTTTCTATCATCGGGACACTTTTCTATACTCTAAACATGAACGTACCCCTCACATAAACCATTTAGCATTTTGGATTTTGTCAAGAAATTATTATTTTTAATAATTATGATGTTTTACCATTTTTAATATGAATTGATTTTTTTAAATATGCATTTATAATAAATATAAATGGAATATAACTATTCAATAAAAACAATATATGAATAGAAATGGTGAGAACACTTCACTATTTTCTTCTAACTGCTGTCATTAAAGCTTTTCTTGCAGGTTGGACTCACTGCTGGAAAGTTCAAATGAAGAATTACTGTCTTTTTTGCCAGGTATGCCACTGGCAACTGTCTTCCCTCACTATCAATATATATATTTTCTCTTTCTTTCTTTATCTTTGTTTCTCTCTCTCCCTCCCTCCCTGTCAGCACTGCATCCTGCTGCTTTTGTTATTTCTGCATCTGCTACCTCTTTTTGAAATTTCTTTTGATATAATTTTTTTTTATTAGAGGCACTGAATGCCATAACATAACTTTTTGCCAATAAAAAAAGGTATATTGACAGTGTAGCACAAGCAGATGTAAAAGAAGCATCTCTGAGAACATGCCAGAGAAATGCATAAATTCTACCACTTCAGCACCACTAAATCATGTTAACATGTCAAAAGACTATTACTTCAGAAAATGAAATGCAAAGTAAAAATGTATGCAATGTTAAAAAAAAACATTGCTGCTTCTCAAAATCAAATCAATAAGACAGGAAGTTTCCAGCTTTTAGAAGGACCACATGTGCAGTTCCACTGATGAGCTTCAAACCTACCTTGGTTTTGTAGAAGTGAAGCAGTGTAGGGTTGTTCATCTGGCTCACCAATCCAGCAGGATAAGTTTGCAATCCTCAGTTAGATGCATTTGAGCCGAGCCAGGTGATGTTTTGCTGTGCAGGGTTGAAGAAGAAAAGACAGAAAAGCTCATAAATGAACCGATCCACCATCAAAATGAAAGTGCACTGACCCAGACATTGAATTTAAAGCACATTCTGAATTTTCTCACAGGGACTCTCTCTGTCCCTTCCCTTCACCCCCTCCTTGTCTTTTTCATTAACTTCTCCGCCTTTTCATGCCCACACCTCTCTCTTTTTCTTACATTCTCATGTTTCATAATGGGTTTATGAAAGCAAGGCATCCTGCTCACTGTCGTTTTCAATTTAAAATCTTGGCGTACATATGTATTAAACATGATGCAAGGAATTATTTTATTTTAGACTCATAAATGATCTTTCTCTACCTCACACAAGCCCCCTGTTACTCCTATAAGAGCTCTATTATGGTTACCCAGCTATAAATATGCATAGCTATACCTTTTTGTGATCAAAGTTCTGACACCATTTTATGGGCTTTATTTTATTTTTTTATTTTTCTTTATTTTGTGTGCTGATGGTCAGATGTTCCCCTTTGTTCCTGGGATAGATTTGTACCTTCTGAAGCATGCTGAGAGACATCTTAACATGTTAACTGTCAGAGCAAAAGTCATTGCTCTCAAGAGAGGAAAACAGACTGTGTTCTCCACAGGCTTCGGTAAGATTAAAGAGTGAGGTGTCAATCATAAATGCTTTTGAGCTGGAATTTCCAGTGTTCATTCTCACAAAAATCCAGGAGACCTTAAAAGACAGCTGGTTTCCAATGGATCTGTAATAAGTATCGTATTATTTGAGAATTCACGTTATCTGCATCAAATACAAAATTTTGGGTTCAGTAAGATTTTTTAAATATTTTTAATAATCTCTTATGCTCACCAAGGCTGCATTTATTTGATAAAAAAAATTTGAATATATTTTAAAATCATTACTCTAGTCTTCAGTGTCACATGATCCTTCAGAAATCATTCTAATATACTGATTTGCTGCTCAAGAAATGAATTGGTTCAAAAGAACAGCATTTATTTGAAATATAAATCTTTTGTAGTAGAATTTTTTACGATCAATTTCATACTTGCTGAATAAAAGTATTTGTTTTTTTTTTTTTTTAACTCTTATGGCAAACTTTTGAATGATAGTTCAAAATAATAGTCAAATTTGTCCTGTAGATGGTTACCTCTTGATGCTTGTTTTGACTACAGCGCAATATAAAACATGACATATATTCAAGTAATAGTGACAAATTCATCATTACATTATTATTTTAAGGAATCGTCCAAGTGCAAGGCTTAAGCTTAGTCCCAGACTAAAATACATGTTTTAACTGAAAGCAAATTGCTGAAATGACATAACATATAACATTCTGGCATCCCCTGACCTAGGACAAACGGTTTGGAGAAAGGATAAGCCCGGTTTCAAAGACAAGGCTTAAGCTTAGTCCAAGACTAGAATGCATGTTTTAACTGTGTCGACATTATAATATAATATAATATATAACAATGTGTTTCTATTCTTTGTTTTTGTTCTGCAGCATTCATTTTCAGTTTTGCAAATGAATAGGACACAAACTGCTGTGTTAAGCACTTCTGAGCATGAGATGAGCAGATCATATGTCTTGCATGTGTGCCTGATCTAAGGACAAACTGATCTGGGGCACTGAAGTTATCAGTTTGCAAACAAAAGACACATTTGGTTCTTTACTTTGACTTTGAACCCAACCATTTTTTACTACATTAGTATGTACAGTTTACTGTTTATTCACAACTAACAAATTACTCTCAACAATACTTGAACTGGTGATATGACCAACAATAAACTGGTGATGAGATCTCTGACCTGATCAAAAGCCAGGAATGACTGACTGAGGTTATCTACTATCTAACCCTTTCATAAATGCAGCTGCCTTAAGGGAAAGAGAATGTAAATGTTTTGTATTATTCATTTTAAAGTGATTTGGCTAAACCTTTCCTTGATATTTTCCTGGAACGCTTTGAAAATGGAATATGCCTTTGGGAATGTCACATGCATGGACTAAACAGCATATCTACCATCTAGTTTGAAATATTTATAGATGTCATCGACTAGCTTCTTTTAAGTTAAGCTGTGTAGTCATTAAATGAGGGTTCTGAAACCTCAGATGTGTCTTTGTTTGACCTTTAGTTATGTTTTTGAACAAGTACACGAACAATAGAAGGATGTTGTGGATGAATGCTCAGTGTCTGCCTGTTTGGTGACACCAGGGCAAATTTCATCAGATTTGTCTTCATATGACTCTTATCTGTATTGTTCTTCGGAGTTTGCTTTTGTGTTTCTTGAAAAAACGCTTGTCAGAGCAAATCATTATCTTTTGGTTTCGCATTTTCTTGCATTTCACCTCACAGTAAAGTTTTCCTCTAGTTAAGTTTCAGTCTTACTGTCTGGTGGAAATGATGACATGTAATACACAACCCAGTTTTAACCAGAGAAAATAAAGTGTTCTTGTTCAAATGTAGGTATTAATATTTCAAAATGAGCTGTGATTCATATAGTATGTCAATCAAATTACAGTACAAACACATGGCGGCCTATGGCAACTAAAAATAAAAGTAACCAACCTCCTAACCCATTTGTTCAACCTGTAAAAAACATGAATACAAATCATATTCAAATCTTAAGTTTGGCTATACTGACATTTCTGTGTGAGATTTGCCAAGGTGTGTTTTACTTGCTTGTCACACTGGTTTTTGGGGTTTGTTTCTTGTTTAGGTTTTCTTGTCTATAATTTTGTATTTTCTTGTTTTTAATTCCTGCCTTGCCGTGTGTTTCCCTGACCCCGAGAGATTGAACCACGTCGGCCATTGGGCAAGGTGCACCCACAACTCTTTTGTCTGAAGACAAACAAGGCATATCACGGTCCATCTATGACCTATATATACACTTACACCTGTGTGAATCTGTGGATGCACGATCTATTGCCGGATTCACACATACTGCGTAAACCGGTGCATTTTCGTTTCGACACCTATATATTACTCAAATGCTTTCACTTTGTACATTGCAGCCGTTGCCAATCAAGAAAGGGAAAGAGTGTAAACTAGTGCGTTTGTAAGTTTTGTTTCGTTCAAATCCTCACAAAACTATGTGACTAAGTACAGACTTTCACAAATTTGGTTGACCAATCTGTTTTAAAACTAAAAATTGTATTGTCATTTATTAGGCAAATAACATAACAACACTAATAGACTTTTTCCACATAGCCACCAAAACGTATTTGCATTTTTATGTGTGTTGGCCTCCTTTGCCTTGATACACTCTCATTCTTCGGTGCTGGCCAGTGTTTTGATGCGCTTTTCACAGTCCTGTGTTGATTGACTTCCAATATGTTTCGCGTTGTTTTTCCCAAATATGTGGCGTTTTGGTGTTTCGTAATCGCGACTTTTTAGCATTAAAATCACGATGTGCCTAGATGGCACTCTAGTGGCTGGTATTCCACTGCATTGTACTGCATGGTACGGCTCAGTATGGTTCATTTTTGGGGGGTTTTCCACTGTGTACATTACCTGGTACCTGGTACTTTTTTTAGTCCCACCTCGGTTGGGGTTCCAAGTGAACCTTACCGTTACCAAAACATGATGTGTAAACGCTGCTGATCACGGATTGGCCGGAGAGAAACGTCACTACCTGCGTCACTGAACTTGAAACACAAACACAACAGAACCGCTAGATATAAATCAGCACAGCCAGCTAAAGATCGAACGCAACGGTTTTGAACGAGCGCACCTCTTTTTAACAACCAATTGGCTGTTCCCACCTTTTGAGAGTACAGCGTTCCTCCGTTGATAGCAGGAGCGGATCCAGCGAGAGCCTTGATGGTGCGCGCGGTGAAAAGTTTTTTATGATCGTGGAGTGAGGCGCGTCACATATAACGCGTGAATAATCCCGGCCAGTCTAAAAGCGTACTAACTGGCGTGGAAACGCAAACCGAGCCGAGCCGTACCGTACTGACCGTACCGAGCCGAGTCGTACCACGCAGTGGAAAAGCGCCATAGGTGTCATTGGGCCAGGAGCGACCAAGGTGCTTAATCCGCCATTGCCCTGACCCTGTCCTGTGATCCTGCCATGTGGTCCTTTTGTTTTAGGGTGGCCGTTTTCTCATTGGTTCCTTGTGTTGCATGTGTCCAGCTCATTTGTTGTATCTGGTGTTGACCCCTTGTTGATATCATCATCAGTTTCATTGTCCCTGGTCTAGCTTTGTTTGTGTACCACTGTTGGTGAGTTTATGTCCATGTACTAGCCACGCTGCATGGAATCATGATGTTCAACCACAAATCAACGAGAACAGGAGTAAGTCGTGAGCTAATGGAATGCAGCCCACAGCCTCATCATGTCATTGCTGCCACGCCGAGCCTCCAGCCCTCTTTAAAGCCAAGTTGAGTCCTAGGATATGAGACTGGCTTCCAGGTTCTGGAGGACAACTGACTTGTTTCTGTGCAGCAGCTCAGCATCTCTGGCGGGTGCCCAGTCCTAGGGTCTCGCGGTGGTCCCACTGTCAGTCGCACTCCCTGTTATGAGGATGGCCATTATGTGTTTTTGGGCTGCACACAGCTTTCCAGTCTATGAATCCACTCCAGTGTCCGCTCAAGCCCTAGAGCTCAGACCTGTGTTGCCACCAGCCTGTGAGTTTCCTGTATGTCCTGTTGTGACTACAGTGGTTACACTAAACCCTCTGCCAGTACTGTCATGGCTAAAAAGGCTGTCCCTGAAATCTCTGCCTGTCATGGCCAAGGAGGTTGTCCCTGAACCCCATGAACAGGTAAAGCCTGTCAGCTGTGTGGACATTAACAATATCATTAACAGTTCTCATTATGGCTTCTCTTGTTATCCAGGATGTCTTTCGTCTTCGGGCTAGGATATAATGCTGGTCTGTTATGCGTTAACAGCCTCGATATTAGGTGTAGCTTGCTATATCGTCAATAAGCGTTGGGGCTCTGTACCTTTTATACAAAGTATCAGCGTTAAGATCGATTCTGCCAATTCATAACGAAATTCAAACAATAAGTAGCCTACCGTTTTGGCGCTATTTAAGCGCATAAGCGATCGCTTTAGCCCCTCTGTTCAAGTGGCACGTGAACCCGTTATATCTTTCTCTTTACTATTATACGAAATACACATGAATGGACTTAAGATACAGTACAACTTACTGAAATTTCTCATGTAATCGCTCATTCAGTGTTTCAAACTGCAGAAAACGTGTAAAGCTTGTAAACAATTCCGCAAGGACATCATTTTACCTCCGACAACATTCCTCCGTAAGCTCATACATCGCTATAAAAAGAAAAGGAAAAAAAAAACATAAAGATTGCTTTTATTATATTGCGCTATATTGCCTACTCATTTTACTACCGTCTCATATAGGAAGATGCCGCGATCTAAGGTAAGGTCAACCCTCCATTAATTGCATGTTTCTACTAGAAAAACGACTGCGTGTGCAAGACACTATGACATAATTTATAGATGCATGAGGGGAGCCCAAACTTACCTCAATACAGTATGGTGGCATAATAGGTCCCTGATTGGCACAACGTGTAATAAACAGTCTTGTGACTGTATATAGTTCTCAAGTTGGAAAAGATGTTTAGTTCCCACTTTAAGTGAACCTTAGTTCCCAGGACATCTACAAGATGGATTAAAATCCTGGTGCTGTAAAAGGAGGGGAGACATAAATGCATAACAGTATGACTGAAATGTTAAGGTGTTAAAACTCATAATACACACCCTTTAGATTTCTGCACTTACAATATTTGCCACTAAAGTATTGTTATAGGAGCCAATGGCTCCTTAAGTTATTTTTTGGTTTTGCCTGGAGCCCTGATTTGATAATATCTTATGAGTCAATAAATGATGTGCACATCTGTTATAGCTGATATAACCTCTTTCAAAACGTACAGCAGCTAAAGAATGTGCATCAGGAATGGAGGGAGAGAAAGAGAAAAGATAGAGAGACCAAATAGTGATAAAATCTGTAGCTCCTGCTGAGGAAGGCGTCTTCAGCGTGACTGAAACAGCAGGAGATCACATCTTGCATTCCATTTCACAAGCTTTCTCAATAGAAACTCTGCAAGACAAGCAAGTTTCTAAACACGTACAGACTGGGAGAGACAAAAACATCAAAAATAAGAAGCAGGGCATGTCTTCCATGTTTATATGGATGAGTGCTCTAGCGTAATGAAGATGTCCCGTGACTGTTCACCACTCCCAGGCTTTTGTAAAAGCTTCCAGAGAAGAGTACATAACAGGACAGACAGTGAGGATGGTCAAATGGGGTAAACATCTATCCTGACATTCGGTTGGCCTCATATGCGCCTCATATTGTTTGGATTGTGATGTGCTGAGAGGTGAAAGAAGTGTTGCCAACTAAAAACTAAAGTTGGCAACTAAAGTTGTTTTTGGTTTACTCAGTGTTCACAGTATTCACACATTGTAGGGCAATGATATAATAAAATGTAAAATCAGTTCATACCACATTTTTGATATAATGCAAATTAAAACATTATCAGTCATTATATAGGCTACATGTGGTTACAATAGTGGAAAATTAGAATTCAAGTGGATTTCTTGGATCAGCTTTTGTTTATGTAGCATCATTTTACAGATAGTTTGTTATGTAACTAAATATATATATGGCTGTGCATAGGAATGTATATATCTCTTATATGTGTAACTATGATATACCTATAGAATAAATATAAGTTAGAACTAGGAGTGGTTTTATCACTTTTTTATAACAACAAGTCCAAAGTTTTGTCTCTTTGAGTTTTCCTTTTTTCAATGCTCTGTAATACACATTCAGTAAAACTAAAACCAATGTATGTCAGTGAAACCCGCGCAATAGTTGCTCACGAATGATCATGTTTTTGTTGCTCTTATCTCTGTCTGAGCTAGTTCATAAAGACATTATAAAACTTTGTCCAGTGTGTCCCAAACACTTCTGACAGAGACATTGCACATTCGACGAAAGAACATCGCCTGTCTGATTTACATGTGGTTTTGTGGGAAAGATAATTTGCTAACATATTTCTATTGAGTCAGACTTTTAGAGTATAACAGCCAGGCCTCTTATCATCATGTGACCCTTGTGAAAAGGAGTGTGCTTAATTGTATTGAATGTGTACTTGTAGTGTACTTCAAATCTTAAAATTATTTTCCAAATAACGGCATTGGAGCAAAAATATACTAATGACTAAAAGGCCACCGATAAAATGAAAGTCAGTCCTCATTTACCTCTCTGAGTCAGTGGTCCACACTTAAGTTTCTTTTGCGGGTTCTCTGCCCTGACACTCCATTTGCTTGTGTCGGTTGTCCTGTGTCAGCACATGGCCCTAGTTTGTTTTTCTCACCATGTGCTTCTCTAACCCTCTTCCGTGTTCCTCTTTGCACACACCCTCGTTTTAGCCTGTTAGCAATGGTGCTCAACCGTTTTCCTTGTGTGTTTTCCTCCCGTATTAGAGTGGCCCCTTGCCCCCTACTGTCTTGGCCGTCCGTTTTCATTCTTTCCCCTCACTGTGTTTGTCCTCTTCTGTGGATTGTTGCTCAGTAGTGTTCTGTCTCCTTTCTTTTCGATATGTTGCTCTATACTTGCCCTTGGTATGCTCATGGCTTGTCTTGCGCCTTGTTTTTGATTGGCTGTTGTTTGTCTTTTGCTTTATTTTGTATATCATTATTCCCTTTCAAGGTAACTTCGAACTGCGTCTTCTAGGGGTCGCTATGGGGGACGCCTCATCGTGACCCGTGTCTGAAGCATACATTGAAAAACACACCAACTCGTTGGCCGGCGACAGCCCTGACGTCACTACCGGTGCGACTATAGTATAAATCGGTGCCGGGAGCTACACATCTTTCACTTCTTCGTCTGAAGCTTGCGTCCTCAGCATGGCAAGAAACATAGAGGACGCAGTGTCTCGTTCCCCTAAGGCTCATTCACCTCTTCCTTCACTCTGATGTTCTGTTTTGAAGCGTGCATTTTCCGAAGCAAAGTAAACAGCTCAATTCATTATGGCGAGTCATATCAGGCTTTTAGAAGTGTGTGTCTCCGTTGCATCGCTATTTGACCCCGGACAGATGATCACACAATCTATGTTTTAAGCTTGTTATGTGCGAAGAGCACCACGCCATGTCTTCGATTGGCATCTGCGTGCCTTGCGGAGTTTCCATGAAAAGCTTCCGTTTCCCGTGTTCGTCTCTGCTCTCTTTATCGAGTAAGAGGGTCAGCCATTGCTTTCCCGCGAGTTCACGACCCGCCGCTGCTGAGGCACAGAGGAAAATGAGCTTGTGGAGATCGCAGATGGACCTGGCTGATGAGTTGAAAAAGGGCCGCCTTTCCTCCTCTTGCACTTCTCAGGGCAGCGGGCGAGAGACAGCCGCTGGAAGATGATGTTCTCTCTTTAACATCATCTAATCCAGGGGCCAGTGCTCTGCTGGGTACAGCCCAGGAAGAGCAGGAAATGGATAAAGAGAGCGAAGAAGCTGAGGCTGAGCATTCTCAATCCTCCTGCCCTGCGTATGACGAGCTCTTAGAGGTTAAGGATCGTGCCACGGCGAGGCTTGACTTGCCGTGGAAGCGGGCTAAGGAGTGACTTCGCGCGTCTCCGCTCGAGGAACGTTATTTTTCTGGCCATAACCCTCCAGCTAAGGTGAGCCTTCTTTTCTTCCTGTTTTTCATATAAAGATTGAGAATGAATGGAAGAGGCCGTTTTTCTCACTCATCCATCGGTTTCAGCATACCAGTTTTGCGAACATCGAGGCGATGCGCGAAAAAGGCTATGAGAGAATGCCCCCTGTAGAAAAGACGCTAGCTAGCTATCTCTCTATGGGTGAGCCATCGTCGAAAACTCCTCCTCCGGTTCCATCCTGCCCTTCAGCGCTAATCTATTGATGCAAGGCGTACGCAGCGGCAGGTCAGGCTGTTGCTTCGTTGCACACTATGGCCGTGCTCCAGGCATACCAGGCTGACCTACTGAAAGACCTGGATAAAAGGCGAGGGCCTTTCTCCTGATGAGATAGCTGAGTGCGCCGCACCACGGATCCTGCTCTCCGTGCTACTAAGCAGGCCGCCTCACTTCCATGGCAGTATCTGATTGCGGCGATGGTAGGGGCGAGGCATCTCGTGGTACACCTGGCAGACTCTGGGAGGAAAGAATATGCTTTCTTTCTCGAGGACCCCTTTTTTCGCCCTCTGAACGTTTTTGGTACATCCGTTGAGACTAGTAGTCGAAAGTTCGGGAGGCGAAGGGCGCGCTCGCGGCCTTCAAACCTTCAGCCACTAGGTCCAGTCTGAGACCCTAACAACCCATTTTTCCTTGATCCCCTCGGTTTGAGGATCAGGACGAGCACAGAGGCTAGTGTCCGCGACGCGTCAGCTCCTCCTCCGCCTGCGGGTAGGGTAAAAGTATCGTGGGGTCACAGGGGAGTTAGGCAAGACCTTAGGTATGTATACCAGACAATGCACAGCTCTTTCGTCCGGATCATAATAATACTTAGTATCCACTCTTTCCCCAGGGGTTTTAACATCTACCCTTTCTTCCCCTCCTTTCCCCCTGTAAACACCATCATCTTACCTGACCGATGTAGGTGGAGCTTCCTGCAAACAGTCTCTCTACTGGACCTATGTTTTTTGGCTTGTTCTATGGCATCATAGTACCACCTTGCTGATTGTTGGTCGAGGCTTTCTCCGCGACAGAGCTCCGCCGGGAACGATGGTGGGTGAGTACGATCCATCTGTCCTAATATATGATATATTATTGTGGATCTAATAGGAACTGGTGTTGGGAGTGTGGGTATCGGCTCTCTGCTGGTTTTCTTTGCAGTGTTTCCCGGGACCTTTGTGTTTCTGTTCCTTTTCTAGGGTAGGTTCTCGATGGGCCCCCTCTGCTGGGTTCAGGAACCGGGTGCTTGACTTGCAGTGTTCATTTCACTCGTTGATATATTTCCAGACGGTAAGAAAAGCCGGGTTTTTCGGCTTCATACTTCCTGGATCATGCGGCCTGATCACAGGCTTCTGCGGGAGCCTTCTTGTTCATCAGGCCCCGGCATGGCACTGCAAAAATTTCCTGGACGTCCAGGCTGGGGTTACACTTTCATGCTACCCTGACTGGTCTACAGTATCTGGGTCGCCCTGAGGGGTTTCCCGATCACCGGGATATCCCCTCTTGCTGAGGCATAGGGCGGGAGGCATAGGTGGCATTACGAGTACCTTCCTGTGTAAATGCTGTCTCGGACATTGCTCCCCTTACCTTTGAGGGTTGTATTTGAGCTTACCTCTCCCGTTTGGCCCAGTACCTCCGGGCTCTGTAAACCGACTCTTGTGAAACTCTAAAACCCAAATCTGTGGTAGAGTGTGCACGGTATGCTTTGGCTTTCTAAAATCCACTAGCGGTAAGGTGTGCCGTTATGCGTTTCCCCAACTGTTCTCACATCCACATGTGGTAAGTGTGGCCCGTTATGCGTCTGCCCACTTTCTAACATCCGAATAAGTGGTATGTTCAACGTTAGCTTTGCCACCTTTTCTAAATCCTGTGGTAGGAGTTACGCGTTATTACACTCTCGTCCCCTTTCTCTGAGTTGGTTAGACCCCGTTCCTTGGGCTCCACTCAACTAGTGTGTCTCTGTCGCATCATTTGAAGCGTGCTCCCTGTTAATCATCCAAAGTGTTACCTGGAATGAGCCGTTTCCTCTGAACTCGAGTTCTTCGCCTTCGCATAGGACATCTGAGTTCTCGTTTTCTCCAGAGCACCTGGAAACCCGCACATCAGGTGAGTAGGCCCTTCCTCTGCCTCCTGGGAGGAGCTGAGTGTTTGGGCTAGCTTGCAGTATGCTTTTACCCTTTCGGCTTTTTACAATCCTAGCTGCAGGTCGGCCAGCCCGTTCGGCGGGAGAGCTGGTTTTTGTGGCTCCCGTCAGCCTAGTAACTACTAGCTAGCCGTCCAGCATTGGGGCATGCTGTGAGTTGAGCCCCTTCTCGATTGAACTGGGTTTGTTGCTCCCTCAGCTAAGTAAATTATTGCTAGCTGTTCCACCATTGGAACATGCTGTAGGTTGAGCTCCCTCTCGATTGAGAACTGGATGTTTGCTCCCTCAGCTACAGATTTACTGCTAACCACTCCAGCATTATAGCCTTAGACATAGCGTTTGGGGATGCGCTATTTCTATCCATGGGCTGCTCTTTCAGGGTGCCACGAAAACCCCTAGAACGGTATTTCAAGTGTGTGCACTTTATTCTTTGCCCTTTCCTAAAATCCACATAGTGGTAAGTGTGCACGTTATGCTTTGTCTACTTTTCTAAAATCCTGTATGGTAAGCGCTACGCGCAAGACTTCGTGCTCTTTCTGAGTGGTTTAAAACACCGGTTCCGCCTTGGGCACCACTCCTTCTATCCTCTGGATACCTACTTAACAAGGTGTTGCTACTAAAGGTCTGTTGAGACAGTTCCTTCCTCACATACAAAAGAGAAACCTGCGGTAGCCCCCTGTTGCCGGGCTACGACTATGGTGTATGATTCTAGCTCTTGGTCGTATTCCCTTAGGACTATTCCTGATCCAAGCCTTGAGCTCACCACCCCCTGGCGCCAGGAGTCTGGCCCTGGCGGTAGTTTTGGGGTAGGTAGTCCAGTCCTTTGGCCGTAGGAATAACGTCATTGGCGATGCCCCGTCTAACGTCCCAGGGGCGAGGCTCCCGCTATGGTAGAGTTGGTACTTAGTGCTTGCCTGTGGTTTGGCATGCACTCCCCTCGGCATGGTGGTGTGGGTATACTGTTCCCCATAGCGAACCCTAGAGGACTCAGTTCGAAGTTCCACGAAAGGGAACATCTCGGGTTACTTGTGTAACCCATGTTCTCTGAGTAGGGAACGAGACGCTGCGTCCTCTAGTTTTCTTGCCATGCTGTGGACGCAAGCTTTAGACGAAGAAGTGAATGATGTGTGCTACCGGTGCCTATTTTGTACTAGTTGCGTCGGTAGTGACGTCATGGCTGTCGCCGCCAACGAGTTGGTGTGTTTTTCAATGTATGCTTCAGACAAGGGTCACAACGAGGCGTTCCCCATAGCGACCCCTGAGGATGCAGTGTCTCGTTCCCTACTAAGGGAACCATGGTTACATAAGTAACCTGAACCTTCTCTTGGTCTGATCTTTTTGTCTTTTTTGTTTTTGTTTATTATCTGCTTGCCTGTCTTGGTAATTTGTGTTCACTTTGGACATGTTGTGGCGTTAGGTTTCCTGGCCTTCCTGTTCCTGTCCCTGGTTCCCTTGCCTGGTGTCTGGGTGCTTCAGATTCTGGTCAAATTTAGTTCTGTGCTCACTCTCTTGTTCCTGGTTCCTCTCACTTGGCCTGGTCTTTTGCCGCCTCCCCCTCTCTGCTATAGTATTCTGCCAGTTGATGTTTGAGGCTGTTCCAGTGGCCTTCCCTAACTATCGCTGTTTTCTGTGTTCCTGTTGTGGTATCACCTGTGCACCTCACAACCCTTTTGTATTGATCTGTTTAGTCAATAAACCCTTGTTACTCGCACTGCAATTGGGTCCTCCTTCCAGATCCTTGACATCATTTCTCTGCTGAACACTAATCAGATATTTTGAAGAATTGTGTACCAAGAGTTCGACCATTTTGTTTTTCCATATATATGAAAAAAAATGTTTGTAATGGCTACCGTCTGTTTGGTTACACACATTCTTCAAAATATCATCTTTTGTGTTCAATAGAGGAAAGAAACTCATAAGCGTTCTTGGAACACCAGTGTGAAAATTAAACAGGAATTTTCAGTTTTGGAGTGTATTTTACTGAAACACTTTCATAACTATGGATTCTATAAATAACTTCTCACTTTAAAAACACACATCTTTGCATACTCAAAATTAGTTTTGAGGCCCTTTCTTCTGATGAGATGGCTGAGTTGCGCCGCACCACGGATCTTGCTCTCCGTGCTACTAAGCAGGCTGCCTCTGCCATGGGCAGATCTATGGCGGCGATGGTAGTGACGGAGAATTATTAGTATTCTTACTAGTATTTTAAATATCTTTTAATAGCATTTTATCTTGCTTGCTTTTTTTAAAATTTGATATTGCATTTAAAGTTACTATATTTTGAATGTGCTAAATTTCAGCTTCATCATTACAAATATGCAGCTACGAATAAATAAAGTATATTTTAGTTTACTAAAAATGCTTATCAGTACATTCGAAAGTACACTTTAATCATATTTCAAAGACAATAGAGATATTTTTAAATTGCATATAAAAGTCCCCTACTTAGTGGTAAAAAAAGGACTCTTAATTTCACTTAATATGCATTTAATATCAATTTATATAATCATCTGAGTTAATCGTAAAAGACATCCCATTAATGTTACATCAGGTTCACAAACAAGCATATTCTGTAAATTTTAGTTTTAAATGCTTTTTAAATCATGCTTAAAGTTTACTTCACTGTTCCAAGGCAGCTTTACTTAGTTCCTGCACTTATTGCTTGAAGATCAGTTTCCTATGTTGTGTATAATTGGCATTTTAGCGTCTGAATTTTAGGATAGTAAAACCCCAGGTTTCTCAATTGCCTGAGGCACAAGCCAATGCTTATTTTCCCCCGATCAAACCTCTGTATAGTATCGAGCTATGAACGTTTGCCCCCATTATCCAGATGGACCAGTATGGGCGTCACATCCAACGCTTTGACTGCTCAACTTTGCAGATGTTCCTCCCCGACCGCACTGCTGTGGGACAAATATCAAGAGACATTAAAAAGCCATGCACCCTATAGCTGTAAATAAATTGAGACGGTCAAAACCGATGCTACACCTCAGAAGATCATCTGAAAATTACATGCTAATACACATGAGACTTTCGTATTTATGACAAAAGTCACTTTAGCTGAAATAATCCCAATTTCAGTGCGTGAAATGCCAGCCTGACTGTGTAGATCAGTGTCCGCAATATATTTCTACGAAACAGCACTCGGTTACGCTAAACATTATTTAAAAAACCTGGTCTTCATCATTTTGGAAGGAGGAGGCTTTCAAGTTCGGATATTTTCACAATTTTATTATTCTGCACATAAAATACACCATTAATCACCCCACTTGTGTGTTTTTAAAGTGTTATGGTCTTTAAAAGCAATTGTTAACAGGTAGCTAAATGGGCTAAAGACCCTTGTGAAAATTAGTGTGCTGTAATTGTGCAGTTTTGTCATTTAAAGATTTACTTAAAGTACCATTTTAATAATTGTGTTTAATATCTTTTGGCATGCCTTAAATAAGTACACTTATTTTGATATATTGACTAACATAAAGCACCTGTAGGGTACTTGATTTGGATTTTAGCTATAATATGTTATTCAACATTTCAAATTGCAATAGATTTTAAATGTATAAGTTGCAACTACAATATTACAAATGTAATTACAAATATATTTATTACATTGTAATTACATACTAGTTTCAATAGAAGTTACATTCAATCTAGTTCATTATAAATACAGCCATATTCGGCAGTACACCATAACCATAATTCAAAGACAATAGAAGTAATTATGAATTACTGGTATGAAATCTATGTTCTAAGTTCTTAAAAGGGGTCATATGATGTTGCTAACAAGAACATTATTTTGTGTATTTGGTGAAAAGAAATGTGTTTATGCGGTTTAAAGTAAAAAAAAAAAAATTATTTTCCACGTACTGTACATTATTGTTTCTCCTCTATGCCCCGCCTTTCTGAAACGCGTCGATTTTTACAAAGCTCATCGTTCTGAAAAGTGAGCCAGCTATCCAGTGCGTTGTGATTGGCCGAATTCCTCAAGCATGTGACAGAAATGTTACATCCCTCACATACTGTTCATGCCGTGGCAGGCCTATGATGATCCCGGGCTGGACTCCGCTTTGTCCACTGTGAAAGCCGATCTAGCGATCCATAAAGCAAAATTGTTGTATTTCCTCAGCAACCAGCAAAGATCAGCTCCAGGCATGACGAAGCGATATAGTCCACTTTTGGAAGACCAAACAAAGTAGTTTCGCTTTCACAACGAAGCACACAGCGCCTTCAACGACTGGCGGTCGTCGGCACCAATACTCCAGCGGATTAAAGTTCGCTTTCTTTCTTTGCGTGAACATTTGGGCGGCATTATGCAAATCTTCCCACATAGTGATGTAGACATGGGGGGCGTGTTAGAACGAGCCGTTTAGGAGGGCGTGGACAAGTCTTAAATTTATAAAGAATATCTCTTTTGGATTTAGTCTTTGCAACTTTACAGATCTAATTAATGCACCAAGAGATTGTAACACTCCAAAGAGAAAGGAAAAATTGAAATCGCATCATATGACCCCTTTAATTGTGTTCAAAAGCATTCTAAAGTTCAACTATTTAAATTTAACATACATTTAAACATTTTAAATTATAAAATAACATAGTTAAGTGTAAACAAATTACCTAAGTTGTGTTCATTAGTGAAAATGATCTTGTCAAACAAAACATGTCAGAATCATAAACTTTTTTGGTCACATAGCTTATTTTTTTTATGAGGTAGTCATCTTACTTATACTGACACCTAGTGGTGTGTATGTAGCTTCCCGCAAAATACATGATAGTCAGCTATGCTTAAATTTATTCCACAAGCAAAACTGTCCAATAACAGCAGGTTACTAAGAGAAAGTAATTAGCATTCAACCGGTCATGTGATATTAAAGTGGCAGCCTCCAACTAAAATAAATAAAAATAAAATAAAAAGCTTTATTAGGCTACTGATCTGACTGTCTTCATTTAATGTCAGTGTACATGAGAAAATTAAAGCCTTTCAAGATCAGCAACACCAAATGTGACATTCTGTATTAATATTAACACTTTAATATTGTGTTAATATACTACCCTTGTAATGAATTAAAGAAAGTCCTCACCCAGAGAATATAGTCCTCTTCTGTGAGAGAATATTCCTGACCACCAAGATGAAAAGCCACAGTGGGCAACAACTTGACTAGATTACAGTTTACAGTATACTGTGAACAGAGCGAAAGAGAGAGAAAATGGGTGAGCTTTAAAACCATTCAAAGACAACATTGTACTGCATCATTTTGCAAAACCGAAATGAAACTGAACTTCACACTTGAAAAGAAAGAAATACAAACATTTTCCACATTTAATATCACCAACCACAGTGGTTATGAAAAAAAACATCAGCTTTCAGTCATTCCATTTGCTCTTCAGACATTATTTATGAGACACAGCCAAGCATGATAGACCAAAGCAGCTGTTCCCATGGAGTTGTGCAACAGGAAAAGGAAAGAGACCAATGAGAAACAGGTTTTAATGCTGAATATAGAAGTATTGCTTCACAAAAGCTTGTATGTATGGGATGTATATGGGATGCCATGTTGGTGCATGATCAATCATCCTAAGTTTGTTTGCAATGTGAAGGTGTTGAGCTTTATAATCAGTTGTCTTCTAATTTATAATCAGTTGTCGCTGCTGAATGTTTTAGAAGGTCCATCATGCATTATGTGCTCTCTGTTTATGAACAACTGGAACACATTGTTCATTTTTTATGGCTCTAGAAAGTTTGAAGGTTTGCCACTACTGCTGAGATTTAGAGATTTCATAAGATTGTTTTCAAGATTTAAATTTTTGCTTCTTCAGTTTTCATAGTTTCTGTTGCTAAGTAGTGGATTCATATTTTTGGTTCTGAAAAAAAAAACTCTTTCCATGGCTTAATCTCTCAAATCAATTTTCTAATTCTTATTAAATTAAATATATGCTTTTAAACAAAGACAGATTTTTAAAGGGGTGGTTCACTGGTTTTTTTCTAGGCTTGATTGTGTTTATGGGGTGCAGTCTAACATGTGTTAATGCGTCGTTTTTTTAAAAATGCATTATTTTTCACAATTTACCTTTATTCCATACCGCTCTGTCCCTTCTCTGAGATACGGGCTGATAATTTCCTTGGTTTCCTTCTTTTATGAAGCCCCTCCCTCAGAAATAGGCAATGGGCTCTGATTGGTTAGCTAGCCCAGTGTATTGTGATAAGCTAAACCGCCAGTGCGCGTCTAAACGTCCCGCCCCTCTCCTCAGCGGCATGTGCTCCGGTTGTATTGTAAACAACGGCGTTGTTAATATCGCTTATCAGTTTGAGCCCTATTACAGAACTTGTGCAAGCACGGCTTTTAATGGTAGGCCTATGTTTTTTGTTTGTTGTTGTCTTTTAGATATGCTGTTATTTGCAAATGCTACTGCTATGTTAGCTTTATATATGGTTTTATCCTGAATACATCTTTATCCTGGTACGCAACTGCAAACGCGCATCCCTGTTTTAACAGTTTCATAGCTATGTGAAAAAGTGTTAATTTGTACAGTTCTTGTTAGGAGCGAGCTGCTAGCTGAGAGAGAGAACGGAGGAGAGAGAGATATAGATTGGATGAGGAGAGAGAGATATGCAGAGCGGTGCGAGCTGGCCATTGGACAGTATTAATAGCGCTGCTTTTAGAACATTGATTTTGAAACCTTGAAGCCTTAGAATCGTCGTTAAAGACGATAGTTTTCTCTTCTCTTCCTCTTCTCTAAAGCTCGCAGCATGCTCCCCGCATTCTGATGCCTTTTCCTCCCGAGGGTGGGGTTTTATCTTGGTTGGTTAACGCACAAATCCCGGGAAGTAACTCGTTGTAGTCCCAACGAGCTGTTTTTGTAGGTATTAAACTGACAGAATTTTAAAAGACCGTTTGCATTGATCTTTCAGCTTCGTAACTTTGCAGATATTGTTTATGATCAAACAGCAAACAAGTACACCCCCCAACCCAACTTAAACTAATGTAAAAGTGAATCGCATGACCACCCTTTTAAAAGGATTTCGTAGGGTTATACTAAAGCAAACTGCACCCTCCCTCTGCCCATTTCACGGCATTGATTGTTTTCATCCACATTGAATGGGGAGGGGCCTGTGCTGTAGAGCCTGTGATCAATACGCGTACTCGCCGTCCATCAAACAACATATCTGCACCACAGACCACTCTGCCGAAACAACAGAATTTCAAACCCATTGCATGGATTATGTTCAAATTTTTTAAAAAGTTACTTCGCTTTTGGGACCTTAAGGATAGTTTCACACAAAATGAAAATTGCTGAAATTTTTTTCGGAATTGTAGAATTTAGCATTACATCACTTGCTCTGCAATAGATCCTCTGAAGTGAATGGGCTAAGCCCGACTCACAATGAGAATCCAAACAGCTGATAAAAACAATAATCCACAAGTAATCCATGTGCTCCATCCCATTACATCTTGTGAAGTGAGCTATGTGTTGTAACAAAAAAAAAAAATCCATTATTAATGAATTTTATCTTCAACCATAATTCTAATCGAACGTGTTGGATTATTATGTTTTTATCAGCAGTTTGGACTCTCATTCTGACAGCACCCATTCACTGCAGAGGATCCATTGCTGAGCAAGTGATGTAATGCTACATTTCTACAAATCTGTTCTGAAGAAGAAACAAACTCATCTACATCTTGGATGGCCTGAGGGTGAGTAAACCTTCAGTAAATTTTAATTTTGGGGTGAGGTGTTTAAATATTTTGCCCAATAATTGTTTGCCCAACAATATCTTTAATATCTTTAATATCTATTTATATGTGCCATTGTTGGCCTGAAATATATTGCACAAGTCATATTTAGGTGACGTGTAGGCCAAGTATGGTAACCCATAACTGGCACGATCATCTTCAAAAATTCATCTCTTGTGTTCCAAGCAAAGGAAAATACGGATATGGAATGACATGAGGGTGAGTGTGTGATTGATTTTTGGGTCAACTATTCCTTTAAAGGACACAGGGCAAGAATTGATTACCTCTCTGGAAATGGTTTGAGATTCTGCTCAAAATTAAAACCAGATGGCTAACGGATATCTTGTATAAACTGATATAGGATGTCTAGGAATATTTGTGAAAACTGTGATGTAAAACAGATGTAGAATGGCAGAAAAAGCTACATGGAAAGAAATCATAATTGTTCTGTAAAATTGATGATGATAATATTCTTACCCCTTCATAACGACCTCCCACTTGCCTTTCTCTTTGGTATTCATATAGTGGAAGGATCCAGTGTGGTAGTTCGGGTCTGTGCCCCCCAACACTAGTTCTCCACCAGGGACGTGTGTTGGGTCCCTTATAGTCACACACACATATACATACAAAGATATGACTTGTAATCAACTAGTACTGTTTAAATACATTTATTATTACACTATACAATATCATACAAATATATTTATATTAGATCAGCATTAAACTGATCAAGTGGACGTAAGACTTTTAGGTCAAGATGATTTACTTTAGTTGTATAAATTTATTGGAAATAAAGTGTTTTACTTAAAAATGGCATTTTCACCTCACTGTGTGTCATTCTTGTATTATTTGTGAATTTACTCACAGCCTTTTCTTCTGAGATAAAAAGTGGTTCTATATATTGTTGATGCATATACGTAGATGTTTCAATACTTCTTAAGATGTTAAATATTCCATTCTATTACTGATTTCTCTTATTATTTTATTATTATTGTTATATTATTATTCTTTATCTTTTGTACATGTATACTAAGCTTTGTGCCCCCCAAAAAAATATGGGGGTTTATCGTACAGTCTCCATAAACAATGATTTTTTGAATTTGAATTTATATATGTGTCGTTGTGTCTATATATTATGTATATAATATATATGACTTCATAAATATACATACCTCCAGTATATAATATATATATATATACACGCAATACAACAATTATTTACATTATTGTTTTAAATAATATTTTACAATATTCATGTTTTACTGTGTTTTTGATGTTGGTGAGCATAAGAGACTTATATAGTCTCTTATATAAGAGAATAATGATAATTGTATATAATTAGACGTCTGATGACCCAGCATAGTGGATGTAATATAATGAAAATATTTTCGCAATGACAAAGACCCTCATGGCAATTAAAAATGACAAAAATTGCAAACATGAAATTTCTCACTTTTGCACACCCTGTATGTCAATAGATGCTGACGCTCACCTGCTGTAGTACACAGAGAAGACGTTCTGTTTCAGAACATGTTGAGACATGATGCGATCAAACACAGGTGTAATTCCATCAATGGCTACATCTGGATATCCCATCCCTAACACTCCATCAAACTTGGCAAAGATGAACGGGATCGCAGGAAGAGCTGTGGCCTCTGCAAAAACCTGCACCACTGGGATACCACCCACCTAAAGAATTTAGAGGTCAAAGGTAAGACAGCTCAATCATGTACTATGTGCAATTACAGTTCTGGTCTTCCATATTGCTGTCAGTTTGTTTTAAAATCAATCAGTATTTTGCCTTATTGCATGTCAAATTTGGGCACAAGCATCTGGACTTGGTTATCCGTTGATGTTTTGCTGTGCTTGACTTTCTATGGTAACCTGGATGGCAAAAAATATTTTGCCTCGGTCATTAAAATACCGTTTCCATATGTTGGTAAAGATATTCCTTCTGAACTCATTTCTTAACATTCCCAGTGCTTTACATTCTAAAACAAATGGCTTTTTGTTACTCACTACAACCACATCCTCGCTCAGAAATCCCCGGACGTTTCCAGAAGCATACTGGATGGAGAATCCCGTGCCGTTGTAAATATGCGTGAGGGATTTTGAAGCATCGTACCTGTTGTGTGTGACTAAAGACAAATATGGAGAAAGACAGACTGAGCTGTAGGAGAAAATTTGTTTAGGACAAAATAGGTTTTGCTTTCTATTAAAATGGTATGTTCACATAATACAATGACTTTGTAATATAAAATGTTATGTGGTTTTTATATGATTGCATTTAGCAAATCACTCACAGCAGGCTGTGTATAAAGGAGAACAGCTGTGTGAAGGAACCCAGAGGTTGGCAGAACCCGTGTCAAAAACAACATTGAACATCTGAGCTGGCGAACCAATACTAATCTCGCCAAAGTATTGAGTCTGGAAATCAGCAGAGAAATAGACAATTAAAAATATAAAATTGTCTATATGAAACAACAGACTATTAAAAATATAAAATTGCTCATAATTGTGGTTCTTTTCCATGTTTAATACTGAGTTACATCTAAGTAGTTGATCAGAGGTGTTGGAGCTGTGCCGTTTTTGGGTGATGGTTCATCATATTTGGGCATAATCTCAGAAAACACTTGAGCTGGTGTGACACCCATTTCCTTCAGGTTTTCTCGTATGGAGGGCATTTTCTTCAGTTTTACCCTAGCAACGAGATAAATAAATCATTACATGTATTATTTGTTTGCACAACTGATAAAACAGCAACATTAGATGGCAGTGCATTTGATCTGATTTTAAAATGATTTTTCATCATTTTTCACGATTATCATTTATCTTCATTTCAAAATAAGACATAGATGCAATCCCCATATGGCAAAAATAGATATACATTTTGTAATAAATTTCAAAACTACTCAAATAGATTTTAAAATATATTTTAGTATACAATTTTTTTTGGTACATTTTAGTTACTTATATTCTCTCTTATTTGTGGCCGTTTTTAAAATGTTTTCAGGATAAATAACCAATGGGCAAATATTGCAGACGATTATGCTAATCGCGAGAATGCGAATTGTGATCACAGTTACACTTGATCTGAACCAACACTGAACTGACTATGACTAAAAAAACGCACTATTCCTTTTATGCTGCTTCCACAGAATCGGAAATGTCTCCATAGTTGCGTTTACATAACTGATTCTACTGTTTTTCTATTTATGTCTGTGAAGCTGCTTTGACACAATATATATTGTATATAGCACTACGGGATTAAAAGTGAGTTGACTTTGCTAAAATATAAAGGAAGCTATATATTTTCATGAATAAAGATGCATTTGTACTGTGTTAGGAAAAAAAATTGCATGATATTGTAAGAGAAGCATGTTTCTCAAATGAATATTGGCTTTTGTTGGTTGTATTAAAGCCAGCAAATTGTTCTCCACGAGAGTGTGTGACTTACCTCCATCAGGCCTGTACACTTGTCCCTGAGGTGACAAAACCAGAAGAGCCAGCTGCCTTTCAATTCCCTTACAGGATTGTCGAAGCACTTAAAACACCCAATAACGCAGTGTACTAGACGCGCCACACACCTTTGCTCCGACTCACTACAAACTTCTCTTTTACTGTGCTTTTTTTTTGCAGATCTCTTCTGTGTTTTTATACGATCTCTCCTACGCTCTATTCTGACCTTGACCCAAACCCCTGGCTTTCTCTCTCCTCTCACCCCTCCTTCTTGATAAATGCTCCCTGAATAAAGTGACCTCAAGGTCAAGGGACACACATCACACACAGTGATTTAAGACCCCTTCACTTAATAACATCGTACATTGGTTGTATGGCCTTAAGATGCAGATGATGGGGAAAAATGGACAGCAACTTGGTGTCAATTGTTAAGAATATAACACCTAATATTGATATTCACATATCAAATAGCAACACATATCATAAAATATCTGAAATTATACAACAGATGTGTGTTGCTCTACAATATCTCTTTGGTCTGACTTCTTTGCATGCCCTCTTACTGCCCTTGACTCTTTACTTAGGCGCGTGGAGCCTATACTGGGTTTCCCACAGTAATGGGCCAATCTCTTCCCCTGAAAGTCCTCCTAGCACTCTCCACAAACTCTCTTTACTCTCTTTGCTGTTTATCTTCCCTGGACTCATTTTTTAAAGGCACTTCAGTAATTAAGCACTTTGTAAGTTTGGTTGGTTGGTCTTTTTTTGAAGGACTAGCAGGTTTAGTCTTCAGACTCCTCACTGAAGAAGATAAGCTACACCTGCACAATAATATTTCACAGTATGATGACATTAAGTATAGTTAGAGAGAAGCACCAACCAACCATGATGATTGGCATCATACTTGGGCTAGCAGCTGGCCTAGCAGATGCCTGTGAAACTTCCTCTGGTGGCTAAAACACACAGTAATATGGTAATGCCCACTGGTTACATTATTTGACCTCAGAGTTAAAACTTGTACTGCAGCTGCCATACAGCAATTGGCAGTACTAACATTACATCTATTTATATAAAAAAAAATAAAGTGAACTTATAATCATCTGTTGGATGCCATTCTATGCACTTCTTGGCTAATATGATGGTGCCATCCCAATTGGTTCTTGACACTTGCTGGCACTTTTCAGCCGAACAGCTGCTCATTTTGGCCAGGCAGTAGTTGCACTTACCTTCCTCAACTATATTAGTGTACTGGAAGATAGACACAGAGAGCATCAACTGATATCATCAATTATTTAATGCTCATAATATTCATTAAAACCTATTTTCTGATTTAAAGTAATGGACAACAAAGGTTGATTCAACACTGATTGAACTTTGCTGTAGACAGCAAATGTTATTTTTGTATTCTTATTGTCTTTCCTCAGCACACACAATACCTTCACAGTATAAGATAAACAGTGTCTGTTGGGTTGTTGAATGAGCAATGTATAAATAACATCTAATTTTTAGTCAGGCAGTTATTTGAGGAATGATGACAAAAAGTGGGCCTACTATGCATTTTGCAACTTGCAGTCACTCGTATAGTTTTGAATGGGGTAAAATGCAATGGGACTGGCACCGGCTGGTCTAGCCTGAAAACGCGTTTAACAATATTTGAGCAAAAGAAACAACATTTATGAGACCGTTGTTGTCAGATTTCACTGGTGATTTCAAATAATGAAATTTAATAGTAAGCTTGGCGAACAGTTTTGTTGAATTTGATGTTTCCCCATTCAAAGAGACAGGAGCTGTGCTTGAATGCCGAGAGGCGTTTCAAAGATGGCCGCCGAGACTTGCCTTATATGGACCAATTAAATGGATGTAGTGTAGCCTATGCTCATTGGTAGAAACAATATTTTTGTGGCCTTTTTTGGTAGGCTAGTTTATCGGTGCTAGGTTAGGTAACAGTTCAGGTACATTCTTTGGTACTATAGATGCGTCCCAAATCATGTACTTATGCACTATACTTTTGTAGGACACAAAACATGACTTAGGAGTGCGCTCACCGAAAATTCCAAAAGAAAGTCACTTTTGATGCACTTACAACAACAACAACAACAAAAAACAGATAGTTGCTAAAGGTGACTTGACTTGACTTGACTTCCACTTGTATTGAACGTGACAGCTTAATCTTAATTGTATTCAGCGGCGGAACCACATCCGCTCGCTGTAACACGCTCGCTGCAGCTGAGGCGGAAGTGCGCGCGCGTCATTGGCTGCTGCTGAGCTGCTCTCAGAGTTGAGCTCGTGCTCGTGCTCGTGCTCGTGCTCTCGTTCAAACGGCGGACTCCTGGAGCGCGCGCAGGGAAGGGCTCACGCTCATGCTTCATCCGTCAGCTGGACTGCTACATGATTCTGCCATCCAAATGTAGAGGTGAGAAACGATTAAAAGCGAGCTTTTTGTCTTTAGCTAGCGCCAGCTGACAGTTTCTCCAACGCTAAACCGAACCTTGTAGCAAATGAAGAAATAAGGCGGATGTAAACATGAACCCTTGACACTTTACATTTAACGTTACTAGAAAGGGTGTCTTGTAAAGTGTTGCTAAGGCCAGGAAACCCGTAATATGTTCGTTAGCATTGTGGCTACAACAAACTGTTGACAAACTACCTTACAGGGTTTTGTCACTTTCAAAGTCGCCTTGTAAAATCATGATTAACGTATTTTTAATAACAATGAGCTTTCGTAGTCTGACCAGCCCAGTTCGTGTATTGTAGTGAAGCAGAATCACATACAATGAAATGTAATCAAATACTTCCTGTACATGTCAATAAACCACCAAATATAGACGCTTCTTGACAAAACCGGAACCTCATTTCAAAAAATGGGCACAGCTTGTGTTAATGTGTGACTATGTGAGGCAGAAGTAAAGGAAGAACTGTCAGTGTGTCTTATTTGGAAACGTTCAGTTCACGCTGACATACTGGATGCTGTTAAAGGGACAGCTCACCCAAAAATGAAACTTCCGCCACCGTTAAAGTGAATGGTGACTTAAACGGTCATCCTCCTTGTGTGTCGCTCAGTAAATAGAAAGGCATGTGTTTTTGGAACAGCATGAGGTTGAGTAAATGATGACGTATTCTCATTTTTGGGTGAGCTGTCCCTTCAAAAAGCCATGTGAAACCATCCTGTCATTAGATGGCATTGCCTGCTGCAGTGAAAGTGCAAAAGTGTTTTAAGCTGCTGGAGTAAACCTCATTCGACTGTGTCCTGCTGGTCTGATGAGCGAGCGTCTCACTGAATGCCAGATTAGCAGCCCTGATAATCTCATAATAATGTTACGTCTGAGGTCTTTGAGCTGTGCGGAAGGTTTAGAAGAAGCTTATTGATAGTGCTTGTCATCATGTTGTTGCAAACCAACATGTACCAGTCTTTCTTCTGTGGCACAGAAAAGAAGATATTTAACACAATGTCAAAGCTGCTCTTTCCCTATATAATAAAAGTGGATAGGGACCAAGAAGCAGTGGCTACCATTCACTATCAATAAACAATACGTTTTTCCAGGTTCCTTGTGATGGGCTGCCCAATTTGGCCAAAATAATATATAACCAATTTGTGTGTGTGTGTGGTATTTAAGAAAAATTCTATAATAAAACCTAATAATAATTCTATTTTACATTATAACTGTAAAATTACAATACTAATATATTTGGCTGTCTTTAATACATTTTTTAAAAATGGTAAACCTTAACTTTTACCATAGCTTTTAACAACTTTTATTTTGAGGGAAAACTACAGAAATCCTTTAAATCTAAAATCTACAGCTGGTTTATAAGAGCTTTTCATTTTCATTTCAGAAGGTGGTTGGTGGATGTTGCATTTCCAAATTGAGTGGTAGAAGCGGCCCAAAACACTTTCAGAAAATGTTTTTTTTCCCCATCTGGTGAACAATAAAACAATCAGCCAATCAGAATCCACCCAGCTTTAATGAGCTTGAGCATTTAAATACTGTAATATGTGCTAATAATAAAACAAGGTTATCGGCATTTGTGGTGAGCTAAAAAGAAGTAGTGTTGCAGTTATCTTTATAGTTATCATTCTTGGTCTGAACCGGCCTTAACATCTGACTTCTCACAGACATGACAAGACAGGAGTAAAGTATCTGTTCTCGGCCGGAGCGTGAGGTTGGGCAGAGGATGCTGGAGGAGGGTGATGGAGAGTTGGAGGGGATCGGAGGAGGAGGAGACGGGGGGCTCCAAGCAGAGGTGGACAGGCTGGCGGGAGAACTCCAGGAAGCCAATGAGGAGAAGTTACAGGCTGCACGGTACGGCCTGGCCGTTCTGGAGGAGAGTGCTGCACTGAAGATCAAACACAGCCAGCTGGAGGAAGATCATGAAGCCCTGAAGATGGAAGTGCAACAGCTCAAAGAGGTCAGTCAAGAGAGAGACAGATAGAAAGAAGGAAAAGAGGGGTAGAGGTTAAATTAAGCTATTGAGGAAATGCTGCATGAAACAAGGAGCTTTTTTTCCAGCCAGTGATTCGCAAAATTGTACTAGAATTTGTAATTTATTAATTTCTGCAAATTATTTAAATGATTCATTATGGCATAGGTAAGAGTATTTGTTGCCTAAATGTCTCTTGATTTTCAGTGGTTTCTTGCTCTCAGTAGCCAATAATTCGCCACACAAAACATATTGTGGTCAACACAAATCATGTTTATTATTGAAACAAGTGAACCTGTATTAAATGTAATCTGGGTCATATTTCCTATTACCTTGAGTAATTTTGTTTATCATTTTTGAGGATGAGGGCCCATCACAACCTGTTCTTGTTGGTTTCTAAGAACAGATGGATTTGTTCGTTTTGGACACACAACCTTTCACATCAGAGTTATCAAAATATGGGTTTATCTGCTTTTTTTCCATGGTGACCCTATCAGAACAGACCTGCAACCAAATTTGAATGCTTTTTAAAGAGATTTTGTCCATATAACAATCAAGAATTGAGAAGACTTGTGTCTTTTAGCTGTTACACAATCAGCTTGGCGATATTTTTCTTTGCTCATCTTTTGTTGAATAATCTGAAGCATTGTCTTCTCTGTGTGATTCATATCCTTGTGGTCTTACAGATGGATAGTTTGCATACTCAAATGTTTGGTCTGGACAGTAGTACTCTTTATTTTCAGTCACCTGTCCTCCCTGTTTATCAGTGTCATGTAGAGTTTGTCATTTCATTTTAGGTTGATCGGTCAATTTGGGTATGATGGTACTGCCTAATGGCTAAATTTGCAAGAGCTTTTCCCTGCAGATCTCATGTAACAATGTACCAAATCAAAACTTGATATTTAGGTGAAGTGTTAATTACATAACATTAATAGTTCTTTGGGACCAGAGGACTAACCAGAATGTCTACATGTTCCGTGGCCAAAGTAGAAAACAAATAAGCTGTAAGCCTGGTATGCATGGGCCTTTTTGGCTCTCTTTGTTATCTGATTTATTACATAACTCTGTGCACTGAAATCCATGTTTTTATTATTTTACAATAATTCAGAATTAGCACATATTGAGGGATTTACATGTGCTTATGTATTATTGGTTTGCCGAGCTAATATGTCACTCATTTTATATATGAAATTCACATATGAGGCACATTGTAGACCCACCCCTCTGATGAAGATTAGACTCATGTATTTCTCTTTCTGTGTGTCTGATTAGTAGAGCATGAAATTGGCAAAGTAGGTGAGTGTGGTAGAGTGAGATGACTGGACAGAGTGCACAGATCTGGGTCTATGGAGACAGAATTGTTGCTTAAATCCAAATAAATAATTATGATCCACAAATAAATAGAATGAGATCCACAAATAAATCTTAAAGTTTCACAAACATGAATTAAATTCACAAATAAATAAAATGAGATTTGCAAATAAAAAAACATTCACAAATATATATTTATGTCACAACCACAACTTTGCCTGGCATTTATTTGTGAATCGCGTCCTGTGCATTTGTAGATAGCTGCACGCATTTGTGAATCGCGTCCTGTGCATTTGTAGATAGCTGCACGCACTTGTGAATCGCGTCCTGTGCATTTGTAGATAGCTGCACGCCTTTGTGAATGGCATCCTGTGCATTTGCAAATTGTGAAACATTTCTTGCCTCAAGACATGCTGACAATCCACAAATACGTGGACTCCACCCACCGTCTACTCAAGCCAATAAGATAACAGCACATTCGCTAACCAATCGTAGCACGATCTCGCTATAGCCAATCACGTTTTGCTTTACAATCAGGGCGGACTTGTCCTGAGATAACTTCATTCATCTGCATTGGCTCAAATAGGTCATATAAGGGCCATACAATGGGTACAGTAAAAGATGTTTAAAACTGGATTTCGTTAGACCATTAGACTGTGTATCATGCCAAGCCACAGTATTTTATGTTACGTGCCTTTGAAAATGCCAGAGAAAGCTTTAAATCACGGCTATATGAGAACAACGCTATACTGGATTCAAACGCGAAATGGAAGCGTCATTTATTCAATATGGAAATAAAAGTGTCAATAACTAACTGACTAATAAATAACTGAACTCAACCTCAATAAACATTTGTGTAATAGGTTAAATTGTCGTCACACAACAGCCAACAGCATCAGTCAAGTCGATGACTGGATGCGACTAACGATGTAGGAAGTTTTTGATATTTGTGGTGGTCTCAGCAGAATTAGAAATTTAATCTCCCAATAAGCTTAACTATATATATTTTTAATTTATATATATATATAATATTAATTTTTAAAAAGCATTTTCCATTTTAAAGCAATTTTTTCTTAAAGTGGCCTCATCTTTTGAGTCAAATATTGCATATCATTTGTAAAATTAGGATACTGGAAAGTTGGGCTGTTACCTACAAATGGTATAAATTCACAAAATAATCTTACCAATGCAGAGGACAAAGTTGCATCTGAAGGCGGACATTTAGATGTCAACACTGTTTAATGCAGCCAGAGGGACATGGGATGCCTTAACCTGCAGTTACAAATGCTAGATAATGTTTTGATATTGAAACAAAAAAACGTCAAATACTGACCTTTGAAATTATTTAAAATATAAAATGTGAAATTCTAAACACCAGTAGGTTGCAGCAAGTCCCGTTAGAGTCAGGCGATTGATCCGAATCATTTTAAAGGTCGATTCATTCGAAACGAAACACGTCATGTTGTTGTTTATGAACGGTATATCATATCACATCATTTTAAATCACATTTGAATCATGTTGATTTTTGGAGAAAGAACTGACAATGATATTCAAATGATATATTAAACTTTAAAATTGATTTAAATATATAAATTTTCTGCCTCCATATCTTGAATTTTGTGATCTTTCGAAATGTATTTTAATAAACTGAATCATATAGTGAAAGAAAGCACTGTAAATGCGCACACGCACTAGTCTAACCTACTACACTTCATCACGCACCGTTTCTCTGGCATTTTCAAAGGCACGAAACATAAAATACTGTGGCTTGGCATGATACACAGTCTAATGGTCTAACGAAATCCAGTTTTAAACATCTTTTACTGTACCCATTGTATGGCCCTTTTATGACCTATTTGAGCCAATGCAGATGCATGAAGTTATCTCAGGACGAGACCGCCCTGATTGTAAAGCAAAACGTGATTGGCTATAGCGACATCGTGCTACGTTTGGTCAGCGAATGTGGCTGTTATCTGATTGGCTTGAGTAGACGGTGGTGGAGTCCACGTATTTGTGGATTGACAGCACGTCTTGACGCAAGAAATGTTTCACAATTCGCAAATGCACAGGACGCGATCCACAAATGCGTGCAGCTATCTACAAATGCACAGATGCGATTCACAAATGCGTGCAGCTATCTACAAATGCACAGACGCGATTCACAAATGCGTGCAGCTATCTACAAATGCACAGGACGCGATTCACAAATAAATGCCAGGCAAAGTTGTGGTTGTGACATAAATATATATTTGTGAATTTTTATTTTATTTGCAAATCTCATTTTATTTAATTCTTGTGAAGTTAATTCATGTTGGGGAAACTTAGATTAATTTTGTGGTCTAAGTCTATGTATGTGTCAATATGTTTAATGTTTGTTAATCTCTTCAATTATTTATAGATCTTTATTTATTTGGAATTAAGCAACAATTCTATCTCCATATGGGTCTAGTGTGCTAGGAAAAAAAACATGTGTGATACTTTTGTGTATTATATTGGCATTATACATCACATTTTGCTTTATGGAAAAGATCTACTGAGATATTCTAACATCTGCTTTTGTGTGTCACACATGGATGTCATTTTGAGGGACATGAGGAAAAGCGCATCTTTATTTTTGGGTGAACTAGTCTTTTAAACAGCATGTCCTGCTTTTACATTTACTGAACAGAAGTATAAATTCTCCTGCTCTTACAGGCTCTCTCATGCACAAATCACTTCCCCCTCTTCAGTCTTTCATTATTAATTATGGAGTAGCACAAGCATGTTTTTCCCACATGTTTTCACACAACTTAAATTACAATGTTCAGAGAAAAGTGTTTTGCTACGTTAATGACATCTTTGCCATTGTTGATTGATTCATCTTGTAACAGTTCAGTGTGTGACAATCTGGTGTACGTTTGTTACCGTTTGTTCAAGCACTACAGCGGCCTTAGCATGATCTTAACACATTGTAATAACACCCTCTGGAAGCTGGAATGTAATGTAGTGTCATGGGTAACGTATAGAGTTTCGCTTCGCCAGCTCTCAATACAGTTGCCGTTGTTTATTGGTCAGGCAAGTAAACAAATTACTCAAATAATTAAAGACTGACAACTTAACTTTCAACAGCTCTGCTGTTCTCATTTGAAGAATTTCAGAAATTCACACAAAGTAGCGGAGGGGCCATAAATTATGTCAGTGTTGCTTGTTCATTTAGTCAACTAAATTGTTTTGTTTCTTGTTTTGTTGGGAATTGGCAAAACCTCTGCTAGTGTAACTCAGTGTGTTGGCTATAATGGAGATGAGTGTTTTATGTGTATATGTTTACAGGCTCTAACAGACTCCGTGAGCAGCCATAAGCGTGCAGCCGCAGATGGGGAAAGTCGAGAAGAGAGGCTATTGCAGGAGTCGGCCACTAAAGAGGCAGTCATGGAGATTCGCATGGATGAGCTGCAGACAGAGCTTAAACAGGCCCGTGTCATGCTGGCCAATGCCTCGGCTGAAAATGACAGATTGGCTGGCCTTTCCACCCAGCTGAAGAAGGTACATACACTACCATCAATCAGAAGTCCTGTGTTTGCATGTGCATTCCCAACCACAAGTCCAATGAACCCCTTACTTTTTATATGAGCTGCACAGTGAGATTCATTTAAAAAAAATTATAAAAAGAAGCTTTTTTTATGCGTAACAACATTCGAAAAATGAAATGTTCTGAGCTAAAATGCCACTGAATAACATACCCTTTGCTGGCTCGCTTGCTGATCAAAGTAAAAGTGGTAATAAGACTCCTTGTTTTCGTGAGGCCTGATCATGTGACAAAACCGGGTTGAGTTTCAATGTCAGCTTGAAGAGAAGAAAGGCCATAGTGAACTACTTATTGAAGTATTGTACTGGACGAAATGAATAATTTCTACTTTTAAAGGAAAGTTCTTTAATAATAAAATCTTATCTGCCCTCTCATGAGAGATGAGATGTTTCCTATTCTAAATATCCTTGCAATCTCTGCAAAAATATAGTGCATTAAAATGTGTCACGCCAGGTTTGACGTCAGTGGCTGCTTTGATTCAGTTTAATTGTATGAGAAAATGCACCTGGGACTACTAAACTTCACCTTTTATATTCTGAAGTAAGGCCTGAAATGCGGTGTGAACATGTAAATCATGACACAATAAAATAAATTTAGTTTGAACCATCCTTTTAGAGAATTTGTATTACCGGTAAATGGAACAAAGAGACCATAAACACTAAAGCTGCAGCATTTTATACAGCTACCACCATCTAATTGTAATTGTGCAGATGTAATTATTTTTGTTTGGTTTATTCTGAGTTTTATGGACTTCCCTGTCTGACTTCTGCTGACTCCAGGAGTGTGAGTGTTTGGAGGTGGAGAAAACCCGAATGAGAGAGGAGATGAAGGAGTACAAGACTCGAGAGGTGCAGCAGCTTCAGGATAACAGTGAGCTGGAAGATGAGAACATCTCCCTGCTGAAACAAGTCTCAGTGCTTAAGGAGAACCAGGTGTGGGAGAATGCACATCTCATATTTAAGTATTGTTTGTGTTGTTGTTTTCTGTATTTATTGAATATCCAACTTTTTCCATAAATATGTCATAGTAGCCCTCTAATGCAAGTCAACATGTCACATTAAGCACTTTCTTTTAGCTTTTGCTGGACATAAGTCTTTGCTTGTGGAATTTGCTTCGCTAGAGATGTCTTGCGACTTTGAATGCGTTTTTTGCAGCTGCTGTCACAGCTGATTTTTAACAAAGCTTTCCTTCTGAGGGACTGCACACAAGAAAGGTTTTATTCACATCCCGCATGAATATTCACAGTCACTCAGAGACTGTAACGCCTTCCCTGTTGGACTAAAATGCCCTGTTGGGGTAAAAATGACTTTTGAAAGATGGCAGCATCATTATATTATTTTTTACAGAGATTGGTAGGTCTATTAGTAAAATCTGTTGACTTTAGCAATATTCGATGCATTATACGCCAGTGGTGACCATTCAAAAATGGCAAAAATCACTTCGTTTTTTTTCCCCAAAGTTTGCATGCCTCTAACTAACATTTTAAGGCTCCATTCCATTTATATGGTTCCATTCCAGGAATATACAGTGTTCCCCTGCCATTATATTAGGGGGGTGCCATAAATGTCCATAATCAAAAAGTGTTTCAGAAATTTGGTTGATTTAACAGGGAATGACCCCACTGTAATTTTTATGTGTTTATAGAAATGGGAACTAGTTATCAGTCAATATTATAGTTATGGTTTGTGTATTACTGTGGTCATTACATTAGTTATATGATACCAGATAAGTAAAGGCAGGCTTATCCAGCCTAACAAGTTAGTACTGTGCTGGTATGTTTTGGGGGAAGGGAGCTACATAGGATGTAGACAAGTGGAACGTTGCAGAGTATGACTTCTGTTAGCCCTAGTCAAAATTGTAGTTTCTTGATGTTTTCACTGCTAAAAATACAATAGAAATATTAGAAGAAAAAAATATTTGAGTTAATTGTCAAGGTAACAGTTTTTCAAGTTAAGGTTGAAGTGCTAAAATTACTAAAATGAAACTGAAATAAAAATACATTAAAGATAGATATATCAGATTATATCTTATATACACACACACTAATAAAATGACAAAGGCACAAAAAACTTTTCATCCAAACTAAATATTCAAGTCTTTGAAACCTTTATATCTAGTTTTTCATCACATAATACAAATATATGTGCTTTACTACTACAACTAGATTTAGAGAGACGATCACATATTAAACATCTACATTTGTGTCCACAGGTGGAGTTTGAGTCAGTGAAGTTGGAGTTGACCCATAAAGATGAGGAGCTGGAGCTGATGAGGGCACAGCTAGAAGAGGCTGGGCGTCTGAGGGAGATTGCAGAGTGTCAGCTGGACGAGGCACTCGAGGCCCTGAAAGAGGAGAGGGAGCAGAAGAACAGCCTGAGACGAGAGCTCGCCGCCCTTACCCTCAACCCCTTTGACTCTATTGGCCACTTAGAGTTACAGCTGGATGACAGCCGGGATGGAGAGAAAGAGAAGGAGGCAGGAGAGGAGGAGGAGGAGATGGACAGTGGGTATAATAACTCCAAAGGGATGGAGAGAAACAGGTGCTCCACACCCAGAAACAGCGATGTGTTCCTAAGACCTCAGGCGCCTGGGCTGGTGGCCGATCTCCTGAGTGAGCTGCACCTGTCAGACAGTCAGAAACTCAAGCAGCAGCTGCTGCAGGTGAGGAAACCTCTTCACATCCTACATGCCCCTCACTCACTTGATGAACTGTTGCAGTGTTTTTATATCAAAGATTCTTTACTGGAGACTTTCTGAGAATTATTTGTCTGTATTTGTGTTTTCCTTCCTGACCTTGTTTTGCATACCCTGACATCCAAACTTAACTTTGCAAATTAGGTATCCGATGCATGTTTTACTTATTGGACAATAGATCTGCTCAATGTTGCATTGCAAATTCTACACTCAGCCAACCTGTAATATAGCAATAGGCCTCGTGGAGCAGTGGTTTACAATGAATTTAGAACAACAGTGTTGTCAGGCACGACACAGAACGGAGACCCTAAAAACCCCTTAGCTGTTCTAAAATTACTGTAAATCACCACATCCCTGGCTTATTGCTTTTATAAAACAGTTAATATGGATACCTGGCAAGGTTTCATGAAAATGATATACCATATTCTTGAGGATGTGTATAAGTCAGGGAAGCAAGTAAAGTCGATGAGTAGCCAGGTTCATATTGGTTGATGTCCATCTCTTCAGATCTCCGACCTCAGACCAAAGATTAAAAGATTTGAACCCCATGATGTAAATGCCTGTAAAATGGTCATGTTTTTTATTTTATTTTTAACTCTACTACTTCCTGTTTCATACCACTTCCTGTTCAGGATGTACTGTGTACTGTACCATCAAGTCAGTTACTAAGCAACAAGAGACTTTAGTTCTAGTCTCTTTAGTAAGTTTATCTCGAGTGTTGTTGTCTATCCAAAAAGCTTGGATTGAGTTAATCAGAATAATCTTGTCATATGGGTTTGTGTACCCATATCCAGGTGGAGAGAGAGAAAGCCACACTGAGCAGCACCGTGCATGATCTCCAGCAGCAGTTAACCCAGTCTAAAGATGCTCTCAGTGAGCAACAGGTGAAGATGGATCAGCTGACCCAGCGTTTGGAGACCCTTCAGAGTATGGCCTCGAAAAGGCCTGCTGAACGAGAGAATGGAATGAGCCCGCCTCCTAGGTCTCTTCAGAACCAAGAAGCTGAAAATGGCATCAGCTACTACGAAGTGGATGCAAAAAGCACAGAGGTGCTAGAGTGCCGCATGCAAGCGGCAAATGAGGAGCTTGCGCGTCTGCATGAGGAGCTGAAAGAGGCTGGAGAACGCTCCAAAGGTCTGGAGGAGCGCTACAAGCAGGAGAAAGAACACTGGAGGGGCGAGGCACAGGAACTCGCTGATAAAATACGACAGTGTATCACTGCTAGCCGACAGGACCAGGTGCGAATAGGACAGTTGGAACGGGAAATTGGTGCCACGCGCCAGGTCGCCACTGACTCTGAAGGCCACCTCAGTGCTACACAGGAGGAGCTTCTGGCCTTCTCTGAGGAGCTGGCCAACCTTTACCATCATGTGTGTGTTTGTAACAACCTCACGCCCAGTCGTGTTACACTGGATTACTACCGTGAAGGAGCACAAGCCGGGAGAACGCACAACCATTCGCAACCGCACAACTATCGCGAATCCCTCCGTAGGCACAGGCGATCGGGTGAAGTGTTGGACCTGGGCAGCAGAGGGAGTGGAGACACATCATCTAGCTGCGGAAGTTGTCCAGGGTCTCCTACACTAGACTTCAGGGACCCAAACAATGTGCGCAATCTGGTAGCTATCATACGCTGCCAGATTAAACATTTACAGGTATGTCTGAGCCAGTGTCGGAAACACTTTTGTCACTTCTTGTTCAATTTTCATTCACTTTCCCATTTCACTTTAATCGCGATAGCCTTAGATTTAGTTTTAATTACTCACTTGCCCCAAGTGCCTAATTTCCAACCTTGGTCTCAGCTCTTTATGCTAGTTAACATTAAAAGGTAATATAAGGAAGTGTACACACAAGAATTTTCATTTTAATGTATCCTAAAATGCTCCTTAAATAAAGACGGCTGAATAAAATGATAGCTCATCATTGAAACATTTCATTTAAGCCTTTAAGCAGCTTTTTTGGTGCAGGTAAAGCATAAAATATGAACCGATTAGACCAGGCTGCATTAGGATGCCTGCCTGAATCTGTTTTAACAACAAAATTCAGATTATAGCTGCACTTTTGCTTTTAGTCAACTCAAGAAAAAAAAATGTTGAAATCATGGCAATATCTAAATCTAAGGTTTTGCTTTATTGGCATTTTTGACACATTTTTATGTTTTTATACTATGCTCATGATTATTTTTATATGTATGCTATGAATTTTATATTGTGTTGTAATTCAGTCTTTCTAGCACTTTAGTCGCCACCACTGTTTAAATGTGCTATATAAATAAATTTTTACTTTCCAGGTGGCGGTGGACCTGTGCAGGCAGCGTAACCTGTTGTCTTCTCCAGCAGCAGGAGGGAGCACTGAATTAGACCGTGACATGGAGGCGCTGATTGAGGAAGTGTTAAAACTTAAGTCCCTCCTGAGCACCAAGAGAGAGCAGATAGCCACCCTCAGAACTGTCCTAAAGGCCAATAAACAGGTACAGATGTAAGATATGTAACGTATTGAATGCATACTAAATATAAAATAAAAATAATTTTTATATTTAAACACTGCTTTTCTTTCCTATCAATATAGTAGCCAGTTGTGTGATGTTTAACTGCTTCATTTGCATGCAATTTAAAGCAGTAGACAATTATTGGGAATATTTGAACAGAAAATGTACATTATTGTTGTCAAGGACCTCAGTAGGTTTCAGAGCAGATACAAAAGTAACACTTCTGTTTAATATTCAAGCAGGAATCATTAATGGACATTACTGTTACTCTTGAAAAAGGTTGACTAGGCCAATATATCAGTTTATCACAGTGTTTATTGCGTATTTATTGAATAGTTGTGTAAAATGTGCGGCTTTTACTCTATGCAGTTTGGAGATTGTTCTTGAGCACATGGTTTCCTTTAGTGTTAATCAGATCATATGACTGCTTTACTTTTTTTTTCCTCAGACAGCTGAGTTGGCTTTAACCAACCTGAAGATAAAGTACGAGACTGAGAAAAGTATGGTGACAGAGACGATGAGGAAGCTGAGAAATGAACTAAAGGCCCTGAAAGAGGATGCAGCCACCTTCTCCTCCCTTCGGGTCATGTTCGCAAGCAGGTATGATGGGATTACACGTGCTCAAGTGTTTTGCTCACGGACCATAGAAGTTTCTCAGTTCATTGCTCGTACAGCACATTGAATGATTATAGGGGTTTTAAGGTTAAACTGGTTGTTTGTAAACTGGTTTGATTTATGGACAGAGTGCAGATAAGTTCATGGGAGAAGTTGATTCTCCCAGTTCCAGCTTTCCCTTATCAATTGAGGAAAAACATTCAATTTTTATTTGTAATAGTTGCCGATTGGTTGTCTTGGGCTGCATGAGAATACATAAATGTAACGAATCAGCTCATGGGAAATATGAATAATTAATCATAACTAGTTATAATTAATTATGAATATTTTAGATCCGCTGTAGATATTTAGCTGACCTCTCAGGGTCAACTGTCTTGTCAATTCTAAGAACGTTAATTTCCTGGTTAAGGGAAATAACTTCCTTACTGTACAATTCTACAAAAGCTTGTAGCATAAATCTGCATGATTAAGTGACTCCAGTTATGAGCAAACAATGAACCACGTCAAGTGTGATACAAGTAAGGTTTTATTAACTACATAAACACTTAAACTAGTCTAACATTCTACATACACAAACACACACACACACACACACACACACGCATACAGTTGTATAGGAAAGGGTTAAAGCTTAATTCAGTATAGAGAAGCGAAATAAGGAATGAAATTATGGAACCATTTACATATTCAGCAGATCTAACGCCTGAAGGAAACATCAGATTCTTAATTCAAACACACCTTTGAAAAAAAAGTGTAACTGATACTTAATGTATCAAATGAATAAGACTAAGTTTGATACTTGCAAGTCTCGTCTGTCTGAAAGAAAGGCTTGATGCAATCTGAAAGTCCCAGTGATCCTTGCTGAATTTGGTCGACGAAAAGAACCAGTTTTGAGTCAGAGAATCTTGATGAAATGGAAAGGTCGAGGCCGAAGCATGGCACGAACTTAGGATGTCCTGGAGCGTTGTAGCTCACATATTTATCGAAAACTAACAGAACCACCGACTGGGTGGGTCACATGAAGTGTGGCCTTTAAGGTCTGCAAAGATTCACGCCTCTCAAGGGCTTGTCCAATGAGAAAGTCCGGAATCCCAAGTGGGAGTTCTGAGATACTGGGGCGTTTTTATGGCCCTTTGTTTGAAAGCATGGTAATTTGCATATGAAACTTGGATCAAAATTACTAAAGACTCTTAGAACACTAATATGTTGCGTAGGTATAAACATACAATATACACTCTCAATTAGATCATCCGAATACTAATTCATAGATACTAAACATGGTAGGGTTATATATATATATATGTAAGCTGACAGGAGTGAGTGTTTCGATCATAAGCCTGCATAAAACAGTATACAATCTCAAAGGCAAAATACACGATGACAATAATATACACCATGACCTGAAGGATACACTGTTCATTCAAAGAAAGGTTTTCCGATTAATTAATTAGCAAAGAAAAGTCCTTCCCTTGTGGATTTTCCTTATGGGCAAGGAAGCGATTTTCTTCACCTAAATTCCAGGAGGTCGTAAATGTATCTGGTGTCAGAGTTGCCATGGTAACCAGGGGGGCCTGGTGGCAGACATCCTGGCATCCAGTTTATTGGGTGAGGGGACTGTGACGATTTGTTAATCTAATGAATAATTGATTTGTTAAATCAAATGAAAAATGGTGTGTCTGATTGGTCCAGACGCTACATAAATCATTAGCTGACATGATGTAAGGAGTTATAGAGACTTTTTAGTCATAGAACAACCTGCACTGTGGTAAAAGATATACAGGCAGTGTTTGTTTACAGTTGTAGAAAGATCTGAGAGGACTTTGGAAAGAGAGTCATAGAGATTAGACAGTCATGACCCTGTTTTGAGAGCAAGCTAATAAGATTATAATCTCAAGGCCCGGTCTCTCACAAGCTCCTCTCACATGCTGATTAACGTGCACACTCTCTGATCCCGTGTGCAGACGAGAGCAGCTCACTCAGAGCTCAAGTCATAGATCAAGTGTCAAGGGAACAGCGAGTAGTGGATCTAGACTTCTTTAGAAATAAAAGCAGATTTTTAAGATTGCAGCCAACCACATAACTTGTTGAAACACTTACCAATTGATTTTATAATTATTTAATGATTTTAGTAAATATTAAAACAAATAAAAAGGTTATAGCTGTTATTTTGATGTGCATTTTATTTATTATCTTTAAATAAATTGAACTATCTGTAAAACCAGTAATATTATTACAATTTAAAATCATTTTAAAATGTAATTTATTTCAAATGTCTCTTTCCGGTATGCAAAGCTGAATTTTCAGCATCATTACTCCAGCCTTCAGTATCACATGATCCTTCAGAAATCATTCTAATATGCTGATTTGCTGCTAAAAAATATCTTTCTTATTATCAATGTTGAAAACCTGAAAACTGTGATAGCCTTTTTCAAAGTTCTTTGATAAAGAGAAAGTTCAAAAGCCGCAGCATTTATTTGTAGCATTATAAATGTCTTCACTGTCATTTATTGATCAAATCCTTGCTAAAAAAAAATTCTTACTGACCCCAAACGGTTTTGAATGGTAGTGTATATATCGTTATCAGACATTTTAAAAAGACCACTAGTTACTAGGTAGTTGGTTACTGGCCCAAGTTAAAGGAGCTCACTGCTATATCTTTTCAGTGTCAATGGGATTGATTTTAAATTTTTTAACTATTATGCATCTACTTTTCCACCACCAGATTAAAATAAAAAATTATATGTATGTGTGTGTGTGTATATACAGTGTGTGTCATGTCTGTAACACAGTCAGTGCCTAAAAAGTTACAGGCCATAGTTACATACTAATCACTAAACCAAAGTATGAGCAATAGTAGCATTAGTAATAGTGATGATTACCTTTGCAAGTAATACTAGTTATCAAGGTTGTTAACTGTGTATTGATTTTGTTTTTACTCATAAACTCATATTTTTTATTGTTCAGACACCAAAGGGTTTCGGTCCGGTTTGTGTGTGTGTGTGTGTAGCGCTTTCATGAGGACAATACTCTTCTACACATTCTTGCATCAGTTTCTAATAAAAACTAAAGTGTTTTTATAAGGGATGTTTATGCAAAAAGTAATCCCTTTTATTCTTTCGTTATTTCATTTTATATGTATCTCCATTCCTGTTTCCTGTATCCTTACCATTTTCACAGATGTGACCAGTACGTAACTCAGTTAGATGAGATGCAGAGACAGCTCGCCGCCGCTGAGGATGAGAAAAAGACGCTCAACTCTCTCCTCCGCATGGCCATTCAGCAGAAGCTGGCACTGACCCAGCGGCTGGAGGACCTGGAGGGCTCTCTTTCCCCTCTCAGTAACGGTGGCAGCCCACGCCACTCCCGGACCAAGCATCTGACCAAGTCAGGCCGAGCCCCGCGGAGCCCCATGAGAAACAGTCCACGCTCCAGTCCGGTGCTAGTGCCTGCTGCCTCGCAGAACATGAGCAGCCACATGAGGACCCTCTCACGCAGCCTTCACTGCAGCCCCGTAAGAGCGCCCTCCTCTTCTTCCTCATGCTCATCTTTTTCTGCCTCAAACGAACCTGAGTCCTCCATGTCCATGCAGAGTTTAGCATCTGTCGGTCTTGTGCGCAACACTACTTTCATTCGTAGTTACGGGTCAAGTTCGTCTCGCTCGTTAGATGACTCTGCTGGAGGGTTGGGACCATTTGCTATCCAGTCACGACAACCCAAAGTTAACGAATCACAAGCAAATAGCCTGAAAGTGTCGGCACCGTTGCGCAGTAACACGTTTATTAAAACACGTCGCACATCTGTTCCTGTGAGCAAAGTTGGTTCACGTTCTGTCGAAGCCCTTGACACACCATTAGCTAGAACTGGTGGATCAGAGAAAAGACATAAAGTTACAATGGAGGAGAATGATTTAAAACCTTCCAAAAAGTCCAGTGTAGAAGGTGCATTTCTCAAAAAGCGGTCTAACATCTCTAAATCTCGATCTGATGAAGGAACTTCCTTTAGTCGTTTTGCATGTTCAAATACAGCATCTATGATGCAATCGAAATTTTTCCCTCAGGCAACATCAAGTGTAGCATCTTCTAGTGATCAAACCACTCCACACAGTTCTTCAGATAAGCACCAGAAATGGCCCTGTAGGACAAAAGCATCCTCGAGGTTAGCAAGCCACTCAAACTCATGTCATGACTTCGGTGAGGAAATGGTCTTGAATCCTAGTCGTGATATTAAGGGGAAACAAGATCAACTCAGAAAACAGCAAAGAGGTGTTGATGCAGCAAAAAGATCAACTCACACTTACACACACCAGACCAAGTTCAGAGCCATGTAACTTATCAGTTGTTAACTGCTGACACATCACATGAATAACAAAATTTCACAACCAACTCTGATAAAGCGATTTAAAAAAATACATAGGGAAGTTCAAAATTCAACTCACTTGGTTGAGCATTTCATCAAAGCACTCATAACAGTGTAAAAAATACCTGCAAATTCTCTGCATCAGTTTTTTTTAATAAATCATCTGGTTTTGTAAAAACAGTAATATTGTGAAATATTTGTAATATTTCAATGTTAAAATGTAATTTATTCCTTTGATGGCAAATCAGAATTTTCTCCAGTCTTCAGTATCACATGATTCTTCAGAAATAAAAACTGGTTTGATAGATTGGATATTAAAATTATTGTTGATAACTAGTTAATAATTATTAATTTTATGGCTGATAAATGATGATGGGCAATACTAAAATTGTCTAACTGGATAATAAATATAATATTAAAACTAAAAATCTAATTTTAAATGCTGCAAGTGAATTTAGACATCACAACGTTATGATGTAAAGTGTGAAAAATGGTTATTCATTTTGAGAGTTGGTAAAAAATTACAGTGTTATTAAATTACTAGTGTTTTTAAACTTTAAATTTGTGTTAGTTGACGGCCAAGGTAAAAAATTTTTTAGAAATTATCAAAATTAAATATGTAGTATCAACTAATATGGGTCAATTATAAAATCTTTAATATTGTGGATAAATGATACGGTACTATTACATTATGCAAAAGAATCTGGAGAAACGTACTAGTGGAAATTTACTTGAAATGGACGTTTATGATGCATTATCGGTCTTTTTGTAATGTTTGTGTAATTGAGCCTTTATTGAACCCAGGATGTTCTTTTAAGCTTTAAGTGATTGTTTTCTTCATAATTTAAAACAGTCTGTTGTTGTTTCCTATCTTATTCTTTCCTGTCTCTAATATTAGCTCAGCATTTGTATGGATGAACACGTTTGACTTACTGTGTCTCACTCTGTCTTTGCAGAGATGAAAACCTCCTTGTGTCTCCCTCTGTGCTCCAGCACAGATGGACCATGTTCATGCCCAGTTCATGAACACCCTTATCCTGCAGACCTGTCCCAGCATCCTCCTCATCAGACCTCACCTCATTGGATCTCTCGTGCCTCTCCTCCCACCCCCTCTCTCGCCTGTTTTTCCATATGTTGTCTTCTGTTTGTTTGGATCAAGTCGTTCAGCTTCAAGATACTGAAAGCTGAACACAGTCATGTCATACCATCAGATTTTTCCCTAATCATGAACAAAACCAAAAACTCTTGGAGATCAGTACTGTTTAGTCTGGCTGTAACTGACCTTTTCTTATACTGGCCATAGATAAACATACCTTGTTTTGGTTTTAGCCATTAAAAACTATCATGGAGGACATTCCTCTGGTTTAACTGACCAGTTGTGCGGTTCTACTAAGGCTAGAGAGTTTGTTATTGGTTATTGACATATAACTTGCCCTGGCATTTAAAGACTGCTACAGTGAAGTGGGAAAACAACAACCATATAACCAGAAAGCAGAACAATCAGCTATGCAGAGGTTCAAAGACATTTGCTGCTAATTAGCTCATGCAAAAAAAAAAGAAGCAAATGACCAAACTGCCAGTTTATTCTACCTATAACACGGAGTTAACCATCAGCACTGTTAGACAAATGTGATTTATTTTTAAGTAGGACAGTGGCAAACTTGTAATGGTTGGGTTCATGTCAAAGGGTAACACATTGACTGGGAAAAAATTGCAATAGGATTTAAAATAGTGCCTTAATACTTTGATGTTTTGAGTGAAGATTTGCAGATAATTGGTTTAATATTTTGTTTATTGAATTGATGATTATGGTCTAGGTTGTTTTAAGACTAATTATGGACTTTGTTTGTGCATGTATGAACAGTACAGATATTACATTCCCCAGTAGGCTTGTTTTGTTAAAAACAATATTTCACTGTGCTTGTCAGAACCGTGATTATTTGTCAGATGTCGTGTGGACCTGCCTGTCAACACTTTCATCTCGTTTTCGATATTCATCGTCATTTCCACATTGAAACAAAATGCTTCCTATTGTATTTTTTATTGTTTTTATTTTTTTACGCTGATTTTCTTTTATATTGTATTGTTCTGCCCTACAGAATGGTAATTTCCACACAATATCAGGACTTGTCTTAAATATGTGGTGAAAAAATAAAAGTTTTCAATGTTCGTGTATTTGTTGTCTTTTGTCTGTCCTATTGAGGATGATTTGACATGTCAAGCAGTTATATTTTGTTTTCATTTTTTAAATTGTAGAAATTGCGTTTTGGTGTTTATATTATATATATTCTATTATATGTCTGTAATGTAAAGTGTTGTTAAGAGTTTTATTTTATTTAAGATGAAATGTTTTTTAAGGGTTTTAGGTCATGTAATAACCGTCGCAAGTCTGATGGTATTATAAAAATGTCACTGAATGGTTACACATCACCTAATGCTTTCTTTTAAACATCAGAAATGATCCCATTTATGACCCATACTGTTGTCATTGCTATAACTAAGCTAGATTAAAAGTAATGTAGTTGTGTTTGGAGATTTTAGATACTTCTTGTTTTTGAAATGTGATAATCGTGCTTGAAATTTTAGATAATTAAACATATTGAGCTGTTAGTCTTTTAATCTTGACAGATTGAATAACCAGTAGCCCTGTTTGATTTCACTTTCCCTTCAATTCAAGTGTTTCACTTCCCTCGGAGTTAATTCCCAGAGTCATATTTCAGGTTTGAGGGTTTTGTGCCCTCTAGTTTGACATTTGCACATCTTTAGTCAGAGGGGTCAGTTTTTGTCATTACTTCCTGAAGTAAAAAGATCCCTGAGCTCAGTATAACACCTCTTTTGTTACTCAGCTGACAGAGAGCCAGCGCTTCTCATTGGGCTCTTCTCCTTCAACGCAAATGTATCGAAAGGGTCTGAAGGAATGTATCAGAGTAATTTTCTCATCAAAATGTAGTTCAACAGACGTTCTTAACAGTATTTCAGTACTTAAACACACCTCTGGTTTTTAGCTAAGCTAATGCGAAATGCACCATTTGCAGCCATAATTATTTTATTTTATAAGCGAAAGCGTCCGATAAAGAGCGTTGGTCATGTGCTCTAGCCTGCCTCCATTCAAAAATAAAACCGCTTTTATTAGGCTACTGATAAAACAGGAGCCCACATCTCATTAAGGTACATGATTTTAAACATAAAATAGCCCACTATTCATATTATTTATGTGTACAATATTTGGCCTATCAGTGCGCCTTTTTGATCCTTCGTTGGCTTCGTCGTTCCCTCACTGCCCCCGAGCGGCGTACAAGTGCAGTGCGCCTCACATTGACGGACAGCGAGATGAAGTGGCTCTTCTCTCCCTCTCTCAGGTGTCCCCTGTGTTGTTGTGAGGTAAACAGATAGCCTGCACTCGCTGCTGCTCACAGGGGACCTCGCTCATGGAGCGGTGACACACTTTCGGTGAGTTCAGAACTACGCCTTCCATAGTCATAGTACAGCTTATCCGCTATATAAGCGGATTTCAAGTTTGTTTCAAGTGTTATTTTCCATAATAATGTCATTACTCCTGGATGATGAGGTTTACAACATGTCTAGACTGGAATCGACATCTGAGTGAATTGTTCATTGCATTTTGGTGTGTTTCATTTTGTTCTGATGCCTTTCTGTAAGTCAAAACTGTGATTCTTGAAATGCTTTTAAATACAATATTGTTGTGGGTCCATTCCTATATACAGATGTTTGTAGTATATAAGTGTATTTTTTCAGTCAAAATTTCTAATATGTCTTCGTATCCACTTGCATGAAAATGCATTTATCTGTCAGCTGGCAATTCTGATTTTGCTTGAAATGACAAATAACTCATTTGAGCTGGCAGGCATTTGACCAGCTGATAAATTATAGATCCCCACTTAGGTGAAACTCTATCTCTCCCATCTTGTTACTCTCTTTGCTTTCGTTGACGACCCCAATGCACAGTTTCCCAGCATGCAGCAGGAGCTTTGGCTGAGGGCTCTTCTTGATACCTGTGTGTGCAATGAGATCGGCCGCTTCACAAACACTCCCGACTAGACCGTCCGAACAAGAGCTCAAAAATGCCTTATCCAACAGCCTCGCCGGACACAACCACGTCTCCAACTCCAGCAGACCAGCACAGTCCAGAGCAAAGACGCCCACAGACACATTTGATTGTAGTTCTTTGCATCATCATGGCGATAATCGAGGTGCGTTGTCCTGGTGTTTTTCACAGACAGTGACATGAAAAGTGTGTCTTGTAGAATCTTGCAGAAATAACTTTTGTGTCTAAGAAAATGCAGATAAATGTGATATTGCCGAGGGCCCCTGGAACCTGAACAACCCGGTGAAAGCCTCAAGGAGCCATCAGGAGCTTCACAAAGAGCTGTTACTGGCCCACAAAAAGTAAGATCACCATAAAATGGTCCAAATCAGGTACAGTCATGGAGACTTTAATAAATCGCTGAGCTTTTTTTTTTAAGTGGGTTGTTGAAATATTGATGATGCCTCGTTCTCTCTCTCTGGTCTTTTGTGTCGTGCAGTCATGTGTGGACTGGACACACAGGCTGCAATCGTACACCCTCTGGTATTATCAGCAGCCAACGTTGGGCCACACTGTGGCAGACACTGTAATGATAGGCCTGCTGCAGTGCAGCCTCCCGACACTACTGCCGTGTCCTGCCATGAAACCTCCAAAAAACAATAGTTTGGTCAGTTTGGCAGGAAATATGGGCTCAAAAATGAGTCAAATCTCATGATGTCTATGGAGTCCTTAACTCAAAATAAAATAAGGAAATCATTAACTTGAAAACTTCTATAAAACTTTTGAGTTCCCCTAGTAACTTTGTATTCGCTCGCTTGTGATGGAAATAATATTAGGTGGAAGGAAAAGTATATGTCATGCATTTGTGGGCAAACACAAAGTGTCTCGGGGGATGCAAAACATCTGCGAGAGAATGCAAAAGCATTTGAATATTATTTATCCTCCTGAAAAACAATGAGATGGGAGGAAAAATTATATTTGAATGCTTTTGCATTTTCTCACAAAACTTTGCATTCTGTAGCAAAAATTTTGTGTAACACTTTCTATGAAGCCCATATTTATACAAACCCGATTCCAAAAAAGTTGGGACACTGTACAAATTGTGAATAAAAACAGAATGCAATGATGTGGAATTTTCAAATTTCAAAATTTTATTCAGAATACAACATAGATGACATATCAAATGTTTAAACTGAGAAAATGTATCATTTTAAGGGAAAAATAAGTTGATTTTAAATTTCATGGCATCAACACATCTCAAAAAAGTTGGGACAAGGCCATGTTTACCACTGTGTGGCATCCCCTCTTCTTTTTATAACAGTCTGCAAACGTCTGGGGACTGAGGAGACAAGTTGCTCAAGGAATAGGAATGTTGTCCCATTCTTGTCTAATACAGGCTTCTAGTTGCTCAACTGTCTTAGGTCTTCTTTGTCGCATCTTCCTCTATATGATGCGCCAAATGTTTCTATGGGTGAAAGATCTGGACTGCAGGCGGCCATTTCAGTACCCGGATCCTTCTCCTACGCAGCCATGATGTTGTAATTGATGCAGTATGTGGTCTGGCATTGTCATGTTGGAAAATGCAAGGTCTTCCCTGAAAGAGACGACGTCTGGATGGGAGCATATGTTGTTCTAGAACTTGGATATACCTTTCAGCATTGATGGTGCCTTTCCAGATGTGTAAGCTGCCCATGCCACACGCACTCATGCAACCCAATACCATCAGAGATGCAGGCTTCTGAACAGAGAGCTGATAACAACTTGGGTTGTCCTTGACCTCTTTAGTCCGGATGACATGGCATCACAGTTTTCCAAAAAGAACTTCAAATTTTGATTCGTCTCTGACCACAGAACAGTTTTCCACTTGGCCACAGTCCATTTTAAATGAGCCTTAAAACGCCTGCGCTTCTGTATCATGTTTAGATATGGCTTCTTTTTTGACCTATAGAGTTTTAGCCGGCAACGGCGAATGGCACGGTGGATTGTGTTCACCGACAATGTTTTCTGGAAGTATTCCTGAGCCCATGTTGTGATTTCCATTACAGTAGCATTCTGTATGTGATGCAGTGCCGTCTAAGGGCCGAAGATCACGGACATCCAGTATGGTTTTCCGACCTTAACCCTTACGCACAGAGATTGTTCCAGAATCTCTGAATCTTTGGATGATATTATGCACTGTAGATGCTGATAACTTCAAACTCTTTGCAATTTTTCTCTGAGAAATTCCTTTCTGATATTGCTCAACTATTTTTCGCCGCAGCATTGGGGGAAATGGTGATCCTCTGCCCATCTTGACTTCTGAGAGACACTGCCACTCTGAGAGGCTCTTTTTATACCCAATCATGTTGCCAATTGACCTAATAAGTTGCAAATTGGTCCTCCAGCGGTTCCTTATATCTACATTTAACTTTTCCGGCCTCTTATAGCTACCTGTCCCAACTTTTTTGGAATATGTAGCTCTCATGAAATCCAAAATGAGCCAAAATTTGGCATGACATTTCAAAATGTCTAACTTTCAACATTTGATATGTTATCTAAAATTTGATATGTGAATAAAATATAAGTTTATGAGATTTGTAAAATATTCCATTCCTTTTTTACTCACAATTTGTACAGTGTCCAACTTTTTTGGAATTGGGTTTGTAATACATTATAAGGGTATTCTTAAGGCATTATAATGAATGCATAATGCATTATAAAAAACCTTATAATATGTTGTATCATCTCATGAATATTAATTTAGAGCAGTTTTAATATATTATAATATTTACTTATTTGTGGTTATAGCTTTTAAGAGTATGATGATTTATAACACAATGAACATGTTGCATCCACTTTTACAATGGATTATGTTTCTCATAGTTATAATGTATTATAAGTTTCATCGTGCCATTTTTTGTATGCTACTTTACTTAAAGCGGTCAAAGACCACTTATAAGTAGTACTAATAATAATAAAAAAAAATTCTCTCAAACAGCCATAAGATCAGATACCAGATAAGATGCTTTGAACATTTTATGGTAATATATGTTTGATTATTTTGTGATTACCCTTTAAACAGCTGTTGATAATGACTCTGCAATCATATCAACAAGCGGAATAGAGTATTAGTAGGTCTATACTGTAATATTGCGAACACTTATTTTGATGCGTAAAACAAACAGATAAACTGAACACTGCAGTACGCAACTTATTCACCATACTAGATTCTACCATTCTTGGCAACTAATGCTCTAATGAGAGTTAGTTGACATGTATTTGCAAAGTTGCTTATAGTCGATTGATAAAGGGGACCATCAAAATAAAAATGTAACTATATAAAACATTGCATTTTTTTCAGTTGGAGTTTTAAGCTCACATCAATTAATTAACATTACAGTAAACACTCAAATAACACTTAACATCTAACAACTCACAAGCTGTAGTAAGATACTGTGCAGATCTTAAATAAACAATGTCAAGATATGATACAGTCCATTATTCTGTAAATGAAGTAGATTTAATATGGTGTTCATTGTGTGTTATAAATAATCATACTCTTAAACTTATAACCACAAATATGTAAGTATTATGATGTATTATAACTGTTGTTATGATTATTCATGAGTTGATATAACATATTATAAGTTTTCTTTTATAATGCATTATGCATTCATTATAATGCCTTAAGAATACCCTTATAATGTATTATAAATACGGGCTTCATAGAAAGTGTTACCAAATTTTGTTCACCAAGAAACTTTGCATTGTCTCATGAACCTTTACATTCTGTCGCAAAACTTCAGGGTTCCTCCAAGAAACTTAACATTCCCTCACTAAACGTTTGCGTTCCCCCTAGAAACTTTGTTCCCTCACAAAGTGTTTGCTTTTTGACACAAAACTTCAGAGTTCTCCTGAGAAACTTCACATTCACTCGCAAAACCTTTGCGTTCTGTCACAAAACGAGTGAATGCAAAGTTTCTCAGGGGGCGCAGACGTTTTGTGAAGGGGGCTCCATATTGTATGATGTCGCAATACATTTTGAAAATACAAGAAAAAAGCTTTAGCATTTTCCTCTATTTGAATTATTTTCTCATTTTTAAATCATTGGATAAAAGTGTCTGCTAAATACATAAATTAAAATTTCACCTAGATACATTATCATCAGTTGGTGTGCTGTACTGTATATTTAAAAGATTTGTTCCCCCTAGTAGGATCAATATTCCTGTCAATCAATCTGATTTTACTAGGGATAGTTATTGAGGTTTGGTCCATCATGACTGTTTAATGGAATGGACCAAAAAAGCATCCAGACAGCACTGGATTTTCTGTTTAACGTCATAGTCATTTTTTTTCTCTCCTTATAGATATTACAGTTCTTCGACTACTTTTACATACAGTGTGTTTATGTTACTAAAACATTAAAACCGTTTTCATTAAAGGGGTCATATGATGCTATTTTAAAGATCATTTTGTGTATTTGGTGTAACAGAATATGTTGGCATGCTTTAATGTTCAAAAAACACATTATTTTTCAAATACTGTACATATTGTAGGTCCTCTATGCCCCGCCTCTCTCAAACACGTCGTTTTCAACAAAGCCCCCTCCTTTGACCAGCGCAGTCTGCTCTGATTGGCCAGCTGACCCAGTGCATTGTGATTGGCCGAACACCACAAGCACTCGTCGGAAATGTAACGCCCCTTACCATAATCGCAGCTTCAGCTTTCAAAGTAAATATCAAGACAGTTAATAATGTTGTTAGTTTTACCATCAAAAGCCCGAAAGGGCAACAGAGTCGCGTGACAGACACAGTGTCGTGTTTGCAGTACACAAGCCACGGTTAAGACAGCTGACTGTTGCTGACTTTCCTGTGATGTGACCATTGTTCCCCCAACACACACACACACACACACACACACGACGCGTTACTCTGCGCTGCGCAAAACTCCGCATTTGAACAGTCAATAGCAAATACTTAAACTAATAACAAAAAACTTCAGTCGCTGATTCAGACGCGCCAGTATTGTCATTAACAAAAGCGGAAGTAACTTTTTTTTTTTAGAAATGAGCCTTGTGCACAGCCCCGCATTGCCTTCTAGGTTAACAAAACTGTCGTCCATAAAATGCGTTGCACAAATTCGAGCATCTGGGTTATGCTGTTCTGTTGTAAATAAATCTTAACCAATGATCCCTAAATGCATCTACTTCCGGAAGGCCAAATAAAGTGCTTTTGCTTTCACACTGAAACACAGCGTCTCCCTGACATGCTGCATCAACACTACTGCTGTTCCTGAAACCACGCCTTCTTTCTTTGCGTGAACATTTGGGCGGCATTATGCTAATATTTCCACATGTGATGTAGACATGTGGGGGGGGTGTTAGAACAAGCCATTTTAGGAATGGCGTGGCTGACTCTTTTATAAAGAATATATTTGAGACTTTAGTCTTTGCAACTTACAGATCTTCTTTATGCACCAAGAGATGGTAACACTCCAAAGAGAAAGGAAAACGTGAAATCGCATCATATGACCCCTTTAATTGAAATAAAGTTATTAAAATTAAATAAAATATAAATAATAGATGAAAAACCTAAACTTATAGAAAAAAAGTAAATAAAAATAAGCAATGTTGCCTTGGCACTAAGTTGAAGCACTAAAACTGAAATAGAAATAAATAGAAATATTTTAAAAAAAACTAAAAAAATTATAAAGCTGCAAAATAATATTATAAAAAACTGTTAACAAAATAGGGTTTTATATAATAATAGTAAAATAACACTGGTAAACTGTTACTTTTATATGTGCTGTTTGTGCTTGGGCCCTTTGGGTGGGACAGAGGGCTGGTGGTGTGCTGTAAGCCGGAGCTTCAGATGGTCCTGGAGAGGAGGAAGAGAGAGCAGACCCAGAGAGAGGAGGGAGAGCAGAGCAGGAGTCCCCTGGAGCAGGTGCTGCAAGAACGCCAGAGCAAACATCAGGAGATGATGGTCAGCAGCCAGAGCACAGTGTGTGTGCTGAAACCAATCAAACACAAATGCTGTGATTGCACAATGAACCAGAAGGAATTCAACATTAAATCTGTAGTGTTAGTTATTGTTAGTGTTATTTTGTTTACCACACTGTAGACATATAGGTGGAAATGTTTGTTGCATGGTCAGTTTTAAAGGTGAGATGTTCATCAGTTTTATTAGTCTTCTGTGTTTTGTGATTTGTCCTGTTGTTTCTCAGAAGGAGAAGGAAGAGGAGCAGAGGTTGCATGAGGAGGTTCAGCTCTTGGAGTTCGTCCGAGTGAGACAGAACCTGAGGAAAGTCCACACAGCTCTACAGAAGAACCTCCACTCCTGAATCTGACCGGCGCTGATCTGACTAAAGGCATGCTTCATTTAGCCATTCAGCTTCATTTGCAAATAAAGTACACAGTGTTTCATTATAATCGTTATTATCTTGTTAATTAACAGTTCATTACACTTTTCATTTGTGTTCTGCGATAATGAAATAATGTTCAAATAACTCAAATATCATTATTATTACTACAATTATTGGTAAGTACTATAATTGGTAAGTACTATGAAATCTGCTGAAATCATTCGGTCATTTTGTTGAACTTTTTGTGTTGAGAGTGGCCTGTACAAAGTTATCAAATAGTTCATTAAATAAATAACACCATTCTACCATGGTACATGTTGAACTACACGGTTGTCGTATCCATGTTTTTGATAATTTATTATTAGTAAAAAAATTATAACGACCATGGTAACATTTTGTAATAGGTGTTAAAAGTATTTATAAATGTCATTATTGTAAGTTTGATCCTATTGTAAAATATCAAATCAGATGTAATTATTTATTGAATTAAATAAACATGGTTTTGAATGATAAAACAATCTGCTGTAATGCTACTACCTGCATTTGCAATAAAACGATCCTATTGTGAAAAGACGCTCTGTTTGCTAGGGATGGGCGTATCGATCCAAAGTATCGATATATCGATACTGACGCAAAAACAAACAAAAAATATCGATACTAACATGTGTTTTATTTACATGTGATTTTGTTAATTTAACAAAAATATAATGCGTACAATATGCATTGAATTGGACGAATAACCTATGTTAGCGAATAATTGTGTAGGATAGAACTATTTTCCTGCTCATCTGAACACACGCAAATGTTGCAAGACAGAACCAATCAATCACAAAGAGCATTCACTCACTGCTGACAGTGCATTCAAACAGGGCTGCTTTTCCCAAAAGTATCATAAGAAAGCATTAAAGCTTTTGGGAACGGCAGCCCTGAACAATGCTTATCAGAGGACAGAAGGACAGAGTTATTTCACAATAAACAAACTGAAATTGTAGCCTACATAGTTTGTGCAATTACAGTTATTTAAATTGAACGTTGAAATATTCTAAGGCTGGTTATGAAGGTTAAAAGCGTTTAAACAAAGTTAAGTGGTTTTTATTACCCATTTTACTCTTAGTAATTTAATAATTTAATACATTTCATAATTTAAAAGTTTAGTGCAGAAGTATCGAATCGGTATCGATATCGACGATACTGCCTTGAAAAATATCGGTATCGTATCGAAAACAAAATAAGTGGTATCGCCCATCCCTAGTGTTTGCGCAGCAGTCAAACTGTAGCAGTGCTTGCGAAGCTAATGCGTGTTGCGCACTAAACACGCCCTCGCCTGTCCTCCCGCGCTGTGATTGGACGAGCAGGGACAGGCGCAGGCGAAAGAGCTCAGGAAAGCGGAATAAACAGGAGCAGCTGGCTGGATGTTGGTCATATGATGCGCCGATTTTCACTGTCAGCAAAAATTGAGGAAGAGTTGATTTATCAGCGCTTTTATTTTCACTGTCACTCAAAAAGAAGATCGTTTTAAAAACAGTCAAGTATAGAAGGGGGTTTTTCTTCATCTGGAAAAACAGGTGAGTGCTTATGAAGTGCTTTGCAAGCAGGGAAATGCCAAGGGACGCAAGTTTTGACATGCTTTGTTTTTCTCGTAAAGTCGTTTACATGTACTGTCCTGTCAGTATGTAATATCATCATCAGCTATCACAGATTTAACAAAACAGTTCCACAAATTCACTTTTTGTAGAGAGTCAGCAAACACTTTACAGTCACCTTTACTTCTAAAAGCTGTAATGATGCACTAAAAGCTTGTGTTTAATAAATGACCTGAACTGCTTTCAGTGGCTGCTATTTCTTTTTAGTTGCAAACATTTTAGGTGTATGATACACAGCAGACAGAAGAGATATAAAGCTAGCATATGGACAGTAAACACTGATTCACTAACAAAGATCAAGGGTCAGTTTTTAACATCACAGGATCACTACTGCAATGCCTACATATTCCAACTTTATCAGTCCTTCTATAAAACAGGCTTCATGCATGACTTTTATTTTAAGGAACAATGACTGCAGCACTGCTGGAACAGTATCGAGAGAGAATCCGGACTGAACTGGACAGAGTCGTGGATTTCTGGCTGAAATATTCCCATGACAAAGAACAAAGGTGAAATGATTCATATTTTGATACATGGGTTTAGCAGTACTTCACTATAATTCTTTAAATGTCTAACTGGATGCTAAAATATTTGTATAATGTAAGCCTGAATGATTAATGCTGAAGCATTGAAATTGTCCTTAACACTGAACCCTGAGGGACACCCATCATTCAAACAGTATTCATATGAAATATTTTGAAATTATTAATTATTTAAGGTGGATGTACTTACTTTGCTAAGTTATGTGTTAAAGTTCATTTAAAAATTAATTAATTTAACACGTGGATTAAATATAATGCCCCTGTTAAATGTTTGTTTCATTTTATTGACCTTAGTGGTTTTTTTAACTGCCTTGGAAAAGATGGGAAGGTCTATGATGAGCTGAAATATGTGTGGTTGCAAGGGAGACAGGTTAGATTTTTTTTTCTATTTTAGTTTTTATTTTCAAGTTCTGTCTATTCATATATTACAGTTTTTCTCAGTCGCTTTGGTGCATTTCTCAGATCAGAAACGAAATTCTCAAAACTACTCATCATCTAGTCAATTGTGCACATCATAAAAGCAGTTTCTCATTCTTTTGAACAAGTTGCGATTGCTCTGGTACATTAATGCAATTGAATATGTACATTTGTCTGCGGTTTCCTACATTATCAGTTGCTAATGTCATGTTGCTCAAAATGTAATGTACTATATAGTTCTCTGTGCAACAGTCTTACCCCCCAAAACATCTAGTCATTAGTTCATCGTATAAGTCATTAAATGCAAAATGGTTGATCTAGTTGTCATAAAATGTCAAGCATATTTTCTACACATTTCTATTAGACTTTTTGTAAATTTGCCATGAATTGTGCAGGTGAATCTTGACTTTCACTAATGAAGAGAAATGTAGATCAATCCAATTATAAACCAGTTCTCTGAAATAGCTCAAAGGTGCATCTCATGAACCTTCAATTGGAAAGCATGTATAGAGAGAGGACAACACAAGAGTTACAACTTATGACAATGGATATTTCCTCGCCGTTGGCCTGGCAAATCAACAGTAGCTCTGTGGCCGATGACATTTCGACCACGCCTTCTGCTTTTGGTCAGGTTGAACTTAAGCCAGCCTCATCCACATATATGGAGTTGTGAGATGGTTCACTTGACTCCAGTTCCACGTTGCATTGCAAGGGAAGATATTCGTTGTGATGTAGATGAGAATCTGTGGGCCGACAGACTGGCACGTCAGGAGGTGTAGACAGACTGCACTGCAATTCCTCAAACAGTGCTGCATGCAAAAGCAAAGTTCTTCCTAAGGGGTGTTTCCTGTGTTTGCCTTTCTAATTTTGTGCCCATATTTCTTTACTATATCACAGTGACGTTGTAATGCTTTTTTTTATTTGTTTTTGTCAGACCACTAGTAAAGTGTAACTGTAACTATCCAGTCTCTTTCAATCAATATCCCACATACAGTAATGTGTATATTTTTACTTTTGTAAATAAAAATAACAATTGCCCTCTTTCTGTAAATTCTCTTTGCCACCGTGAAATCTTCTCAGTCCCTTAAAGTGTATATACGGCCGGGAAGCAAGAAAACACACATTCAAATGTATTCTCAATACTTCAATTTATTCATAGATACAAATATATTATGTAGGCATATGTCGAGGGGAGTTTCACGCTCTTAACCAATGAGGATATGAATAACACACATAGGATCTTTGGCCAAGAACATGTGTTTATATAAAATGGCCACATGTACAGAAAAACATGGACATATTAGGAATAGTCTTTTGCGAAGAATGCTGAACTGTCTTCAGAGTTTCTCTGGAACACCTTTACCCTTGTAGTCCTAACATTCATGTCCTTATTGGGGCAATTAAACCAAGAAAACTAATGTATACATTTAAGCATGCATACCTCGCATATGAGTAAGAGATATTTAAAACATAATACAAGAGAGAGAAATTGATACAGAGGGGGATAAGAGAGAGAGAGAGAAAAAGGAGGGGTGAGACATCTGGAACATTCTTTTAACAAGACAGAGAGTGTTTTCTAACAACTTTTAAGTGGAGATATGGCATACATATGAGTGCAGTCTTCCATTTCAATACAGACTGCCATCCAAAACTGTTGCCATAGTTTACATCAGGTAATACTAACAAAGTGCACTGTTATATTGACAACATGACTAAGCATTTTGACTATCTTGTTTGTGAACAATGACACAAGGATTTTCATTCTAATGGCACTGATATGTTTATTGACATAAATACTTACTTTTGAGAGATTAACTAAAGATTTTGAGTAAGTTACAGGCTTTTGCAGGTGATCCGTTGTGTGGTGCTGTTTGTATGAATTGTTTTTGAGAAATGCACATATTTGCAAAATATTAAGGATGATTCGACGAAATGCACCAAAGCGACTGCGAAAACTGTACAGCTAAGGCTTTTTTCTTCTTTTTTTTGGTCCCATTAAAATCTGTGTTAAATTGAGTGTCTGATGTCTTACATATCCACTAGGTCTGGATGTACAGCAGGCTGTATCGTACAATGGAAAGATTTCACAGACCTGAGATTCATTGGACGCTCTAATCAGGGTTTTGGGATTCAGAAAGACTTTCTTGTTTGCTTTTTTTTCCATCCATCCATCCATTTGAGTAATATGCCTGAGTCAGCTTTGCCATCACAGGAATAAATGATATTTAAAAATATAAAGCAGTTATTTTAAATTGTAATAATATGTCACAATATTATTGTTTTTACTGTACATCCAGACCTCTATATGCTCACCAAGGCTACATTTATTTGGTCAGAAATAGAGACATATTATATTCAGAAACTGCATCTGCAGAAATTACAAAATAAAAAGAGTGATCATAACAATTGCATGTTTTTTATTTATTTAGTACTGCCCTGAAAAAGCTATCGCACGAAACAGATTTTTATAGTTGACATATACAGTAGTTCACAAGACTAAATAATTGAATTTACCCAATTGACCCTGTTCAAAAGTTAACATGTAAAGATGTATATGTACTTAACTATTTTTTAATGTATTAAAACTAAAGCTTCAGAAAAATGTCACGTAACATAAAATGGGCTCCCACACTTTAATGATAAACTATAAACTGTCAAACTTTTTTTTTATTATTTGATCTTGCAACTTTGATTTGAACTTGGTAATCGCACAGATTTGCTGTGATCCTGTTACATCAGACAGTCTTGACTTTCAGGTGCTGCATTTCTGCAAAAGTTTGCTCGAGTTCAGACCTCCAGCGGCCCGGGGAAATGTGCCTTCTGCCTGACGAGAGACGGGCGAACAGTGAAGGTTCAAAGGACGATATTCAGCGAGTGTTTTTATGTGATGGCCATGGATGAGCTGTCCAGAATTACACAAGACCAAGAGATGCAGGTAAAACTATTAGTCAGTATCTCACCTAGAACTTAAACTGGGTTAAATAATAATGACATAATGTATTGAACTGAGTATGACTGATGTGCTTTATAGATTTGTATTAAAAAGTGAACCCTTTTAGTAACTTTTCAGCATGTTTTTAATCTGTTTTCTCACCTTTGATGTAAATGTCAGAATTAGTTGATAGTATATATTTCATGGTCAGGTGTCAGATGTTTGTCCGTGTTCTCCACAGGCAGATGCTGAGAGCATGATGGATCGGTTGATATTCTGGGTACAGAAGGATTCATCAGATCTCAGTCGTCCTCAACTTCCTGGTGATCCGCCAATCAACAGCATGGCAGTTCCCATGATGCTCCTGTGCCTGGTAGATCAGCTGACAGAGGGTAGAACTGATGTTGCAGAAAAGTACAAAGACCTGAGCGGATGGTGTGTGGAGCGGATACTACAGCATATACAGGTGAGCCAACAGAGTAAACAAGCTTCAGTGATGTGACCCTAAGCTCACAATGTGCCTATAATTCATCAAATAAAAAAAAAATCTGAGATAAAGGAAATACCAAATGATACATTATACTAAATTATTTCATCTCAGAGAGATGGAAAAGCTATTTTGGAAAATGTCACGTTGAATGGAAAGGAACTTCCTGGCTGTCAAGGGCGTTTGCAGAACCCTGGTAAATGATCATTTCAGAATTTAACAGGATGAATAAATAAATATGAATAAAGCCTCCTCATGAATTCTCAAATTAGTTTGTTAACTTGTTTATCTCCATCTGATAAAGAATCTTGCAGTAAATCCAACCTCACTGCCACTTTCCTCAAAAGTTCAGCATCTGTTACTATCAGTGGCGTCTCTCTCTCTAGGTCACGCTCTGGAGGCTGGCTGGTTCCTGCTGCAGTACGCGCTGAAAAAAGAAGACGCGCAGCTGCAGAAGACAGCAGTGTGATATTCATCCACCACATCCGATGGGACAAACAGCATGGTGGCCTTTTCTACTTCCTGGATGTAGATGGTCATTGGTCTCAACTCCCTGTCGTCTTATATCTGACTGATTCATTTGTTAATTTGACATAGGCGAGAGCAGGGTTTGTGTCATGTTTTAATGTATGTCTTTTGTTGTGTGTGTGTGTTTTGCATCGTAGACCGTGGAAATTATGAAGTTGTGGTGGCCTCACTGTGAAGCTCTGATCGCTCTACTACAGCTGATGGTCCTACCTCAAAGCCTGTTCACTTTCGAGTGATAGTAGTCCCTCTTTGCTACTGGACCGTCGTTCCACCAGACCATGGTAAGAGATTTCATTTGGAGTAAGGCTCTTTCAGTATAATCACAGTAAGTGCGATCCTCATGTTGTTTGTGCTTGAATTTCACCCTACGTCAAACTTTGACTTCACTCTGCCTACCTCCACCCGTCTCACCCTCTTTTCCCTAGCATTTTTTTCAACTGCTGTGTGACTGCCCTACTATTTGCCGAACTGTCTGCTTGCATCTTGCTCTAGCCCCCTTATTTTGAACTGTTTTGCCCTTAAAAAATACATTTGCTGCAAAATGTAAGTGGATTGCACAACGTGAATTTCCACTGCTCTTACTTCCTCAGTCTTTAGTGCCCATGAGCCTTAGAAAACTACTTCTCAATATGACTGATTTGCTAGCTGTCATTACCGATGTTGAAAACAGAGGTGCTGCTTAATATTTTTGTGGAAACTGATACAATGCAACGCTTTTCTTTTGATCAATTTAATGCATCACTGCTTAGTTTTAAACTGTAGTGTACACTTTGAAAGTTGATGTATTTGATCAGTTTTGAATCAGACACATTTACTCTGTTTGTCCAGGGTTCTTCCATGTTCCTCGGTGTCTCTACATGTGTGAGAAGCTTCTGGATGGTCTTCTTGAAAGGCAGGATTCTTGAACTTGCAGACATCTTGCACTCCATGACCAAGATGTGACAGATGTTCATGTAACTGATCAGTTTGCATAAAATGCAATAGTTATACAGTTTTAACTATTCTAATTGGGCCCTAATTACAGTATTACTGTCAAATTTATTAGTTTTTTTTAAGCCAGTCGTCTGTTTAAATGAAAAAGAGACTATATAGATTTTTTTTGTTTAGATTGAAATATTTCTAGCCATGTTCGCTAGCGGATTTGTCTTGGAAAGGTTTTTTTTAATTTTTATATAAAGGTTATTCAGCTATGTTTTAAAAAATGTTTATATAAAACTGTTCTTGAACTTTAAACCACTCCTCTGATGATCACTGTGCTGCTCTTATGAGCCTCTTTTGGTCCATCTATTACATTTCTTCTTAAAAAGAATTCTGCATACATTAGTGTATAAAACACATGTAAAGACATTCCAAATGTGCTGAATAAATTGACGTCTACTGAAGTTATATCTTTGAAATTGACTTTGACACTTTTTCCTTTAGCGGGTTCTTTTGATTGACTTCTGAAACGCCAAAACACCCTGCTTAAAAAATAAACACTTTAAGATAAGCTATGAGTTTATAATAACTGGCTAAACAAATTAATGAAACAGATTCCTAAAACAAGTCTAAACTTTTATTTTCTAACAAGAGTGAAAAGAAACAAAGGCAACATTGAAATGAAAATGTTTATACACAAACTCACGACAAAGTGTGTCTGCAATAGCAATACCAATAATAATAATAATATAATTATTAGAACCCCAGCGACAAAAGATGGAGATAAAGAGAGTTAAAGTGAGATTTTGTACAGTTCTGTGGAGAGGAAGAAGGGTAGAGAGCAGGTAGCTAAAAAGAGACAACAGAATCACTGAAAGGAAATGACAGCAAAACGCAGAGGAAGTGGAAAAGAGAGAAAGGACTATGCAGTAACCTATCTTAGGAAAGTAGCACCAGAACGTAAATGCCTTTGATTTTCCATCACACTTTCAAAATATTATACTAGTTTATTCACAATGTCGAATCTCCCTGACAAAATGTCAGACTCGGTAAAAAAAGAATACGGGTTTCATTATGGCAGCGATGCCAGTCTCCTGCTTAACGCCCCTTCTGCCTGTCATCAAGTGTGTCTGTGTGTGAATACCTGGACATGTCGTATTATGCAGCACACGACATTTGTGTTAAGAACAGTTTAGTACATCTATATTGTAAAGACGGACAGCTTAACCACAGGACAAATCCCATTTTATCCCTCTTCTAAGAAAACAGAGACCTGCAGCCTGCGCCAGTGCACCGTTCAGGATGCGGGGTGAGAACAGAGGCAAAGGGGAAGAATAACAGGAAAAAGTCCACTTGATGGGTTGAAAAAAAAAAAAAGAAAAGTGTTAATGTGAGCTTATAATGTGGGGAAACGAGCCTGAGGCCTGCATTTTTCTGTCTCTGTGTTTCTCCTGTCATTCACATCATCTGCACCTCCACAGCTTCAGGAAATCATCAAAAGATCTGCAAGAGAAGAACAAGTGTGTTTGTTTCTGATCATAGGCATTTGATGGTTACAAATAAAATGTGTGCTTGAGACCAGTGTGTACCTGTGTGTGGATCTGTAGATTTAGTCTTCTTGCATTCAGTAGCCTCTGTGGATTTAGCCTCGCTTTCAGTTTTCTGGCTCTTTCTCTTCCTCCTGGAGTCCTTTGACTTGCTGCCACGACCTGAGCTTCTCTGCTCCTGCAGCTCAATCTGAAACACACCAAATGAGCCAAGCCGGATTATGAGGGGTCCAAAAGGGCAGCAAAATAAAAAACATTTCTGAATTAAGACAAGCAAAAAATAGTCTCTAGACCAGCTTTAACACTCTTTCAAATGAATCCCACTCTGGTGGCTAAATAGTGTTGCTTATATATAGAAAGATACCTGGAATTAATATATTTGTCAACATGGACACTAGCGCTTTCAAACAGTCATTGCCAAACATGTCACATGACCTATGAACAGGAAAATGCATTTGCTTTTAACAGGATTAATGTGCTAAATGTGACCCTGGACCACAAAACCAGTCATAAGGCTCATTTTTAAAAATTGAATAAATAAGCTTTCCATTGCTGTATGGTTTGTTAGGATAGGACAATATTTGGCCGAGATACAACTATTTGAAAATCTGGAATCTGAGGGTGCAAAAAAAATATCTAAATCAAAATACTGAGAGAAAATTCTAAATACTGAAAAAATCGCCTTTAAAGTTGTCCAAATGAAGTTCTTAGAAATGCATATTACTAATCAAAAATTAAGTTTTGATATATTTACGGTAAGAAATTTACAAAATATCTTTATGGAACATGATGATCTAATGATTTTTGGCATAAAAGAAAAATCGATAATTTTGACTCATACAATGTTTTTTTGGCTAAAAAGTAGAAAAGTAGTGTATTGATTATGTGAGAAAAAGCATAAAATATGGACAATTCTGATGTCAACAGTTCAGGTCAGGAGAGGACAAAAAAAAAAGAATAAGGAAGGGAAAAACAATAAGGAAGGGAAATTAAAAGGAGAAAAGAAGATGAAAGAAAAAAAAGAACAGGAAATGCAGGGAATAGGACAAAAAAAGAAAGGGAAATGAAAAGATAAGGCAAAAAAAAAATGAAATTCAAGGAGTAGGACAGGAAAAGGAAAGCATATATTATGCGAACAAGAAACAAATAAGGGAAAGAAAAATGAAATGAAGAGGAAATGGAATGAAATAAGAGAGGAAAAGAACAAAGAAAGGAAAATGAAATGTTAAAGAAAAAGGGAGAAATTAAATGAAAGGACAATAAAATAATGAAAGAAATTAAATGCTAAAGGGCAAGGAAATGAAAGGACAAAGAAAAGAAAAGGAAAATTAAATGTTAAGGAAAAGGTCTGGCAATTTGATCTTGATTAGTCAAATGGGATTCAAATAATGTGCACATGCCAAAGCATACTTATGTATCAATTATGAAGTACCAAAAATCACAGTATAAGTCTGATGGTCTGAGACTCTCCTCCCTCACCTGTATGAGTGTGCGCAGGGCATCATGGGGCGGCTGTGATGCCGCCTGTAGGATCCGGTAAATGCCGTGTGTCTGGTCAAGCATGACCTCCAGCAGGTCTCCTTCTAGCTGAAGCTCCTCCAGCTGTGCTCTGGTGGATGTGGTCAGCTCGATCACCGGCCCTTTAAGACACGGCACTAGTGACAACAGAGACTCCACCCCTGACAAGAGACAACAGCCCATAGGTGAAAAATGATTAAAAACAGCTTGATTACTCATATCAGGGAGGTCAATGAATGACTGAATCAACTAACCTGTAATGTCATGAATGCCTGACTTCTTAGCAACTCCATTCTGACAGCCAGACTGGACAAGAAAAATAAGCTTTTATAAAATGCCTAAAATGTAAAAGATGCCTAGATTTTTACATCTGCTTGATTTCATAAATGTTACAACTGCACTTGCTCACCTGTGAACCATTAGCAGCCTTCTCTTCACTCTTTTTTGGTGAGTTCACGTCCTCTGTCAGATCAATAACACCATCTTCTGTTTCCTCCGAGTCAGACAACACAATTACAGTATTCCCATTCCATTTGTTTTTCTCCTCTGGCTCTTCCTCTTTTATACTGCTCATTTCCTCCTCCACTTGTTGGAGTCTCTCTAGCGCTCTCTGTACTTCTGGAGTGTCTAGTGCCTGTTTGGCTCGACCCTGCCAGTTAATGGCTCTCTCTGTAAGACACTGTAACGCCTCTCCCTCTGGCAGGCGAACAGGTAACTTCTGTAGTGCCACCAGCAGCGCTAGAATGGTTTCCAGCCGTGGCCGCCGGGACCGTTGGCACCGTGGACAGAGGAAACGTGTGTTCCAGTCCCACCAGCAGAAGGGCTTTGTCAGATTTGTTTCCGAGGAGCCCAGCAGTGCTGGGAAGGGCACACAACCTCCATGGAACCAGTCTTTGCACAGATGGCACCGGTGAAGCAAGGGGCGGGGCGGGCCATTGCACACACACACTGATTGGCTAGAGGTGAGAGAAGGGGCGGAGCCACCATTCTGCAGCAAGGTGCTGTCCGAGTTGTCTGTCTCCATAGAATCCTTTCCTGTCCTTTCCGTCTTGATGCCATTCTGATCACCGCTTGCTCCTTTTTTCACACCGGGTTTAGTTAGATTCACCTGCTGGAGGCGGAGGAGGGCCTCTTTCTCCTGACGCTCCCCTTCTTTGAATGCCATCACCTGATATTGATGACATAATTCGTAAATATGCAAAACCTGATCAACTTAGAATGAGGTTGAGAGAAAAAAAAATACAATTCTCTAGGCTGTGTTCCAAAACATAGTCCCAAACTCAGCTTCCTAAAGCTGGTTTCCACTCAGGTTTCCAATTTCCAATACATTTTCATCATCAGCATATTGATATCTGGGCACAAAGTCCACATGCAGCCCGTATTTTGTGTCCAGGTGGGCGACAGCACATTTGCAAGTGATTTGAACATTTGAAAACAAAGATCCACTAGGTAGTGTGCACAGGCCAAACGTGCCCATCCATACTGACGGTGAATGAGCATTTTGAATGGCTTAGAATGGCTTGTGCTACATGGAGTGGACCACAAAAAGTGAAGTATACCTGGGCCTTAACTGTCATGGAATCTCACAAGTCACTGATTTGGCACGTGCGGAGCACAGGAGAATCAACTTACAGTTTTTTTTTTCCATCTTTGGAGGCAGCTAAGCAGTTAAATGCTTCCTTTTAGAACAGTCTTTGCATCTGGAGCATACTTATTAGGGTTGGGCGATGTCTACCAAATTGGCATCGGACGATGTCTACAGTGAAACATTGTGACGGACGAATGTCGATGTCAGCTTAACATCGTGATGTCTGTCAGCCATCGGCGATGGACGATGGCATTGTCTATTGGCCCAACCCTAATACTTATGATGCCTTAAAATGCTGCCCCTGTAGGCAGCTCACTAGGTTTTGGAACAGAGTGTGCCATACACTGACTTAGACAAAACTGGCAGTCTAATGCATGAATACTCAAAAAGGAGAAATAGAACAGTTATGAGTAAACAGTAACTCACAATAGCTCCTGGGTCTCGGAGGTCCTGAGCAGTGAGGCCTAATACATTGACATCAGAATCTTCTTCTGTACCCAGTGAGTTCTCCTCCCTCTTCTTGCTCTTCTCAACACATGGGCACAACACCTACACAGAGGTGGGGGTAAAACATGGTCATGTAAATCTAAATAATGATTTCTGGTGAGAAACCTTGAATAACATTTCAGAGTCAAAAGTGTAGATGGTCTCTTCACCTCCAGCAGACTGTGCTGGCTGTTCTTCTTCAGGAAGGTTTTGCTGGCCTTCTCTCTCCATGAGTGTGCGCTGGCCACCTGCAGTTCCAGCTGTTTCAGCTCCTCCATGTCCACAGGCAGGTCCCGCCCAATGGCCACCAAACCCTCCAGGTCATCAAGACATGGGTAGTGTTCACCGTTCTTCTCCACAAGAAATCAGAAACAGTAAAGATACATCCACACCAAGCAACCACCCTGAATGGCCAAATCATACTTGTTGACACGGAACATCTATTCCAGTTTATCAGAACGGTCTAAATTATTCTCACCTGAATTTCCTCCAGATCAGTAACCCAAGCGCGAGCTCTGCTCAAGCAGGCCTGCAGGGACAGGATGTTAGGCAGCTGCACTGGTATAAGCTGAGCCTCGTTCACGATAGCCTCCAGCGTCGACAGATGGTGTTTCTGCCTGCTCGCAAGAAACAATTGAGAGCTGAAAATCGTGGCTGCATTGATGCGCTGACATATTCCGCCCCTCACTTGAACCAGCTCACCTGTCCTCCAGACAGATCTGTGCCTTCTCCTCCCAACGCTCAGCTATAGTCAGTAGCTCTTGCAGCTCAGCCATGGCAGTCTCCACCGATACGCTCTGTGGTACGTTACAACCTGACTCCATCAAGTTCCTCAGCACGTCCAGAGTCACCTCGCTCCCCTCCGGCCCCAACGTCCGCCTGACCTCTCCCAGCCAACGACCCTGCTCTTGCAGCCCGCTTAGGAGCTCACATGCTGGGGCAACAACAGGCAGCGACGCTCCCACCTCCAGCAGGGCCTGGATCTCTGCTGCTGCGGGTAGAGGAGAGTCCTGCTTCCACTCGCCCTTTGTGCTGTCAACCAGAGCTTGAGCGCGTGCATCAAACTCCTCTATCTTCTGCAATACCGCCTGGAAAAGAAGGGACCGTGGCTGAACTTTCAAGCCACTGGACAAATATTTTATATCCCATATTTTTGGCCTATTTTCCCTCCTTCTTACCTGCACTTCCTCCAGCTGTTTCATAACACAGGGCAGGTTTTGCATGGTGTCCACCAGAGTCCTCAGCTCCTCCAGACTCATTCTCCTGCTCTGGCTGTTGCTGAGGAGCTCTGTGCTACTGCTTTCACACTTGTGTATGTCCGCGAGGACAGTGTTGAGTCGCTGAAGCAGCTCATTATTGGGGAACTTCTTGTCAGCTGCCTCTCCTTTCAGAACCTCCAGATCTTTAATGTCTGAAGACAGAAGAAAACACGCAATTGGGCTTTTGGTGGATGTTAACTTGTTAATGTTGTTCTTAAAGTTGGTCTCAGGCTTGGTCAGTGGATATCAGGCTTTTTTACACCAAGTTCCCCCTAGGGCTGGGCAAAAAATCAAATGTGATTTTCATGCGAATCTCGTCAGTAAAGCCACTTCTGGTGATTAGTAGTAAATCTCCAGCACGTGTTTTCAGATGGAGCGGCATTTACAACACAGAGCCGTAGTTCACTGACAAGCTACACAAAATCACGTTCAAAATCGGCAATGAATCGGCTTTACTGACGAGATGCGCATGAAAATCGCATTCGATTTTTTGCACAGCCCTAGTTCCCCCCATTGTTCACAAAAATGGATACTCCTTAAATTTCAAGCTTCCAGAAGTTTTAAGAGCTGAATGCGCTTCAGGGTTCCCGCTCTTTTAACCAATGAATTTGCATGACTTTTCCAGTTGTTCCGGCCCTCTGGTTGAGAACCAATGGCCTAAGGAATGGTTACACTGCATGATTACTGATTATATGGACTTTTGTCATTGCATTCCATTTTGCACTTCCCCACACCTATTCAAATGGCTAATAAGAACCGTTCACAAATGCAAAGTTTGTGATAGTCACATATACCTATTTTGTTGCCTTCTTGCTCTAGGGCTTCCTTCACTCGGTTGGCCCATGAGTCAAAAGACTCAGCGCGAACTTTCAGCCGATGCAACATGGCCAAGAGTTCATCCAGAGTATAGCGATACCTTCATAGAGGAGAGACCAAAAGCACATAAGACACTTCTGGCAGAACACATCTGTATTAAGGATTTAACGATGCATGCCGAGTCGGTTGAAAATCGATAAAAATATGTGACGATTCAAGTCAGTTGACATGTTAAATGCATCGCGAAACAATAGGGGGTGGGGGTTTATATGAATTTATCACTGAGGGGAACTGAAAAAAACGGAGAAAAATGTAGATGGTATTTTCGTTTCATCTTGCCTCTGTATAATGCATATTAAAGAAATATTTATAAGCGCAGCTGCTTTGTTTGCAGTGGTAACCAAGGAAAAGTTATATTGCCTCTGTTCCATAAGCACCACCTGCTGTCAGAGAGTGAATTTGCATTCTCATGCAGCCCATCTGCTGTTTTTATTTTGGTCAGATGTTTTATGTAGTAGGCTATAGTTTCACAAAGCTAAAGTTAGCCCATTCTGTTTTTGCTTCAAATTTCAAAATTATACAATCTAATTTAAATCAAATCTGCTCATGCTGCATGTATTCAGCATCTTTGTTTGGATCGTAATAAAAATTTGTATCTTTTTGTATCTAGAGTTGTATCTAATTTTAAATGGAAAGAGCACAGGCAAAGCCTTTGTTTATATGAATAGATTTATTTTATATTATTTATTTGCTTAGGGATTTACTATTTAATCCCTGGTTGGGATTAAATTTTAAATGTAGTTTTGTTATTTGACATTTCAATTTCACAAAGAAATGTGAAGCATTTTATCTGAGAAATAATAAAAGCACAACTTTTCATTTATAATTTGTCTTAAATTTTATTTTGTTAAAAAATTTTTTTTTTAGAAAATCGTATTGTGAAATCAGTATCGTGAATCGTATCGCATTGTGAGTTGAGTGAATCAATACATCCCTGATCTGTAGCTAAGAACGTAATAAGTAAGATCCCACAAACAAGCACTGTGCTGGTTTACCTGAGGTAGAGTTTTTCACTGGGGCAAGAGCAGAGGTCCTGGGAATGGTAGAGGCAGACAAGACGCTCTTGGCAGTTCGAACACGCCAGGGCCGAGAGGAAGCAGGTGGTCTTACATTTGTCACATTGCCTTTCATCATCAGGCAGTAACTCAAAGGCTTCCCTTTCAGATTCCTTTATTCCCTGAGAGATGACACCATGGTGCAAAACACAGCTATCAAAGAAGTCTAGCAACTTAATTTTCAAACAACAGTTTTTACAATTAGTAAAAGCATCCAAATTTCAATTAAACTTAGCTACACCTAACTAACAACTAACACCTAAATAACTTCTTAGCTGCAGGGCACAGAAAGCATGATCACTGGTGTAGCAGCACTCATATACATTGTATTAAACTAGCTCTAGAAGTGTTTGTTGTTGTTTTATTTATATTTATAGTCAGTCAAGTATTGTCAGTCTCCGATATCCCAGATTTTTTTTTTTCCTCATTCTGCAAACATATCCTCTCTGCTCACCCTTTCCAGAAGGCTTTTGCGTAGTTTCCTCTCCTCCTGTACGATGATGAACATCTCCCTGTGTGTGGCGGCTGCCAGGTTCAGATCCAGCTTCTCTGGGCAGGCCGCCATCTTGCAGGTGAGCTCCTCGTGAGAGAACACACAGTAGCGCCTCAGCCACCGGTAATGCTCAATACAAGAGCGCCCTGTGGGCAGCTAGCACAGAAACAGGAAGAGCAAAAGCCTCAGTAACTAACATAAGGATGACTATATTTAAAAAGTAGTTCCTCAAAGATGCAGTTTATTCTGACCCACACTGCTTTGCATACTATAGATTTAAATGAGGGCGCATGTATGTGTGCATGCTGTATTTATTTACCCAGTCTGCAGTGCAGAAGTTGACTGCTTCGGCAAAGTTGTATCCCTGATTGAAACCGCTGTGATAAGCTCGTGGAAAAGTGATGACAAACTCCCCAGCACACTGATTGGTCCGAACCACCTGTCAATCAAGAATTATAGCCAACTGAGATCAGCGTTTTGAAGGGCCATTCACACAAAACATGACAACAATATTCAGACATTTAGAGAAACAATAAAATAACCAAACATCAGGAAAAAACAGTAAGAATACCTTACAAATATTTTCAGGGCACAGATACCTTTTTTTAAAATATTGACAGGCCATCAGGAAGCAGCCTTGAAAGCCAAATTAACTTAACAAAAAGAGCTTTTATAGAATTTGATAGGGTGTTTTTTTTCAAGCCTCATTACACATTCTTAAAATAGTAGTGGATTAATGATGCAACCTGATTACCTTAAGTATGCTAATTATAACAGTGTGTGTGTTACAAACCGGCACTCCATGAGACATGAGTATATTTGGGTTCATGATGGTGACAAGCTGGTGGAGCAGGTCTGGCTGGAACTCGAAGAGCTCAGGTGTGAGTTTCTTCATCACCTCCTCTAACTTCTCTGCAGAAGATGATGGCACACCATACCATGTTTTGGGCTCACCCCTAAAAAAAATAGAAACCAAGACCAAAGTCTTTCATCGTTGTCCAAGATGCATCAGACTGCTCTTACAGTACAAAAACATGTGGTAGTCCCTATGCATTACCAGTGTAAATAGTTGATGGAGTAGCTCCAGTGGTCCTCTATGTGCCAACAGAAAGCAGAGAACACCATGCCCACATACAGCCATGGCACCTTCATGCCAGAGATATCGGCATTAATGTGGCACAATACTGACTGCTCCAACACTGGCATAACGTTTAAATTCCAACCGCTGCGGGCATATTCCTGCAACAGGAACAGGACAGAAATGTTAATTTGCTCTTCTTGACCAAAAACATGAAAAAAAAGAAAGAAGAAGAAAACTAACCTCTTCCTCATCTGACAAGTGTCTCTTGCCATTGTTGACGGGAAAACCACTACCAAATTCTTTCGAGTGAATGTCTGCACCATATTCTACAGTTACATCTTCTTCAATATTACTAACCAATCTCCAAAACTCTCTCTCGACCAGCTCTGTGGGAACCATCTAAGTAAAAAATTCAGTGAAATGAATCATACATGTACAGTAAGTCGGTGCGGTTGAAGATTGATTAAAGGCAGGAAAAACACTCACATGGACAGGCATGTTGAAGTAGTCGGCTTTAAAAGTGTCGGCCATCTCACCAAAGCTCTGTAACGTATATTCCCGCGTGGCCTGCTCGAAACCAAACGCCTCTGTTGGCTTTTTACACTCCTACACAGACAAACCACACATTTACAGTTGAATGCTATATCAAGGAATAAAAGTCAGCATTTAGAAAGTATTAAGAGTTTTATATATTGCACATTCATTAAGCAGCAAAAAAATAACTTAAGTCAATTAAAAGCTTAAACTCCACAAACAGACATATTTGACCAAAAGTCATTTAACTAATGAAATATCCTGTATATCACAATAGAATAATTGTGAGAGCAATAGAATAAATAAGAGAGTTATTTCGAACTGGTCTCTCACCTCTGCTATACATTTGGGACAGCGCCAGTTGCCCTTGGGTGGATCTGAGAGTGGAGGTATCAGGCAGAATGTGTGATAATTATCTTCGCACCCATCACAGAGCAGCAACTTCTCATCCTCGTCCCCGCGTCCACACATCCGACATACAAACGAGTCCACCTGACAGAGATTTCAGTTATTGCATGCAAAATCAGTTATTACATGCTTTGGTCTAAAGCTGGCAAAATTGTTAGAATGCTGGTTTAACTTAAAATAACATCAGGGTCAGACAGAGTGGAAATGGTCTAAATGATCAAATGTACTGTTGATTACATGTACTAATTTTAATCAATCCATATGAATCCAATTCGAGGTTAGATTTCTGAAAGTTTTGTTTATAATGAACCCAAAACATTGCAGTGTGAGAAATGTTCATACTCATTTATATGTGCATAACATCTATTCCAAACAAAATGCCCAGTCGCAAGTCCAGAATCAGCACAATAATGTTACCAGCACTACCATGAGAATAATTGTCGTTTTTGTCTTGATTACATGTCTAAAAAGAAAACTGACATATATTAGAAGAGCTATTTTAGCAAATATTTTGTAAATACTCAATGTCTCTTCCACTCACCAGCTCATAAGATGTAAATAAACGTGCACATTTGTATGCTAATATATCCATCATGGCATTTAGCCATTCAAGCGTTTACATGGTTAATTTATCCTGTTGATCGGATTATGTCAGATATACATCACCCCTTCCAATCTGATCATTATTAATCCAATTACTGTCAGATTATTTGGTTGCATGTAAATGAAATGTCTCAGAAGCACAAAAAAGCAAACTCTTAAAGGGAAAGTTGACCCAAAAATGACAATTCTGTCATTAATTACTCACCCTCATGTCGTTCTAAACCCGTAAGACCTCCATTCATCTTCGGAACACAAATTAAGATATTTTTGATGAATTCTGAGAGCTCTCTGACCCTCCCATAGACAGCAATGTAATTACCACGATCAAGGTCCAGAACCCGTAGCAAGGAGATCGGTAAAATAATCCATGTGACATGATTATTTTATAGAATTTGATAGGGTGTTTTTTTCAAGCCTCATTACACATTCTTAAAATAGTAGTGGATTAATGATGCAACCTGATTACCTTAAGTACACTAATGGTAGTCCCTATGGGATTTATTGAAACAAATGCTTGAGTTCTGAATCCCGTTGTAGAAAATGATTTGAATTAATTAAAATGAATCAACTGTACCCATTTTTTTTTTTTAAGAGATGCTGTTAAAACAGTTTTATTAATGTTCTCATACATGGGAAAATTGAAAACCGTAATTTTACGAAGCTACGAGAATACTTTTTGTATGCAAAGAAAACAAAAATAACGACTTTAATCAACAATTGTCACCCTGGTGCCATTTTGGAGAATATCCACTGAACATAAACAGCGTATGCTGGATACGTTGTTTTCGTTCAAATCAAAGCGTAAACAACGTATTGTTTGCGTGACTCGGCTGACACAGAATAGCATATGCTGTTTACGTTCAGTGGATATTCTCCAAAATGGCACCAGGGTGACGCGGAGGAGACGAAAGTTGAATTAAGTTGTTATTTTTGTTTTCTTTACGGTTGAAACCCTGATGCTCACCCACGGATTCTCATTGCACAGCATCTCCTTGCTACGGTTCTGGACCTTGATCGTGGTAGTACCCTTGCTGTCTATGGAGGGTCAGAGAGCTCTCAGAATTCATCAAAAATATCTTAATTTGTGTTCCGAAGATGAACGGAGGTCTTACGGGTTTAGAACGACATGAGGGTGAGTAATTAAGGACAGAATTTTCATTTTTATGTGAACTAACCCTTTAAGCTCATACGTCTCTCGCAAACTTACAAACTGTTGGTTACTGAGGTTGCGTCGGAGTCTCATGGTCATCTTGGTGCAGGGTTCATCACCGGAGTCATTAGGATCATCAATGTGATTTTTGTCATCATCATCAACATCCTCCTTGACAATGAGATTTGGGGGTGGTGGGGGAATGTCTGGATCTGATTTTGTGATCGGCGTCTCTCCAGGTTCATCCTTCACAGAAGCACTGGCAGCGCTGTCCCGCACTATTACCGTCTGTGGCAGTTCATCTGGTGAAAATGCATAATACGACACTTCAAACATTTGTCACAGTTATAAAGAACAAAATCAAATTAAAATCAAAACCACAGACACGAACCTTTCTTCCGTGTCTTGTCTCGAGGTACAAGACCGAGCCCCATCATTTTTGGTCCAGCCCCATAGATCTGTAGCTTTTTCAGCTCAGGATTCTTCTCTATGTCTTCCTCTGTAGGCTCCGGCTAATGGGCGTAAGTGAAAGACTTTAAGTGAACTACAAGAACAGAGGTGACGAGAGGGTTTTCCTTTCCCTATCTTTATCACTAAAAGCCACAGTATAAAGCTTGTTTAGGATGGAACGTGACTTCCACTACACTAAACACAGCTTTTCCATGAGGGATCCCTGACTGTTCAGGATATTAACTTTTTACTACTGATTGAAAACCATTGATTTAGCAAAAATTGAGACATCACTGCAAACTGTTAAAGCAAGAGCAAACATGCATGAAGTTAGTTCTGTGCCAGACTTGACTGATATCAAGAGAAAAAAAAGCAATTATTCACTCAAAGACAATTCATATTAAATGGCATTGCTGAACGGCAAAGGCTCTCATGAAACGATCCACTGCTAAAATGGCCTCTGCTGTAGCAAATTAAAATAGCCTCTGCTGTTAAGTATATTCAAAATGTGCAATGCAAAAAGTCAAAATCTATACATGTGTATTCCATACCGATTTTCCCTAAACAAAACAGCATTAACATAATAAATGGCAATATTCACCTACATATATTTATACTAAAAACATTAACAACTAAAAAAGCCACACAGGGCCTTTCATGAAAAATTGGGCAACAACTCGAAACAAATCTTTTGAACTGATTTATTGAAACAAATGCTTGAGTTCTGAATCCTGTTGTAGAAAATGATTTGAATTAATTCAAATGAATCAACTGTACCCATTTTTTTTAAAGATATGTTGTTAAAAGTTTTATTAATGTTCTCATACCTGGGAAAATTGATCTAATGACAGTCTAAGGAACTGCATTATTGATCATGTTTTACATCACCAGTAAAATCACTGCAGATACATCATAAATATCCAAAATATCACCCAGCCTTAACTTCTAAATGTCTCAAATATGCAGTAGCAAGGACACATATATAAGCATTGCCTAGACTGATGCCTGTCAAACACATCAATCCCAGTGTTTCTCTATGTGCTGTTCCTAAAACCTGTTAGTCTGAAAAGCAATGCTTTGCTGTCATCATTAAGCAAAAACAACTAATTTCTGACTTGTGGCAAAATGAACACTATATGAACCAGCCATTAAGAGAACAGCAGTGTGACAACAGATTATAGCGATCTTAGATTAGAAGTAATATGCAGCCCAGAGTGGGGTAACCAGTCCACCACCAAAGAGGAAATGTAAGCAAGCCAGCATTGCTAGAAGTGTGGCAAAACAAGTGAAGCAAAATGTGTTTGTTGACTGAAGGACACTGAGGAAGATGGGATGGATGCAGAAAGAGATAAGCAAAAGCAAGAGCTGAAAGACGAGAAATGAGCTTCGATATAAAATTAGACACCCAGCTAAGCGTGAACAACAGCAAGAGGTCAAACAAGGGTTTTTTTTTTAAAGCATGAGAGAACGGCAGCAAAGAAGAAAGAAAGAAAGTGAGTGATAGGGAGGAAAGTAAAGAACAGTGGGAGCGAGACAGAGAGAGAGAGAGAGAGAGAGCGAGGCAGTACCGAGGAGATGTGTTGAGAGCCAGTTGTAAGAGGGTGGTGAGTTGGATCCTCTGGACCTTGCATGGGGAGACAACAACCAAAAAAAAATGGATTCCAGAGAGAGAGAGAGACAGAAGGAAGGAAAAAAACAACAACCATGTGCGACAGGACAGAGTCAATCGGGGACAGTAGCCTATTCAAAATGTGTAATTTTAATGTCTGAAGTATGATTCAATTTTAGGTTAACAGGATTAATGATTCAGACAAAATACTAAGTTAAAAAACATCACATATTAGTGTGAAACCGTACAACCGTTCGGTTGCAACAGTTTTATTTATTTGTTTCAATTGCACATGATTGTTCAATGGACACCAGTACTTGCTCCATATGTTTAAAATTACATTTTATATATTATATAAGATACCAGTTAAAAGTTTGGACCCACTTATTATTAAAAACATTAACTTAAACTATGAAATAACACAAGTAGATGTATGGGAATTATGTAATAAAAATAAAATAATAAATACAAACTAGATTACATTTGAGTTTCTTTCTCTGCTCGCGCTAGACATTCTCTCAACCAACTTTATCAGGTGCATTCTGGGATGATTTTAAAGGAGTACCCATGTTGGACACTTTTTGGCTACTTTTCATAAACTATCTGGGTCCAACTTGCAACTGATACAAAAAATAATTAAATAATGTAGTAGTAAGGAATTTATATGGACACATACAATATATTTGTCTACAAAACTTGCTTCAAGCATTCAAGCACATTCATTTATATAAAAAATTCAGTCGAGTAAGTCCAAACTTTTTTCTGGTAGTGTAAGCATTTTAGTTTTCTTTTTTATGTTAGAACTGGGATGTAAACCAATAGCATAACTGTTTCAAACGAAATATTAAGAGAGAGAGAGAGACAAGAGTTTGATTCAAGGGACGAGTTAACAACATGGTAACTTCCCTTGTTGCAGTTACAAAAGGCTAAATGTTACTGCTTTAAATATCATTATAATTTTAGTAATTCAGTGGTAGAGGAACCACAGAACTCTGAAAACTATAAAGACATCTGTGGTTATCTGATACTACAGATAAGTTTATTATCACTAATGCTATGAATCCATTGAGCTAATGTAATGGGCAGGCAAATTAAAAAGCCAAACACCCACAAAATAAATGCTGGGAAAATCTTTGAAATGAAAGGTATGAGATATGCATTATGATTTAATGAAAATTGTAGGTTATGGCCAATGGTCTTAAAGAGACAAAACGTATTGACAACAAATGAAAGACAGAAAGTGACAGAAAAAAAGACAGAGGGATGAGGGCAAGATGGACACAATGCTTTTTTCTTTACAGCACAGGGAGCAAAGCATGCTGGGTAGTGCCTTGAAAGCATGGTCAGCGCTGATCCAAAAACGTTCATACATCTCAGAAAAACAGACAAAGCACATATTTGGATGGATTCATTAACCCCTGGACAGTTATACATACATTTACAGCAAAGGTTAAAGTCATCAATACTAAATATCTATTAAAAAAATAAAGATTAGACTAGTTGATTGCGGAACAATTTAGTAAAATCTTTGTTAAAAGGGAATTTTGTAAAATGTAAACACTAATTTTAACATAAAATATATAAATTGCATTTATCTGTAAATGTTAGACGTGAAATTATGCTGTTTTCAAAATCACTGCACTTCCCCCACCCTCCCCCCCCCCCCCCCCCCACCACCTGGTTGTGACCAACCCGAGTACGTTGTTTTTAAATTTAGAAGAAGAAAAAAAAACGCTGATCAAATACTGTGAGACATGAGCTAATGACACCACAAAGAAATCCTGAGATTTAAAAATATAAAAAAAACAAAGTTCACACACATACTGGTCCAGAAATGTCACTCACCTCAGGCTTAAGGCGATTGGCTCGTCGTCCATAACTGCTCATTTTGGATGGCGGGACTGATTGGCGGAGAGGAATGGAGTGGGGTTTGTATTCCCGGTCTATCTCATCACTGTCATACAGCCTGGGTTTGCATGGCTGAACATGCAGGACACACACACGTGTCAGCTTTATATTTGTAAAAGACATTTACATGCTCCACAGAATATTACTGAGAACATATAATAAACACATTCGAATAAACCAAGACATGCACATTCCATTCTTGTGATTCGCTTCTGTTATTTCAGACAGTAATTTGATCAACTCATTAATTCTCATTTATGTCCTTAACAATAGCACACACAAAAAAAAGAGACAAATTACAAAATGTAGGTCATGACTTCTCTTTAAATGATTGTGTAAAATCAAGCAATTGAAAAGTACATGTTTTAAAACTGCCTGTGTCTAATATCGCACAGAATTACCCTGGTCTGGGTATGCACTGAAATAAATTAATGTACAGTTGTGGTAGTTGTTCCAAATAAGGTTTTACCCAAAATTCTGATTAATATGGGAATGTGATTCAGGTTCCTGTATAGACCTGATGTTCACATATTCACAATATGACCAAATTCTGATTATAGGAATCTGAAATACTAGAATATTTGTGCGCGTGTCAGCACATTCAATGAAAAATTATACTGCTACTCTTTCTTAATGCAGAACAAGTGAATGTTTTCAAACAATAATGATAAATGTTCAAACACTGTACCGGTAAACTGGCTCCAGACTGGAACAACTCAAATGGATAGACAATCCTCTCATAGTGTGACCTCAGGAGAGAGCCAATGTTTTTGCCAGGAGGATAACCGAGTTTCTGTGCCACGCGTGCCCAGCGTCTTTCCTTACACACCGCCTCGAAACCTCCTTCGTCTGTCACAATCTACCACACAGGACATACAACATGTGAACTACAGACTCACATGAATGCCAACCTTTATGTCTTTCCAGTTTACGCTATTCTATAGATCTATGATTTTCTTAAGATGTGTTTACTTTAAAGTCTATTAAAGTTCTGTTGACCAACTCTCTTATCTTGTTTTCCTTACACCAAACAACTCTGTCAATTCTGTAAAAGACTGCAGTATTCACCTTGGCCAAGCTGAACAGATCCAGACTACGTCGCTCTATGTTGGGGATCTTCAGAGAGGATGCCTGGATCTCCCAGAACTTGGCAATTCTGTCCAGATAATTTAGCTTCACTCGTGTCTCGGCCTAAGCAAAAAACAAACAAACCAGATGTGTTAGTGCTTAGTCAACATAAGAATATGCGGGTCATGCTTCATGGAGTAAGACAGGCGAGTGATGAGTTCAACAGGATGCAGCTCTGACCTCAAGCTCATTGAGCCTCTGAATACGTGGTGTGAACCGGAAATTGTCCACCTCCACAGCAAACGGTGGCTGCCAGTCCTGTAATGGAAAAAAAGGCTGTTTAAATAACCAAATGTAAGTATTTTCATAATGGTCTAACCTTAAGGGAATATTTTACCCAAAAATGAAAATACTGAAGAACAAAAAAATATATATATATTTTGAAGAATGTTGCAAGCCAAACAGTTTTAAACACTGACTTTGATACTATGGGCAAAAAAAACAACAACTTTGCTTTTCAGAATATCGTTGTTTATGTTGTAAATACGATATAATGTCACACAGGTTTTGAACGACATCACAAAAAATGCAAGAGATGATTACAGGTGGTGGGCGAATCTTGCATATTCCAGACTTTTCTGCTATTGGACGGATTTTGGCAATATATCCCAGAGGATCGGCAAACTCCTCCAATGACGGTTCAAACACTGGACATTCCGGCGGCGGAACAAACTCCTCCCCTCCATCCATCGCTCTGAAAGCAACACAATTCAAGTTCAAATCAAATGCTTACGTTCACTTAAATCAAACAAAGTAACTCCTAAATCAAAAGCAAATACAATCACATTGGCCTTCTTTCATACAACACAAGCAGACTAAAAATCTATTATATAAATCCTTCTCACTGAAAGTGACACTTTATGCAAGTTTGCACATGCGGTTTTACAAACCCTGAAATCATTCACCTTGTGCTTTATTAACAAGGTCCATTGTTTTTATTTAATGTGATTTATATCTATATATATTTGATCATCTTTTGTTAGTTCATGTCTTAAAACATTACCATGATCAAATGACACTATCGGCCATGATATCTTTTAATCCCTATATTTAATAGTTCAGAGTTCACCCTAATGGATACCAGCACTTGATCCATATACGACCAGCACAAAAGCATACGCGTCAAAATAAATCTAATTAACGTACATAAATCTGACAGAAAGGCCTTGATGTTGCATGCATTGAACTAATCGGGAAGTTTAGAGCACAAAGGAAAAAGACCATCCCTCAAGCAGTTTAATATGAGGAATTGTAGAACAGAAACATGTTCTCTAGCAGCACGTCTGGAAATCCACCTTACTAACGAAACACCATACCCTTTCTAACTTCAGAAATCCCCTTACTTTTGACTTTATCTACCTCTCAGTCTCAAACCAGACAAAATGGGGGAGGGAGTGAAATATTGTCCATTAGGCTTTGTCTGGAATACATAAACAGCCTAATCAAATGTGCGCCTTATAAAACAGTGAAATACCTTATATTACACATGCCATTCATTCACTACGTCTAAACCTTCTGCACTAGTAGCTTCCATGTTGTGTAAACAACAAAAGCGGATCACGTGACGGAAAACGTTCACACTTTATTTCCCAACCCAACAACGACGCCATCAACTTCTCGTTTTAACGGATCAATCATTATGAATTAATAATATGAACACGCATAATCCAAAACACCACCTGTCTCGTTCAAATGGTGTTTTTATTATCTGACGCTTGGCTATTCAATTAGACGTACTTCTGACAAAGTCGTGACAGAAAGGTTATAAATAAAACATTGCTGACAGCGGCTGTCTCGCAGATCCTAGTAAGCTGCCTACGTAAACAAACGACATTAAAACTAGACAAACAGCACATTCATATGATGCTCAAAAATGCTTTCTAGGGTACACAGCTCATGGTTTGAAGCCATACTCCCAAATGTCCTGTAGCTTTAGCCTGCTAACCGGCCTCAACTCGCGCTAGATTCGAGAACTGCTCTCAAATTCACAGATAATAGTCAACAGACCTTTAAAATGTGATGAATTGACACTTTTGCGACTTTCTGGGGGAATTATGTGCCCTGGGGAATTGCTAAGAACGCAGTTTTATCAAATTAGCTGGTTAGCTGTCCGGCTAATGATCAAAACAATAAAGCCTCACCGTCTGTTTGTCAGCAGACTCACGCCAAATCCAACAAACGACTTTTTTTATGTCAAAAAAGTATAACGAATCTCAAAATACCCGACTGTATGAAGGCATAAACAGATTATAAATCCAGTAACAGGGTCAAACATTAGGACTATTTCTAAAGAATGGCTGAGCTGTGGAAACACACAAGGGGTGAAGACAGTGCGAGATAGTGTAGTTGTCTCGGGTCGCAGGTATAAGATGTGTGGCATTATATATCGGATATATCAGGTAAAACATAAACACTTGCGCTAAATCAACATACATTTATCCATCAGTGCTGTGAATCTGAGCACCAGTCTTACATTTTTTGCACTTGGTCTGAGTTCTTCTTACTCTTCGGAGTCGCCTCGGAATGATTAGTGAGCCGATGTGTTTAATTATCCGTGTCTTTCTGGCTCTTGTTTGATGATCACAGGGTCTATTGTTCGGTGGAGGGTCAGTCTCTGGGTGGCAGTGGCTCTGCGGCCTCCTCGATCAGCCCATCCCAGCACACACACATTCACACACTCTCTTAGAGGGATGATGATCGCGGAGGTCTTCTTTTCAACTAACTTTAACTCCTGAACGTCCCGTGTAAGCTGACGCGTTCCTGGTAATAACCGTTTCGAGCTCAAAATACGCGTCGTTCCCAGTGTTTTCTTCCCTCAGCTATCCACCGTTCATCCAGTCTGAACTACACGCCATCTTGGTTTCATCACGACCTAAGCACAACTCTCTCAAGAGCCATTGATCTCAGTTGGGAAAACACGCACTTGACTGGATACGAGCGCGGTCTCATCCCTCCACGCTTCTCGTTACATGTAAACTAGTCCCTGGACTCGTCCGATTTAACACCGAATGAGGTAAATTGTCGTACTGGATATAACAGTAAATGGGTATTGGTTTCAAGCGTATGTTAAAAATGGTCTATATATCATGTTATGTCGAATTGTGAGTAGTTGTACAAGTGATGCAGGTAGACGAGCGGACGTGACGCGGAGTGATATTTCACCTCTTTCTTGGCGAAGTAGTTCCAGTGAGTAAAATTTGCGCAGAAGAGGTCAAAACGGGTAGCGACGACTAGCGGCGACACATCAAAACAACTCATTTAAAGGGATAGTCATTTATCAGTTCAATAAACAAATGCTTGAAGAAATTACAAACACTTTATCAGAGCTCAAAACAGTTTGTCCTACAGACTTTATTCTAATGGGAGGTGACTGGAATATGACACTTGACGAATGGGAAGACGGCCCACTAAATTTGACAGTGTAGTGTCGTGCCAATTAAACACAAAAGACATGTATCCCCAAAAACTGAACTTTTTAATCTCAAAGAATGGCGACAGAATGTACCGGTTTAGCCCTCACTCGGAAGAGTAACCTCTAACAGAAAACAGCCCATATAATATGATAACATAGTCCTTGTGGCCATTATGTGAATTGCACTCCAACAACTATTGCAGTAAGGATACCACAGACAGCTACCACTTTAACCATACAACATACAACCTTCTCGGAATTTATTAATAAAAATCACCTGATAGATATTTGGAGAAGTTTAAAGTCTCGAGTTCGAGTCTCAGGTCCGGCAGGGATTGTAGGTGGGGGGAGTGAATGTACTCTCTCCCACCTCTCTTCACTCTCTCCCACCTTCAATAGCACGACTGAGGTGCCCTTGAGCAAGGCACCGACCCCCCAACTGCTCCCCGGGCGCCGCAGCATAATAAATGGATGCTCCGGGTGTTGTGTGGTGTGTGTGTGTGTGTGTGTGTGCCACTTAGGATGGGTTAAATGCAGAGTATGGGTAACCATACTTAGCCACATGTCACTTCACTTAAACCTAATAACACCTGTAAATCTGTAAATACAAAGATAAAAGAAATAATAATTGAAAATAATGAGACTATAAATAGTCTTTGCAGTAAATGGGAATTTGTAAAAAATAGAATTAGAGAAAATTCCATAAAGTTTAGTAAGGAGATTGCCTTGGAAAAAAGAAGAGAAGAATGTAACCTGTTCCTGTGATAAGGCACAATCAAACAGTGAATATAAAAACAAACTATTGATATTGCAGTCCAAATTAGACGATAGGCCTATGTATTGCAAAAGAGCTCGAAGAGCGTTTGTGAGATGAGAAAGTGGATAGACTAGAGCAGTGATGGGCAAACTTGGCCCTTCCAGGCCACTTTCCTGCAGAGATTTGATCCAACCCTGATAAAACTCACCTGCCTGTAGCTTTCTAGTAGTCTTGAAGACAATGATTAGCTGGTTCAGGTGTGTTTGATAAGGGTTGGAGCTAAACTCTGAAGGAAAGGGACCTGGAAGGGCCACGTTTGCCAACCCTGGATAGAGCAAGGAGGAAAATTAATTTTGAAGTATCCGCGTACTTCAGTAATTTAGAGAAAGAGGGAGACAGGAAAATGTGTAAGGATAATAAAACTCTTGAGAAAACAGTTTTCAATTTTTATAATAATCTCTACACTTCTGCATATTCCCAACTAGATTCCTCAAATTTCCTAAATAGTATTAAAGACTTCATACCCAAGATTGATGATTAATTGAAAGAACTTTGTGAGTCAGATTTAAGAAATGAAGAACTGGATGATGTGAGTTTGAGATTATCATTGAATAAATCCCCGGGTACCGACGGGCTCACAGCCGAATTTTATAGATTCTTTTGGAAAGATATAAGACGTTTGTTATTTAAGGCAATTCAAGAATACATTGCAAAGAACGAATTAATGACAACCATGAAGCAAGGCCTAATAATACTTATTCCTAAACATGGCAAAGACAAAAGATTGTTAGATAATTTAAGACCCATCACGCTTCTTAACACCGATTATAAATTATTATCGGGAATTATTGCAGCTAGAACGAAAAAAGGCCTGCCCCAGATAATAAATGAAACCCAATCTGGCTTCCTTGCTGGAAGATCTATTCATAATAACATACGATTGGTACTAGATTTTATTGATTACACTCATACATTTGTAGATCAGGGTTTCATTCTATTCTATTTTTTTTATTTCTATAGCTTTCGATTCGGTAGAACATCCCTTTATTTTAGAAACTTTAAATCATTTTGGTTTTGGACAGAAATTCACAAATTTAATTAGTCTACTTTACAATGATATCAACAGCTGTGTATCTTTGGAACATGGCACATGTTCATGATTTACAGTCAAGAACTCGCCTTTATTACTAGCCTTTATTATTTATATTGGTTGCTGAACTACTGTCTATCATGATAAGAATGAATAAATCTGATGGCTTTAACATCATGGGAAAACACATCATAATAAGTCTGTTTGCAGACGATACAACTCTATTTCTAAAAGATGAAAGGCAGATCTCTACAGCGTTAAATTCAATCAGTAATTTCTCGAAAGCATCAGGTGTTACATTGAACAGTAATAAATGTGAAATTCTTGCTTTGTAGAATCAACCGGCTCGATTAATTGAGAATATACAGGTTAAAACAGAAGTCAAATATTTGGGCATCATGGTCACCAGACACAAAGAAGTAAGGGAAAAAGAAAACATTCTTAGAAATATTGATAAATGTAAAGCAATATTGAATTCCTGGTTACAAATGGATATAACCATTTTTGATAGGGGTTTACTATCCAAGATGGAGAGTACATCAAGAGCTATTTACCCTGCCTTTTCATTAGAAATTTCAGATAACATGATCAAATTAATAAGATAAATTTCAATTTTATTTGGAAGGATAAATGCCATTGCATTAGAAAAGCTGACGTGATTAAGAGTATTGAAGATGGTGGCATGAATGTTATAGATTTTTCTGTGATGAATGGTGTACTAAAACTGAAATGGTTGAAGTCCTTTGTTTGTCACAAAGATTCTTTTTGGTTTAGCATCCCGAATGCAATTTTTCAAAAGATGGGTGGAATTGAGTTTCTATTGCGTTGTGACTATGATTTATACAAATTATCTGTAAAATGATCTGATTTCCACCTGCAAGTTCTTCTGTACTGGAACCTAATGTTTAAACACAACTTTACACCACATAATACACCTTTGTGGAACAACAGATATATTCTGAGTAATAGGAAATCATTGTTTTTAGGTACTTGGATGGAAAAAGGTATATGGGCAGTAAGTCATTTGATGGATAATTTTGGTAATTTGTTGTATTTGTCAGTAATTATGTCCCCACTGGATGCAACAAATGCCTCATTTATAATGGTTTTTAATGTTTTGCTATTCGGTCCGGCCGGAACAAGGCATCCAGTTAGGGTAAGGGGAATAACTTTCAGTCATCCACGCTGAGGGTATTCAAGCCAAATCACAACGCCTGAAACGGCCAATCAGAGCACACCTCGCAGACGCATGAGCTTTTGTAAAAATTTTTTTCGAACGTGTTCGAAAGGCGTTTTTTAACCTTAAAAAGGGTTAGTTCACCAAAAATGAAAATTGGCTTGTGTTTTACTCACCCTCGAAGCATCCTGGGTGTATATGACTTTCTTCTTTTAGACGAATCCAGTCGGAGTTATATAAATAATTGTCTTTGATCTTTCAAGATCTATCATTGCAGTCAGCGGGTGTTGCAGCCGAACAGTCCACAAGTCGTCAAATAAAACTCTCGCATCCATAATAAAGCATGCCTCACACGGCTCCGGGGGGTGAAAAAAGCCTTCTGTAGTGAATCCATGCATTTTTGTAAGAAAAATTCCATATTTCAAACATAATAAACACTGTTCTCTCACTTCTGCTGACTGTCATACACACTGAAGCAGTTCCAGCGGATGACGTAAGACGTGCGGCGTTGCGTGATTAGTGACGAATGCGGAGAGAAAACAAAACAAAACGCCGGTCACGAATTAGAAGTACAAAACAAAGATATGCCAACGAAAAACACAATTCAGAGGATTTCGATATAAAGCCAAGAGAGATGGTTATCTGTGCTAAAAGGAAAGGACAACTTTGCCTTCCTTGATACATAAACAAATTCGCGCGAAGCATATCTCGAGGCCAGAATCATCAAAAAATATCTTTAATTTGGTGTTCCCGAGAAGATGAAAGGGATCTTACAGGTTTGGAACGACAGATGGGTGAGTAATTACGACAGAATGTTCATTTTGAGGTCAAAAACTAACACTTTAGTACTTATGATTAATTTTCAACGAATACAATTTGGGTTGGCTCAGATCAGATCAAAGTAAGCTTGGAATTTCACCCTTTTCTATCCATTAGGCAGTGTGGTATGTCTGTTTATATAAACAATCAACTTTCATGGTCATTAATGATTATTTAATTTAGCAGAGTTTAAAAACATATAAAGTTTAAATATATACATATGTAAATATAATAAAATTTTACATTAAATTGTTTAAAATATGAATAGTAATTAGGTTTTGCAAACAAGATAATATGTACTATACCGGTTGATATATCTGTAGAGAAAATCGACATCTTAACCATCTCAAGTGAAACAATAATAAAAAATATTAAAAATAATAATAATAACTAAATAAAATACATAAACATCATAAACAAACAGAACAATGGACTGTTCAAAGAACATGAGTGCTTTGTTCGGGCAAAACTATTATCAGTACACAATGATTGAGGTGAGCAATACTTTCTTGAAAAAACAGTTCAGAGCTTAAATAAATCCCTTGCTGTCCAGGATTTGATGGGAGTCAGCATTAATATATGTATCCAACTCTCAGGGATAGTTACCAGATATTGAAAACTCTAATCGTTTATCAACTCTATGTTGTCACCATTTTACTTTCATTTTGGAAAAAGAGCAATGAAGGAAATGGTGATGGAGGCTGTGTTTCCTCAAAATCTGTTTTGTGTTCACAAAGAAAGTCCTAAGTATGGAGAAACATATGGGTGAGTAAAATAATTAATTTTGGGGTTAATTATTCCCTTAAAGATTATGTACTGTAGTTTAAAATGATAGATTTATACATTAAAAAAATTATATTTATATGATCTTAATCAAAATACCTGAAATAAGACAAACAGAACAATGAGTTGTGTCAAGACACATTATATATTTTTACTCATATTAGGCAATAAATATTCACATCTCTCTGAATTTGCTTAATTTCATATATTATCTGTACACAAATAAGATGACTTCATATACCTTTTTTCAAAATTACACTTCAATCTGCTTTGACATACACACTTGTACAAGTTTACAGATAAAATTAATTTTCTTGGATCAAAATAAATATGCAATCATCATTATCTACACTTAATGCCACCTCCCCCATACACATTCACACAAACTTACACCCCCCCCCACACTCATACATACACCTTTGACACTTCCCATTCCACTGCCAATATTAAATCATACTACGATAGTCTATGTACAGTTTGTTACAGAGCTCAGTAAATACAGACATACTCATGCAATAAAATTCACAGCGGGAAGATGGACAGTTAATCAAAAAGATTATGGGAATCATTAAATAAAGTAAATGCAAAGTTATGATTTTCTAATCTTTATATTCTCTCTCATCTCACATTGGTATCTTGCTGTGTGTATGTAACCATATGTAACTGGATCCCCATTTTCACTTATACTGTGCTATTATTTAGTGTGGAGTGCTGATCATATGTAATTAGCGCATTCAGGAGCACATAGAAAGAGATGGCGTTTTGAAAGGGTAGCAAAAGAACATAAATATCTTGCACACAATAACTGAGCATCACATCAAGACAAATAATACTGAGCATCTGCATTAAGCCCAGTCCAGAAATATATAACAGCACTTGAGATCATATTATGCATCCACACAAACAAAAAACTTCAAGCAGTACTTACCTAGGGCCGAATTAAAGGGGTCATATGATGCGATTTCAATTTTTCCTTTCTCTTTGAAGCGTTACAATCTCTTGGTGCATTAAGAAGATCTGTAAAGTTGCAAAGACTAAAGTCTCACATCCAAAGAGATATTCTTTATAAAAGTTAAGAGTCAACCACGCCCACCTAAAACAGCTCGTTCTAACACGCCCCCACATCTATGTCAAGATGTGGGAAGATTTGCATAACACCACCCAAAGGTTCACGCAAAGAAAGAAGGCATAACATTTATTCTCACTGTAGTATTGTTTACGCTGCAGCCATGTCGTGAAGACGCTGTGTTTCATGTGAAAGCGAAACTACTTTGTTTGGTCTTCCAAAAGAGGACGATATCCGCTTCGTCATGCCTGGAGCTGATCTGTGCTGGTCGCTGAGGAAATACATCAACTTAGTGCTGTGGATCGCCGGATCGGCTTTCACCGTGGACGAAGCGGAGTCCAGCCCGGGGTCGTCACGTGTTGGGCCGTCCTTTGGCCGATGCAACTGGTGCGATCGCACTGGGCCCCGTGTTTTGAGGGGGCCCCGCGGTGAACGGACCGAGGAGACCCCCCCGGAAAACGGACAGAGGGGGGCCCCGCTTCCTACCTCGCACCGGGCCCCGCGTCAGCTAAGGATGGCCCTGGTTGCCGCAAGCCCGCCGGCCGATTCTTACTCGAATCTTAGCCATCCCGCCGTTCTCAGCCCGCCGGCAATTTTCATTGTCCGCCGTGTGTGGCTGTTGTTTGGCTTCCAAAAGGGCCACAACTAGAAGATCAGTGAGTTAAGTTGTATTTACAACACTGTTCCAGAACGATTTAACCCAAATGTCCAGATGTGTGCAGCACATTTTATGAACTGTTTCCTGATCCTGGTAGAGTAGACTACAATGCCGGTTGTTCTGACTCACAGACTGTAAGTAAGTATTCATATTTAAAGAATTTGCCACTGACTCAAACAGGAGTTTTGAGCAGTGTAGAGTAGTGTTTGTAGTTTGTCATTTTTCCGATCAAAATGCAGACATGGTTTTATGGTTTACGCGGCGCGATGCAAACCGCGTAAAAAGGCAGTTTATAAGTCATTTTAATCAGTAATTATGTCCCCACTGGATTAAACAAATGCCTCGTTTATAATGGGTTTTAATGTTTTTGTCTCGTAGCTCCAGCCTGACAGGGCATCACAGTATGGTGAGGGGCGTAACATTTCCATCACACGCTTGAGGTATTCGGCCAATCACAACGCACTGGATAGCTGGGCCAATCACAGCACACCTCGCTTTTCAGACCGATGAAAATCGACGCATTTCAGAAAGGCGGGGCATAGAGGAGAAACAATAATGTACAGTATGTGGAAAATAATGTTTTTTTAACCTTAAACCGCATAAACACATTTCATTACACCAAATACACCAAATAATGTTCTTTTTAGCAACATCATATGACCCCTTTAAGGCTAAATTACCTTGATTTCTCATACAGGTAAACTGAAATCCTTGTATTAATGTGATAATTATGCTGGTTCTGCCATATTCCTCCTCTCCTCCATTATTCATACGGAGGAAAAAAAAGAGGTAGGGTAGCCTATTGAAAACTGAAGCATGGTGTTATGTTTTTAACATGTAAAAATAGGCAGTCTTGTAGCTCAAACCAAAAATCAGATGCACACAAAGCTGAATCAAAAACATCATAACTGGTACACAACTTCTGTTAAAAAAAATACTTATAAAGACAAGTGTGTTTGTCCATAAAAATCATCAATAACAATAAAACACATCCTTGACACTTCACTGTAGAATGTCAAAGCATGAGAAAACTTTTCCTATTTACAAATATCTCTCATATTTTGTCAAATTTATAACATCTGTAGTTTTTATAACATAAAAGAAGAATAGTTATATTCATTAGAATTGAAATTCATAGCAAACATTCATATAACAGCGTAAAATATAATCAAAAACAACTTAAGTATGATTGGCAGTATTAATGCAAGCACCCAATGGAAACTGCATAATACAGGCATTTCAGATGTGAAGTTTGATGAGAAATAGAGAGGCAACAATCTTTTGTGGAATGTTTCCTTCATATGTGTCTCACTAGCCCTCATATAGATAAACATACTTCAGCTGGAAAATTTTGTTTAATAGAGATATTAATTTAATGTAGTTCAGAAAACACATTAGTCTATAAAGTGCCTTTTGTTTTCACATTCTGGGCCTTGACACTTTACTGGAACTTCACTAGAAATGTGCTAAGAGTTTAGATATGGATGATAATGGTCACCAAATAGTTAAAAAAGAAGTAAAAACAATGTTGCCATGAGAGAATGTTTAGATTTTAGACACAATGCTTTAAATCGAACATAAAATTAACATTAAAAAAAAAATTTCACTAGCTTGTTATGGATCAAATAGCTTGTTATGGATCAAATTATGAAATTAACTTATTGTCTTCTTATTTATGTAAACATCTGTATTTTCTGAAACATGGTAATGGTGCAACTATGGGAATGAACATCATGTTCATAGATAAAGTGTAGTAACATTACTGATATATTATTTTGTGTTAAAATATCATATAATTGTATATACACAGGTTAATAATTCTGATGGATAATGATTTTAGGATGATTACAAACAGCACATCCACATACAGTACAAGGCTTTTTACAGCTGACTAGTCTTAGGAGTGGAAGAGGTCAGGCCAATACTGACATACTTCAAACAATCATACCGGGTGTAGATATTTGCTTTGTAGATATATCTCTATTAGCACTCAAATATATCGACCGTTATAGATGTGTACAAAAAGAGCAATAGAGCATTTAAAATTATTTAGCAAGTAGAAGCTGGACATCAATTTAGTGAAAAGATTATTGCATCTTGCAAATGCTATTGACTAATGCTCAATATGATCACTGGAATGTATGAAATCATTGTACTTTGCCAAGTACTGTGCTTTGATCTTCATGTCCAGCACAGCATTATTTGTATGGTCTCTGGTCTTCACATTTCCTAAACAGGTTCCCAGGTTAAGCAAGGTACCCAAACAGTTTCCCCAACACCTGTGATGATGAATGCAAAATGCAACTAGTTTACCTTAACTTTATGGCTATAAGTAATTGAAGCAAGCCTGTGGACAATTTTGTGTTTGAGTTTGTGTGTGCATGTCCACATGTCTGTAATCCCTTTACATGCTTTAGTAGGTTATTTCTTGTCTGAATATGGGATTTAAGGAGAAGTAGCTAAGAAGGGTTTGGCTCGAATACCAAATCAATGATATCTACAACAACTTAATTGAAAGCAAATTGTTATGAATGTTTTTTGTTATTGTTGTCGAGTGTATATCCCACAGCACTGATCTACCTGAGAGCCTCCAACTATCGGTATGACATACGTGTGCTTGTGCTGTTTTGCCTTGGTAAGTCCCTTCGGTTACACTTGAGGGAAGCGCAGGTGAAAGTAGCAGAGTCTTAGCAGGCTGCGTTTCTTTTTCCCACTGGCGTTGTTATCGCCTTTGGCTCTGCCGCCACCCGCCTCCTCCAGCCTCGCGGCGGTCCCCCCTCCAACCACCAAAGGACCCTTCAGTGACCCCCAGCCTCGTGATTTCCCCCGGCTCACACTACCGTGCTGATCCGGTTGGTAGGTTTGGATTTGGCGCGTTCGACTGTGCCCGTCCCCCCAGGTACGGCTCCAGTCTGAGCCGGCGAGGGCCCTTGCGGCCCCACGGCCTGTGAAGGGGGGCCTTGGTGCTGGTGGGGGGAGGGGGAGAGAGGCATAAGAGGGTAAGGGGGGAGGAAGGGGGGGGGTAAAGGGGGAGTGGGGGGGGGGAGGGGGGATGGAGGACTAACGGAGGATACTGGGGGCAGTAATGGGCGGCTGGAGGCACGTGGTGGACAGTGCTGGATGCGGAGACTGGAGGCGGCTGAGTGGGAGCAGGGAAGGGCGGAGGAGGAGGGCTGGCGAAGACGAAGTGAGGTTGGTGCACGGGGTGGGAGGCCGGGTGCGGCGTGTGCACATGCGCGGGATGGGAGTGTGCGTGCAGGTGCGGCTGCTGAGTGTGACAAGTGTAGAGGGGGCTTGCTGATGCCGCCCCCTCTGGCCGAGTGTGTGGGCTGCGTGTGGAACAGCGCAAACTGCGGATGAGGGGAGAGTGGGGAGTGAGGAGAAAGGGGGGGAGGGAGGCCGGAGCCCATGTTGCCCATGTTGCCCATGCTCCCGTAGCGACCCTGCAAAGTATGCTGGGAGATCGGCTGGTCCGGGCAGTGCCGCGGAGGGGTTGGGGTGCGGCCGTCGAGGCAAGGTGACCCGCTGAAGAGTATGGAGGCCCTGCTGCCCAGACGAGGGTACGGTCTGCATATGGAAGCGATGGTGGTGGTAGTACGGGGGCGGAGGCTGCCCACTGACACTGTTGCTGGTAGTGTGGCAGTACTGGGCGTGCAGGGCCTGGATCTTGGAAGGCCCCCCACCCTCTCCCGGGCATAGCGAAGACGGGGACAGAGGTGGTGGCCCTCCTGTAGTCGGTGGGGGCACAGGGGCGGGGTAGGGTGGCCCTGGGGGGATAATAGGACCCGGTGTTTTGGATCGCTTGCCCCCAAACAGGGAGCCCAGGAAGGATCCAGTGTTGTTGCTGTTGCTCCCAGTCCCCATTCCAGTTGTTCCTCTCTCGGTGCTGCTGGAGACCGGCCCAGCGCCAGTCACCACAGGTGTGTGTTGCTGCCCCGGCCCACCCCCCACCCCCACTCCGGGGCTCAGGATGGGGCGGTGAGGCCGGAAGTCTTCTGTTCCATAGCATCCTGGGAGCACAGTGGCTACTGGGTAACGCTGGTGAGGCCGCGGACTGCTAATGATGGAACCCTAAGACAAAGAGAGTTGGGGGAAAGGAGGAAAGAGAGGAGGACGGCAGAGCCAAAAACGAGGGTTCGGGAGAAAAGTGAGGGTGTGCAAAGAGGAGCAGGAAAGAAATGTAGGCAATAAACAAGAAAGAGAAGAATAATATAGTAAAAGGATACAGAGAGAATGGTTGTTTCAGTGGGTGGGGAGAAAAAACAGGGGTGAGTTGATTAGGGTAATGAAACAACATTCTGTCTGCATCATAATTCAGAACATCATAACACAAACACATGCACCCAACTATCTATTATGCGTCCCAAATGCCAATAATGCCAGTGTTGATTTATTTGTAACTTCAAGTGGGATTTAATTTCTATTTTGTGTAATGGTCAAAACCTGTGCTAACAGGAAATTACTCATCTGTGTAGTTGCCATTAAAGTCAAAATGAAACCACATTGTAACCCGTTCTACTTCTGTAATCAGACAAGTAAAACAGAATATTAAAATAAGATAAAAAAAGTGTGTGTATTAAAAGAGTAAAAAAGGTCTATTTTGATTTCATACTGGTTTAGATTTATGAAGGACACCTAATATAAAGTAGGTTTCAACATAAAAATCAACTGAACTGATATCACACACTCACTAGTCCATGCATAGCACTGCAAACATATGCACAAACCACATTCAAAGCAATAAAACGCACAACAAAACCATAAGATGATAAAGACATAATAAAGGCCTTCCATTTTTTGACATTTTATCATGCTTTAATTCTGGGTCAATGAGATGTCTTCCAGTCCTTATGTCCCGAATGACTGCAGATCTTCACATGCAGTCTCGATGACTGATGTTATTGATTCATCGCCTCGGTCACGTGTACATTAACATTCCACAGACCACACATGGTCACACAAGATGCACACACATGGCTCTGTGTCTATGGTTAGGACACATGCAAGATGGCACCGTGTTTTGTGTGGGAATTCCAGGCAGACATGCATGTGTTTCAGGATTGGGGACTAAAGCTAAAGATACAGACCTCTGCTTCACTCAGACTTACTTCCATTGTACTGTCAAGGGAACCAACGCTGTTTCTGCGGCCACGTTTCCCTGTTACCCAGTTAGCAGATGTCAGTCACAACTGTATTGTGTGTATGTGTGTGAGTGAGTGTAATGGCAGTCAGTGTTAATAGAATCGCACTTTCTTGTTGGCGTCTGCAAATGTTGAGAATATTTTTGAAACCCCAAAATCTCACCCAAAAATTACAATTTTGCTTAAAATAAACCCAGTATGTGATTTTTTCTTTAATATATATATATATCGTTTTTTTTTCACAATTGCATAATTGCCCCTAATGTAGTGGTATTCAGTTATCATAAGTAAATTGGTTGCCATTAACAGCACCTCAGCACCACCACAGCACTGCCTCACCTGATTCAGACAGGTCCCTCAGTGAGGAGCTGAGAGCAGTACGTTTGAGGCCCTCTCCTGGCGAATAGTTGTCATCCAGACTAGGCCCTCCCATAGTGCCATTCACCACTTCATTCTTGACCCCACCCACTCCTCCTGTCATAATGCTGTTGGTGAGCAGGCTGGGCCGCATTACTCCCTTCTGCTTCTCCAACTCAGCTGCAGGTGGACAAAAAAGAAACATCAGCGGATGGTAAATGGAGCAACACCTTGTCCTAAACAGGCAAAACATTTCCAGCATCAGGTAATTTGTCTGTACACATCCTAAAAGCAATTTTACACTGTGCTATGTTTATCTGGTTTATCATGTGTTTTCTATGAGTCATTGGGTTGACCAGATAGGGTCATTGTAAATCTATAATGGTAATGTTGTAGCAAACCACCAGTAGAGGGCTAGAATTTTTAGATAGATTTTTGAGAGCAGCAGAGGGTGCTGTACTCACATCCCACTCTGTATTTCTCCATGTCCTGGACCTCAGCAATGCTCTCCCTCAGATCAGTGACAATGCGTGTGCGGTCCTGTTGACTAGGGGCCATGAACACAATCAAAACTTTATGCTCACCACCCGGGATCGCTGAAGTTAGTCTGACACCATGAGGATAGTCTGGGGAGAGAGAGAGAAAAACATTGTTTATTCAGAGTTTCTAAATAGCAATGTCATATTCCATTTTTTTTAAATATATTTTTTGTACTATAGGCTTGAGTTAATAGTTTGAAATGATGTTTTAGAGCATACCATTTTTTTTTTGAATGTTTTAGAATATACAATTTATATTCACTAAAGAAATTTCCAAGACTTTTTCATTTTTATAAATAAAAATATTAAAATTCCCTGATATTTCTAGGTTTTCTATAATATATTTTAAACTGTAATTTATTCCTGTGATGCAAAACTGATTTTTCAGCATCATTACCCCAGTCTTCAGCGTCACATGATCCTTTAGAAATCATTTTAATATGCTGATTAAGAAATATTTCGTACTATCGCCACAGTTAAAAACAGTTGTGCTTCTTTATATTTCAGTGAAAACCATGCTAAATTCTTTCAGGATTCTTTGGATGAATAAAAAGGTTCAAAAGAACAGCATTTATTTGAATTGAAATTTTGTAACATTATATATGCCTTTACTAAATGACACTTTTGATCAATTTAACGCATTCCTATTAAGTATTAATTTAATTAAAATTACAGACCCAGACTTTTGAACAGTAGTGTATAAAAAAACTACCCAGGTATAAGTTACAATTTACTCAAAAAGCTTAATTATTATAACTTCAGTGCCAATGATCATGGAAAACAGTGGTTTTAAATTGTAACTATTCTGTTTCTACCGGTATATTTACTGTATGTTGAGAGCAAATAATTCAATCTTGGTGAGCATGATAGACTAATCCAAACAAAGAAAAACAAAAAATAACCAACTTGAAATCTTACAGGAGTTCTGGAACATGTGAACCTGCATCTCCACCAGAGGGAAGGACTGTCTGAAACTGTACGTTACGGAGGTTTTCTTCTTCTGGAAGATCTTTGTAACCTTGCCATGTAATAATGAAGAAAAATAACTACTAAGGATTTGAATATGTATTAACTTTACAATACACATGCATACTGAAGAGATGTTGCTAAAATTCATTTTGTATGCATGGATAATTGATATGTGTTATTGACATTACCACAAGCAGATCGTTGAAGAGGAAGACCTCTCTCTGGTGAACTCCAGACCTTTGAGGACGGTTGGGGTCCGGGACTTCATAGAGCTGACAGCAGCACACTAGTCTGCGGTGGGGCAGAGACAGAACCTACACACAGAGCAGATGTGCACATTTACTTTGGAATCATATTACAAGCAGTTAATCAAGCAGGTCAAAAAGTATGATTTCACACTGACAGAACACTTCAAAGTAACAAATTAGGTCATAAAGATTCTAATCAAAAAAGATTCATACATTCAAAAATGACTCAGTAGAACTCACAGGTTTCTTGCCCACTATGACTCTCTCCACGGCCTGGACCTGAGAAACATGGTCATCATTGGTCCTCAGTTCCCACTTCTGAATGCGCTGGTAGATTCCAACCAGTAAGTCACGTGGGATGTCCTGACCATTATCCACCCCTGAGAAAGAGAGAGAAAAAATGACATGCATACATCTTTAGTGTACTTGCAAAATCCTTGACAGTTATGTGCAACATTTAAGAGCAGATTGAGACTGTGTTTGTGGTTGCCCACTTATGTAAGTGTCAGTGTGTGAAGTTTGAGATAGAGATTTGAACACCACCTCTCAAGTTTTTGATGAAATCGTCCAGCTTCATCTTCCTCTCCACTTTGATATTGGGGCTGTACATGTCTGTGTTGAGGAGGATGATGGCAAAAGCTAGGATGAAGATGGTGTCTGGATTCTGGAACTGTCTTATCAGTGCTGGATTACAAACACAGTACCTCTGGCTACAAGACAGATTTAGAGAGAAATAGCATTTGAGTGCAAATATTGAAGGATAGATAAAACATGTTTAATAAACACATTGTTCCAGATCTGAAATCTGATGGGATGAGCCATGTGTGATGCCACTGTAAAATAGCTGATAAATGTACAACTCTGACCACACATCAATAAGAATTTTCTTTTAACACGGCCCCTTAATAAAGTTAAAATCACTGTAACCATCCCAGCCTCTCATGGTGCAATTTAATAAATGTGAAGTACTAAGTGCTCTTAACTACAAGCACATTCATATACCTGAAAGCCTCAATAAGTCTTTCCACTTTTTGGGCTTCTCCTTGGACTTTTATCTGAGCTTGAAATTTCCTCAGAGCATCATCAAGATCCATTCCAGAAAAGTCCATTTCATCCACAACACAACTGAGAAAAAAGCAGAAGAAAAAGTTACACATCTATACATTCTCATGCCAAAACATGCATCAATTTGTTTGTGGATCAAGAAAAAGCTAAATATGACTGTCTTTATTTTATTTTCTGTGAATTGTTTGATGTAGTATTGCACGGAATATTGTATTGCTCCATTGCAAGGGCCTTTGGGCTCCGCAACCCCAAAGGGATCTGACAATAATTGTTTGATCTAAAAAATTAAAACATGCATGGAACAAAATTTTCATTATTAGGTAAATGTCAATCAAAGCTAAAATTAAGAAGCTAAATATTTAATTTTTGCAAAAAGATTAAAATGTATTGATTAAAATTAAAATGTAGTGCATGTACATCAATATTGTAATTTTTTTATTTAATGCTCTTATCGTTAAAGGGTTAGTTCACCCAAAATGACCAGTTGCTGTCACTGTACTGTCGTAACGTAGCATGCCACAAGTTACGCGTAAGAAAATGTTGAATAAAGTCTTTATTTTTGTTTTCTTTGCGCAAAATAAAGTATTCTCGTAGCTTTACAGTTGAACCACTGATGTCACACGTACTACTTTGTCGATCATCTTGGTACTTTTCTGGACCTTGAACGTGGTAGTTACCTTGCTGTCTATGGGAGGGTCAGAGAGCCCTCAGATTTCATCCAAAATATCTTAAATTGTGTTCCGAAGACAGGGACGCGGGCAGTATGTGTGCTGAAGGGGCTGCAGCACCCCCTGTTTTCACATGGTTGCAAATGCAACGCCAAGTTTGTTCATTTAAATTTATTTAGTTTTAGCATTTAATAATTTATTTGTAAACATCTCTGAAATGTAAATTGTAAGTGGACTATAATAAACCCATATTTATCTTTATAAACAAGATTAACTTTACTTCTGGAATGTTTTCTATCATGGGATGATTCGCCTAATCCTTCATTAACACGGGATGTGACACTGTGCGTGGTATCAGACATGAACCCAGATGCAAACAAGATTAACTTCAAACAATATGGCAAAGTAATTTCAGATTTTTTTAAATGCCCAGCAAAAACTTTCCAAAATCGGCATCCAACAGCCCCAGCACGAGCATTTGTTGCATCAGTGGGGACATAATTATGGATTATAATGACTTATACTGTCTTTTTACGCGTTGTATCGTGCCGTGTAATCATAAAACCATGTCTGCATTTGTGATCGGAGAAATTACAAACAACAAGCCCTTCTCTACACTGCTCAAAACTCGCGTTTCAATCATCAGTGGCAAATTCTTTAAATATGAAAACGTACTTACAGTCTGTGAGTAAGAACAGCTGGCATTGTAGTCTACTCTACCAGGATCAGAAAACAGTCCTCCATAAAATGCGCTGCACACATCTGATATTTCCGGTTTGAATTGTTTTCTTGCACAGTGTTGTAAATACAACTTAACCACTGATTTCTAGTCGTGTCCTCTTTTGGAAGGCCAAACAAAGTATTTTCGCTTTCGCAACGAACCCCGAATCACGCGAGCCTTCACACAGGCGGTGCCAGCAACATTAAGATTATTGTAAATTTTTCTGGGCTGAAAACATTTGGGCGGCAGTTTGTGACGTAGACATGTGGGTGTATGTTTAAATGAGGCATTTTAGGAAGGTGTGGACCAGTCTTAACTTTTATAAAGAATATCTCGTTGGGTTCGAGACTTTAGTCTTTGCAACTTTAGGGATCTTTATCTATTCACGAACAGCTTGTAACACTCCAAAGAGAAAGGAAAACTTGAAATAGGATCATATGACCCCTTTAAATAAATAGTATGCCTACATATCTATTCAGTATCAGTTAACTGAGAATTCTAAAACCTTGAAGAAGTTGTTAACAATTTCATTTTTTCAAAGCAAACCTTTTTGAAATGTATTTATTTAACCTTTTGTCATTGTCTAAAAGACAAAAAAAAATAACCATTTCACTTCTTTTTAGCGCATATATTGTGTGGACTCACTCCAGTACATCTTTGTTGAACTGTTTCTGTCTGTTTCCAAGGAACTCTCCAATCATCTGGCGACTCAGGCCTTTTCTTTCCAGGATAAAGCGAGCGATGCCCACTGGTGTGTCTGACACAAAGCCCTTCTCAATTAGGTACTGAATACCCTTTTCTGGCTTCCTGCAGTCCAAAAACATCAGTACAGTTTAATCTGGTTTCAATCAGATGCATTCAGTTTCATAGTCATAGTCATGGCATTCTATTATGTTAAATTGTGGGATTGTTATATTTAAAGGCACTGTTTAATTTTTTCTTACTTGTTGAAGAGGTTGAGTCCGATGCGATATTGTCTTCTCTGAACTACATCGTTGTTAAAGGCAGGAGAGTCCCAGCTGTGCCGGCTTTCTCTCTGGTAGGTCTGTTTCCCTAATGGGGGCAAGGGCTCCCGCAGACTGTCCCTTGAAGAGGAGCCTGAGCTGCAATTAATGGTCTCATTAGAGTTTGTGGTGGAGTTCAGTGAGTCATTATCACCATCCGAGCAGCACTGCTGCTCCAAGCCACCAGGAGGCAGTGGTGCTGAAGAGGAGGATGAGAGCGGTGTGGCTGGGGGCTGTTGAGGAGAGGAGGAAGACGAAGGGGTGTCGGGGTACTGGTGATGATGATGGTGGTGGTGATGGTGATGATGGTGAGCCATGTGGTGTGGGATGTGCGACGGTATCGATCGATGCTTGACGTGTTGACTTGTGCAGCTGTTAGATGTTGAAACGAGCATTTAGGGTTTGTGCTTTCAGTTTCCCCTCTGAGTGACCTACCGCTGATTCTCCGGCTCAAAACTATTGTCTTGCTACTGGAGCCTCGTTCTTACGTTCACTCAATGTCCACTCCGTAGGTTATGGGTCGCTAGGGTGGTCTCTATTGTAAGTAACGTAAGTCCCTCCCCAGTAATACGTTAATCACCGGCCTCTGGGCAAGGTGGGGTGCTTTCGGCGGCTATTGCTGCTTCCCCTCCTTCTGTGTCACGGCTATCTTCCCTACCACCTACCCCTTCAACACCCCCCCCCAGAACTCAGTGTCTGTGCTGCTAGGGGCCCGGTCTAGAGAAAGCGGTGAGGAAGGTAGTCCGTCATCCATTAGATACGCGGGGATCTCTCTACTGTATTTCTTAGGTGTGCTATCGTGCTATCCTCGTGTCATTCTCTAACGCCCCCCTGTACCTCCTCGATCCTCCTGTTCCTCCAACTGACTCGTTCGTAAGGAGACTGGTGCTGTTTCTTGTCACCCTCTGTACACGATATGCACTCGCCGAAGTCATCCACAACACCACTTCCATCCCCTATACCTTCCTGGGAATCATCTCGGCGTGGTCGACATGTTAGGGCATCATCAATGGAGTCGGCCAATGACTTAACCTTGAGTACAAAGAAATAGACACCGTCAGACAAACCGTACAAAAATTTTAATTTTAGGATTACACTTTGTCACTGGGGCAGTACCCTTATAGGTACAACCTTATAGGTACAACTGTACATTATATACCCCTGACCAGTGCATATTAGTAACTTAGAGTAGTAGTATGCACCCTTTTAATACTACTGTGAACCTTTTAGGGGTAAATAAAGTTGTACCTTTAAGGGTACTGCCCCAGTGACAAGTTGTTGTACCATTAAAGGTACTGCACAATTTTTCCAAGGGTAAAGGAACCATAGGATAGGCACTTTCCATAGCATTATCTGGCCATGAAAATCTTACTGTAATACAAGATCATTTAAACAGTCTGTTCACATAAGGTATACGCATGAGGTGTGAGGACACTACCCCACTGAAAAAAAAACAGGTCAGACAGGTACGCAGAACTTTGACCAGCAGTCTTTATGTTGAAACTAGTTGAAAAAAAATATTGTTGGTTAAGTTAGCTATGAAGCCTGTACATTAGCATCCAATGTTGGGGACAGTCCTGATACAGTCAAAGTGAGTACTAACTTGTTTTGAGAAGGAGTCCTCTAGGTGGGTGTATTCCGGTTGTGATGGGGAGCTTGGCTCTGTGGTGCAGGTTGGAGAATGCGGAGGACCCATTCCTGGACTGTGACTGTAGTGAGTCGGGTGGGTAGGGGGTGTGTCGGAGGATTTCGGCTCATTCAAACGATATCCTACTGCATTTCGCTGTTGGAAATGGACGGACGCTCCGCCTGCTTATTCTTGTAGCTCCTGGTCGGCGGCTCTCAGAAGCTGAGCTGCGCAGGCGCTCAAAGTTCTTATTCATGCGATATTGACGGAATGCTGTCTGGATGGTACGTGCTGCTCGTCTACTCACGAAGTAACCTCCATATTTCTTCTCCAGCATCTCCACCTGCACAGCAACAGCTTCATCAGTTATATTTGCTTCAAAAGAATGTGATCATAATGAATCATGACTGTTTGCATGCCTTACCTTCTTGTCTTGTAGGTCTGTAGAGAGTTCATAACTGTCTGATAGGGCTTTGCACCTCTTGTTCTCTTCTTCCTCTTGTTTACGTAGGGCCAGGCTAGCTGGTTGGTTGCGTGTACGATGTGCCCAGGCAAGGCTGGCTGGGCTTGGAGGGGGCACAAAAGGCACCCGAGGGCCTGGGGGGCCACATCTGTTGTCCCTGTAACGGTCAGAGCTGTTCACGTAAGGAGATTTACTGCTGGAACTGTCTGAAAAGGGACGTGAAGCTGAACTCTGGGTTTCCTCCTCACTGAAAGGGGTGGGTGAGAGAGAGGAAAAGAGAGAGGAGAGAGAGAGATAATTCTAAAACGCCCCCATAATGAGAGGATAAGATAAAAATCAAGCAACACAGGAATTCATGACTTTATTCATTTTCCACTGACTTAGCATTTTGACTTTCAAGAAAGCTTTAAACAGGGTAAATGTCCTAAACAAGCCTCAGGCTTTCCCAGAATTATCACACTAGGAAAATTAGAACAATTCTAGTTATACTTAAGATTTGTAACTAGAGAGAGTTATGCAAGTTGATGCCTTAATAAGAGCTTGGTTTAAAGATCATAGTTTATATTTAAACAATCTATTATAACTCCAAAATTCATCAGTATGTAATATCTGAAACTTTAATGAAACTTGAAATGCAGTAGTGAATTTCCTGTCAAATCAACTTCTGTTTTTGACTCCTGTACCTTTCATGCGAGAAGTTTTGCTATGTGCATTGCACATCTGTGGCATCATATCCAACCTGTTTTCACCTCATCTCTATACTACTGACACGTCCTCATATCCCCACACAACAGCTCTCATCCTTAATGACTTGTAGTCTTCCGCTGCCATAAGTGACTCACTTATCCTGCAGGGTACCATCAGAGCAAGTGTTTGATTGATACACACACCACCAAACATACGCTGCACACATAATGACATAAATTATGCAATCTCACTTAAGGGTCTTCATACCAAAGTATAACATGAAATAGATTCCTATGTTTTATGAAGAAAATGCAAATGCTTCAGTCCATGCTCTTTGTGTTCGAGTCATGTACTTTGTGGGCTAGAGTGTTCTGAGTGGTTGTTAGCACATTGCTATGTGGTTTGATTGCTAGGGTGTTGCTAGGATGTTCTGGGTTGTTGCTGGGTGCCTGCTTATGACGTTTGCTTGATATGGCTTACATCCTGTCAATTCAAAGTAATTTAATAGGGTTTTTTTCATGCATTTTGTTTTTTCATCTGCCAGGCAAAAGTTTTAATTCCAGTTGCTTGGAAAAGTAATAACATACCTCTCCCCAGCAATCCACACAATGAGGTATCATTTATGCCGGTAGCACAAACAAGTTACACACTGATGTTTAATACTTTGTGTTAAGAGTTTGCAAACACCACTGAATAAGAAATTACAGAAGAAGAACAAACAGTCTATTGACACAGGAGCATGGTTTACAGGGTCAGAGGCGTTGACCCTTTGGTTTGCCATGGGAAGCACAACAGCATGTGATCTGAACTCATATTCCTGACACAGCTTTCTGACAGGACAGTGTGTGGGTACTTCTGAATCACTGCAGGCAACTTCCTGTTCTGTATGACTAAGTCAGAGGAGGTTACTGAAGGCAAGATATTATTATATAATGCTAATGTACCGCAATTCAGACATCTTCCGAAACTATTCTCATTTTGGTTAAATGATTTTTCACTCTCTCAAACCGACACAAAGACACTTACTTGCATGCATACAATCTTTATTTTGCTGTTTATCACGTGTAACAACAGGTAACCACTACACACCTGTCCAGAAAGGGCCAGTTATACAAAAGCACAACACCCTCCTGTTGCCTTCTATTGTATGTAGGAAAACAAAAACTTGACAGGCTTATAACACAACAGCAGATGTTAGAGTTAAAAAAAGGAAACTTTAACTGTACACTTACCACATTTACTAAAAAGACCCAAATATGTGCATAAACCCACGCACATGACCATTCACCCTGAGAAGGAGAGGAGGTTTCGCTTCCTTTAAGTCCAAGTTTGGCAAGGAGTCGCTGAAACCTCCTGGAATTCACCAAGTGCTGAACTTTGTGGCTTTAGAGTCGTTCTGCCGTTATGACCGACTGTCAGGAGGTCACCACCACATAGTCACATGGCAGTGCTTAAACCCTCCCTCCTCCTATTCTCTCTCCCTCTCTTTATTTACATTACACAGAGTGCGCTGGTGTAGTTCACTGAAGTCAGTAGCTCGGAAAGAGTGACCGGATATGTCACTGAGGCTGGAGTTTCTGGCCAATCAGCTTAAGGTTCTCCTGCAATGCTTGTATTTATCATATTCTTCATATTCTAGAATAGTTTTTCAGGTGTGTGTGTTAACTGTATATGATGGTCATAAAAAGCGGTGTCTCTCTCTCTGTTGTGCTGGTCAGTTGTATTTTCCACCCCTAATATGGGTGATTTCCTGTATTTGTATGGAGTGGACAAAAGATTGAAGGGGGAAGGAAGATACAGCTGTACCCATAGGAAAGCTAAATCATAAATGAGACCTCTTTAATGTCTTAATTGTGTCTCCTAGTTGCAATGAGATCAAATAAGAACCAGCTTTTAAGATTTTTTTTCTCTTGAGAAAAACACCCCAGTAATTTTGCATTTACGAAGAAATGCCAGAAATGTCTCAAATTGTGTTCATATTTGTCAAAATGAATTAGGCTGCAAAGAAATTTAAACAAAAACTCAAACATTTCTCATATTTATAATCATCTAAGCCAAGCAATAAAAACTAATTTTATAGCATTCGCTTTAGAACAAGAATCATCACATTAGTATCTTTATATTTTAGGAGAAACACTGATGCTTAAATCAGCTAAATCAAAAAAAGTTCTTAGTTTCATTTAAATCTCTTGAAATATCATAGAGCAATATCATTTTCCTCTGGGTACTTCAAAGTAAGTTTAAAAAAAAAGTAAGTCCTTAAATAAAGGACCAAATAGTTGCAAATGTATTCCAATATTTCCAATAATCAGATAAGATCATTGTTTATTTCATGAATAATTTCATAAAAAATTAATTTAGGTGCATTTTTCTTATTTTGCTAATTATCTGCCAATGAGATGAACAATTACAAATATTCTTGTTCCCGTTTAATTGCATTAATATTATTTTTCTTACCCTATACAATTTTACATGTTTTACTTAAAATGCACTTGTTTCCCCCAAGATTCCTTTTTCAGCTATAAAATATCAGAATCAGAATCAGAATGAGTTTTTATTGCCAGGTATGTTTACACATACGAGGAGTTTGTTTTCATGACAGAAGCTCCACAGTGGAACAGAATGACAGTGACAGAACAAAAACGCAGATAATAAAAAATAAAAATAGAACAATACTACGAATAAAAATAGAACAAGTAACTAAGGAATAAAACTATACAAATAGACAATTGTATGTCATGTATATTACAATAGACAGTTGTGTATGTACAGGTATATTATGTGCAAATTTGAGGTGTAGACTGGGTATGAGTGTTAGATAAATAAGTGTAAGAGTGAATAAATAGTGTGTGTTCCACAGTTTTTGTTAAGTGTTCATGAGATGGATTGCTTGAGGGAAGAAACTGTTCCTGTGTCTGTTCGTTCTGGTGCTCAGAGCTCTGTAGCTTTGACCAGATGGCAACAGTTCAAAGAGGTAGTGTGCTGGATGTGAGGGGTCCAGATTGATTCTGCCAGCCCTTTTGCTCACTCGGGACGAGTACAGTTCTTGGAGAGAAGGGAGGGTTGTACCAATGATTCGCTCAGCAGTCCGGACTACCCTCTGAAGTCTTCTGAGGTCCGATTTGGTAGCTGAGCTGAACCAGACAGTTATAGAAGTGCAGAGGACGGATTCAATGATGGCCGAGTAGAACTGTTTCAGCAGCTCCTGTGGCAGGTTGAACTTCCTCAGCTGGCGAAGTAAGTACAACCTCTGCTGGGCCTTTTTTGAGTCTATGTGAGTGTCCCACTTCAGTTCCTGCGAGTTGGTGGTGCCCAGGAATCTGAATGACTGTACTGCAGCCGCAGTGCTGTTCATGATGGTGAGTGGGTGGAGTTCAGGGGGGTTTCTCCTGAAGTCCACTGTCATCTCCACAGTTTTTAGCGTGTTGAGCGCCAGGTTGTTGAGACTGCACCAGACAGCCAGCTGCTCGACCTCCTGTCTGTAAGCAGACTCGTCACCGTCCTGAATGAGGCTGATGAGTGTGTTGTCGTCTGCAAACTTCAGGAGCTTGACAGAGGGGTCTTTCGAGGTGCAGTCATTCGTGTAGAGAGAAAAGAGCAGTGGGGAGAGAACACAACCATGAAGAGCTCCAGTGCTGATTATACGGGTGCTAGATGTGTATTTTCCCAGCCTCACTAGCTGCTTTCTGTCTGTCAGGAAGTCATGTGTTGATCCACTGACAGACGGAGGTGGGCACGTAGAGCTGAGATAGTTTGGGCAGGAGGTTTGGGATGATAGTGTTAAAAGCTGAGCTGAAGTCCACAAACAGGATCCTCACATAAGGATCATTGTGTCCCTGGTCTGTCTAGATGTTGCAGTCCCATGTTGACTGCATCGTCAACAGACATGTTTGCTCTGTAAGCAAACTGAAGAGTATCGAGCAAGGGTCCAGTGATGTCTTTCAGGTGGGCCAGCACCAGTCTTTCAAAAGACTTCATGACCACAGACGTTAGAGCCCCAGGTCTGTAGTCATTAATTCCAGTAATTTTGGGTTTCTTTGGGACGGGGATGATGGTGGAGCGTTTGAAGCATGAAGTGACTTCGCACAGCTCCAGTGATCTGTTGAAGATCTGTGTGAAGATGGGGGCCAGCTGGTCAGCACAGGATTTCAGACATACTGGTGTAACACAGTCTGGGTCTGGTGCTTTTTTTCTTTTCTGCTTCCGGAAGACCTGGCGTACCTCTTCTTCGCTGATCTGAATTGCTGGTGTGGGGGAGAGGGGGGTTGCTGGTGGTGTGAATGGTTGTGTGGAGAGGTTTTCAGGGCGGGTGTGGGGTGTTTTTTCATACCTGCAGTAGAACTCGTTCAGATCGGCTGCCAGGTGTTGATTCTCCACAGTGCTGGGGGATGTGTCTTGTAGTTGGTGATTTCTTTTAGACTTTTCAACACTGATGCCGAGTCACTGGAAGAGAATTTAATCCTTATTTTTTCTGAATAATTCCTCTTTGCCACTCTGATCTCCTTTTCCAGTGTGTATTTAGCCTGTTTATACAAGACATTATCCCGCTTCCTGTGAGCATCTTCTTTGGCCTGACGTAGCTGTCTGAGTTTTGCAGTGAACCATGTTTGTCATTGTTGTAGGTTAAATGAATCCTGGTAGGAATGCACATATCCTCACAGAAACTAATATAGGATATTACAGTCTCTGTGAGTTCGTCCAGATCAGTGGCAGCAGCTTCAAAAACGCTCCAATCAGTGAGGTCAAAACAAGCTTGTAATCCTGCTCTGCTTCATTAGTCCATCTTTTTTACAGTCCTTAATACAGGTTTAGATGATTTTAGTTTCTGCCTGTAGGTCGGTATAAGTTGAACCAAACAGTGATCAGAGAGCCCTTAAGCTGCTCGTGGGACAGAGTGATATGCATTCTTTATTGTGGTGTAACAGTGCTCCAATATATTACTGTCTCTGGTGGGCCATGTAACATGCTGTCTGTATTTTGGAAGTTCACAGGAAAGATTTGCTTTATTAAAGTCCCAAAGAATGATTACAACAGAGTCTGGGTGTTGTTGTTCTGAGTCTGTGATCTGATCAGCGAGTTTCTATAAAGCTGAGCTCACGTGCGCTTGCGAAGGAATGTAAACACTCACGAGAATGAACGATCAAAAACTCCCGCGGCGAATAGAACGTCTTACAGTTAATGAAAAGCGCTTCTAGATCTGGACAGCACATCTTCTTTAACACTGTTACATCTGTACACCACCTTTCGTTTGATGTAAAAGCATGTCCCGCCGCCGTGCGATTTTCCCGTTGATTCTGCGTTGCGGTCTGCTCTGAACAGCTGAAAGCCTGGGAGACTCAACGCGCTGTCCGGAATGGCGTCTTTCAGCCAGGTTTCCGTGAAACACAGAGCAGCAGAGTTTGAAAAAAATGCATCTTAACTTAAGAATTAGATATTTGTACTTAAAATAAGACATAAATAACTAGTAAGAAAAACATTTTTGCAGCGAGAATGAATGAATGAGGTATTTAAACATTGCTTACGCTTTAAAAAGGTGGAAGATACCAAAAGAACTCTGGGTTTACCGAAGAAAACCTGGAGTGTATTCCAGAAAGCACGGTTAACTTACCATCTGTTAAACCCTGAACTCTCGGTTGATTAACCCCAAACCTTGCTTAATCGAGGTATGTGGTTCCAAAAACGCATCCGGGAGCAAGTTCATTCAACACAGAGTATGTTCCTGATTAAGACTCAAGACATTCTCAACAGAGCAACGAATCGACAAGTCGCTATGGAAATGGACGCTAAGTAAAAGCGCGCCATGCTGTTTATTTCTTCTTCTTTTGTTCAATGGTCATTTACATGCTTAGTGCATATCGCCACCTAATTGATGGTTGTGCAATAATTTTTCTTTTTTTTCTGTTTAATCTTTAATCCTTGAGAATATAATTTATATTGTTTGTTTGATGCTAATTATTTATTAAGTCATATCAGATATGTATTTTTTTATTATAGAAATGCATTATAGAAAATGCCGATCCATGTGATGATAATATAAAATGTAATAAATATATATAATATAGTAAATTAAACATTACCTTGTCATAATAGTGTTTTTTTATACTTTATATAGATATATATGCCAATAAATATAACCAGATTAGTTAGATAACCATATTATAGATCTTCCTTGATCATGCGCTGAAGTCCACTACCCTGGCACATACCTGCTCTGAGCAAGTTAGCTTTCAGGGAGGCAAGTTGCTATGGTGTAATACCTACCCTGAAAGTTACTCCCTTTTGGAACCGACAGCTGAGGTTTATCCGCAATCGCTTATCCTCAACATCCTCGGTATGTCCTAACCGCTTTTTGGAATACCCCCCTGCTCCCAGACCAGTTAGGTTCCTAAGTAAGTTTACCATGGTAAACTACTCGTAGTATACGTTTACCTGTTCTCTCCGAACCTGGCTTGACCTACTCTGCTTTCTCGGTTTTGAACAACCTCCCATTCTAAAATGGCAAACCGGAGTTTCCTCATTTCCAGGTTTAGAAGTCTGCTGTGGAGCTCACCTCAGTGCGGGCTCTGCAGAAGTGCACATCGAGGGTGCATAGTGGTTGCAAAGGGGGCGCTCGCGAGCACCCTCTGAAAGCTAAAATGACAAATGGGACACACTACGGTCTCGTGGACTTAACAGACACGCGCACGCGGCGGCCATTGTAAGTCCGTAATTGACCTGAATTGGTCCACTTGGACAAAGCCATAGTGGACGTTCTCAAGTGCACTCATTCAATCCCACAATGCACCACAAAAACGAGTGTACAACTGGTGCATGCTCAACGGCTAGAGAATACCCATAATGCACTGTGAGAGTCACGCGCCGAATTAATTCCCGCATCTCGCCAGAAGATGGTGCCCGCAGCTGAATAATCAATCCGTTCATATTACAAAGTGCTCATCCATGGCGTACAGCATAATACAACACAGGTATAAATTCATTGTAAATTGATTATTAAATTGTTTGATTAGGGTTTGTACATATTTTCCGTGACAGAGTTCAAGATAAATCCTTTAATCTTACTATTGGAGCTGCTAGTTTGCTAGTTTCAAATGATTAATTTACAGCAAGCACAAACTATGCAAAAGCGGCAGTCCTTTCTGTGCACTCGGTGTCCGAATTCACTCACTCGTTTTCATTCACTCCTTCTAGTGAACTGAATTAGTGACCTAATGTAGGGAATAGTGAATGGGACACAGCCCTAGTTTTCACTTAACCTCCTTTCTGAAATGGGCCCCAGTTCAGTAGGTGGTGGAAATACACCTTTTACATTGGACATAAATGACAACTCGGTGAACAATTCCTGCCATCTACATGTACCTGGAGACAATGATTCCACTACAATTATACTATTAAACTTGAGCCACATGCACTTTTTAGTTGACAGTTCTGCATGCTTTATTAGGCATTTAAGCACAATATACAGTCATTAAATTATATCCTTTTGCGTTCCATGGAAGAAAGAAGGTCATACATGTTTTGGAATGACATGAGAAGAAATAAATGACACAACTTTTGTTTTAGCTGGTCAATAGCTGGTCAGCTACCTGAAAACAAATTCTACTTTCACTATCAACAATAAATGTATTTATTCAAGCATTTGCAATGATGTAATTGTTTTCTTTGCAAATATTGTTTGCTAGATGGCATCACATCTCCACGGTCTGAAAAGTGCAGTTGATACTCTACAGCTATAACTGTTCACACAACATACACACTTTTAGATATAGGTTATTTTACATAAGCAAATGGACTAGTTTCAAAGTTGCTTTAACTGGGTGTCTATGCATTATCGCAGTTCTAGCTGTCTAGTAACTTGAAACCTGCAATTGCATAAACGTAAATCCCATAAACATCCTCTGAATAAAAGCGGCCAGTTACTGTATATCACAGAGGTTTGAGCAACCACATAGCAATGCACTACAATTTGTTTTACTTCTGTTTTACTTTAATACTGGTTTGGAAGTTGGCCGTAGCTTAATTTAGCCCTTCACTGCAGCATGATGTAGAAATGCAATCTGGAATCTGCTGCCTAATGACAAACCTGCAGTGCTGTTTTATTCTGGGAATGCTGCTATAACATCTGCTCATAAAATTGTCGTCTTGCATCTCACATCTTCCTTTTCCCCATTCCTCCCACCCACTCTCTCTCTCACACACATGTAGGAGTGAGGGAGGTAGGGTTGCTTAGTGACAGTTGCCATGAGACCACCGTGGGAGGTGAGGCAGTCATTATAAAGAGTGTTGCTATAGATACGGAGCACTAATACAGTAACCGTGGGTGTTGCTGGATAAGTTGCAGGTTGTAAGATTGTAAGACTTTGAATGTTATAACAGATATACTACTTCTTAAAAATAACGTTTTTTTTATAGGTATCTATGGTTCATGAAGAACCTTTAACATGGAACCTTTCCATTGCATAACTTCTTTATAGTGGAAAAAGTTTCTTGAAAAAAAGGTTATTTTTTAAGAACTGTTCACTGAAAGGCTATGGGGAACCAAAAAGGGCTTTTCTATTGCATCACTCCGAAAATCCCCTTTTGGAAACGTTATTTTTAAGAGTGTATAATAATCAATATCAGCGCTTTATTAAGAATGGCTAAAGGAATTATGTGAGTCAATATAGTATATTAATGCATGTGTTTTTGTTGCAATTTTTCTCCAGTGTTATAAGAGATGTATTTTTATTCCTGCTTTCAGTTTAGGAGTAAGCAGTTTGGCCCTGTCAGGTGCTTGTTAAACAGACATGAATGTTGTAGTAACTTGCTGAGCAGGTTGCATCAGAAACATAATATGTCCAATTTAACTTTTCTAAGAACTAAATGCACAGCATATTTTACTCTGCAAATAAATTCACAGGCACCAGAGACGGTTTATATTCAGCAGCCCCAAGAGGTACTTGAACACTTAAGCCAAACTTAAAAAAGGCTAAACTAAGTGAAATTTATGTAAAGAAAGACAGCATAAATAGACCTTTCAAACCAAACATTTAAAGGGACAGTTCACCCAAAAACGAAAATTCTGTCATCATTTACTCACCCTCAGGTTGTTTTCCCCCCTGCTTCAATTCTTCTGTGAGCCCAAAAAGATTATTTTTAAGAATGTGTGTAACCAAACAGTCGACTGTAGCCATTGACTTTTCATAGTATGGAAAGAAAAATACTATCGAAGTCAGTGGTTACCAGCAACATTTTGCTTACTAACATTCTTCAAAATATCTTCTTTTGTGTTCAACAAAAGAAGGAAAGTCATACAGGTTTGGAACAACCTAAGGGTGAGTAAATCATGACGGAATTTTTGGTTTTTGGGTGAACTATCCCTTTAACAAAAAAGTCAAATATGTTGATCAAATTGAAGATCCGTTATTGGGCACTTTTTGATTGTGAAATTATAAGAGAAAAGGTCTAAAATAATTTATTTGGGGATGCCATTTGGTTTGACATTAGAAAAAATAAAAAATACTTTTTAGGCCATTTTTGAGTTGTGTAAAAAAATACCATTAATACAAAGGAATAAACAAACTGCTATATATAACATTGTGTAGAAGCTTCCGGAACAGTGTGCAAATACAGCAATGATTTCAATTTTCAAATGTGCTTAATAAATCCACAGACGTTGTAACACCACCCAAATGTGATTCTTTGAGTTATTATGTCATATTAGTTCAGCGGCAGGTCATCCCTTCTGATAATGAGCTGTAATTGCTGTGTAATTTGGGTGAGACTGTAGGCTGTGATCTGCATTCATTGTCTTCAAACACCTTGACGTAATTAGTCTCTGATTATATTCTAATGGGTGGGAAGACACCTTTTAACAGTGCTATATTTCAGCACTCTGAGCAAGTGTAAATAACAAGCTTAACATCCGGAATATTTCAATAATGTGCTATGTTGACAGCCTATGACTGAAAGATAGACATACCACACATTTGCACTGCATACAAAATTTAGAAGCATATTTTAAAGCAACTTACATTTGTTTTTTACATAATTTTTACACCATTGGTACCAGGTGAAAACTGTGATTTGTCTCGTTGGCCCAAGATGCTCCATATACATGAGCTTTATCTGATGATATTGGAAACTGTTTTGACTGCAATTAGGGCAACACATATTTGGACTCCCTTTACACTGTTTCTTTGAACACCTCTAAATTATTGTTATTAGTGATAATTGTCAGAGCTCTTCTTTAGCTGACACAGATGGTTAATTGCGTGACTAAAACTAACTTGATTCACCAAAATCATTTGTAATAAAGATTAACTACAAAGTTAAACTCCTCATTTACCCCTTGATGTAAAGTGGGAGTGCAAAAACAAAGCCAAGAAACTGTCATTAGATGCTTATAGGGTTTAAACAATAAATGAACAAGGGTCCATTTCAGTCCATTAAGCATGACATGGCCTGAAGACAATGCTGCAGTGGTTTCAGGACAAGTGTCTGAATGTCCTCAAGAGGCCCAATCAAAGACAGAAAAGTCCCGAAAAAAGGGAATAATGGGAGAAACTGACCAAATAATAAGCTGGCTGACACTTCCTCATGTCAACCAAAGAAGATTCTAGAAAGTATTGAATAAAAGGTTGTACATCCGTAAGTTTCTTTTTCTTCTCTTTAAATAAAAAACATGCTTAAATGTTGCAACCTTTTCAGTCTGTGGTGATATGATTAAATAAATAAGCAAAGCAAAAAGTCTATAACAAAGTGTGGGAAAACTGAAAGTGTCTGAATAATTTCCGGCAGCTGTGTAGCTTCACAGAGTCAAAGAGGGCGTGATGAAATAATTATTAAAGAAAATCAGCACGTTATTGAGGCAAACACTGTCATGGCCAGCTTAAAAATAGGATCAAATTTAGTCCTTTTAAAGTCACAGATTTCAGATTCTCGAGCCAGTATGTAATCAGTGCTATACAGACACGCTAATCCATGTTGTCCACAGGGATGAAAAGCTATTTAAAACACCACACACACACAAACATGGCAGAGTGGGTAAACGCAGTGAAGTGTTTCAGCTGTCGTTCCAATATTTTCATTTCTGGCTGGCTGACTGACTGACTGACTTTTCTAAATGACCCACAGGCCGGCTACAGACGGAGCATTTCAAGGTTAAAAGTTAATTGCCACATATATATTACATACATGTAGCGAAATGATTATCCTTATAGTTCCTTGTCCCACAACTGAATATAAAAACAGCTCTCAATATGGGCGAAATCTGCAGAATGGTTTAATTAAAATGCAAGGCAGTGTGTAGAACTTTATACAGATTTTTTCATGCATAGATTCATATTTTGGTCGTTTTATTCATTCATTAATATTTTAGGACAAAAAATGTGGTTAAACAGATATTTTGAAAATTCTAAATTTAATTACATTTTTTGGACCCTACTGACTTTCATGGACAAAAAACATGGACAAAAACAGTTACAATATTCTTTAAAATATCTTCCTTTGTGTTTCACAGAATAAAAAAAGTCAAACAGGTTTGGAACGACATAAGGGAGAGTAAATTATGAGATTTTTATTTATTTTTTATGGTGAACTTTCTGCTCAAGAAAGATATTTCTTTAGATAAAAACAGATCACTTTCCTCAAAAATGGTCACATTTCCACTTGACATGATTAAATAAAATGAAACTACTAAAAACGAAACGGAGCAGCCAAGTGCATCTGAACACAACCACCATAAGTTTCCCTACGAGCTGAGCCGGCAAGCAATCCCACAATCCATTTGACCAGAGCTACACCTGAGGGTCTGTATTAATAAAGCGCTTACCTCTTCTCTTTTCCAGAATTCACTCTATCCTGTCAGACAGGTTCCATACTGGTGATTATTCCTCATCCATCCTCAAAGCTCATATACACTCTTTTCCTCCTTCTCCTTGTATTCCCCCCCTGCACACACACAGCTCAGGGTCTCAAAGGAGCTCCTGCCATCTCTTTATGACACACAGCCAAACACAAAAGACTCTTTCACTTGTTTTTCTCTGCTCTACCTGAAACATGTTCAGCTGTTCTTTAGCTGCTGGCAATAATGAGCATACAGTCAGTAAATACATTCAAATCACCTGCATTATATGGCAGGAAACTATGGTCCTAAAAATAAAAAGACCAAAGTGCAAATATGACCACAGCATTTCCTCCTCTTTGACACAATAATGCCATTCACACATGCAAACAAAAACATAGAAACGCCGACGCTTGAGTTTCACACTTAAACTCTATATATTTGTCTAGAGCATGAGCAACTACAGTTACTTGAACTTCAGACATAAAAACTTGTTTTGCCTGTACTAATATGTCTAATACTTCTTTATACTGATATCAATAATCCACAAACTCTTTTGTGCGATGGACACTGAGGACAATATTGTATATGACAAACACAACAACACTTACCGTGTTGCTGGAAGGGACAGTCAGGCATTCACACTGATCCTATGTGACACAACTGCACCCTCATACAAACACACACACTGCAGAGTTGAATGACTACATTTCTGACAGTCTTTTGACAGCTCAAGTGCAGAATATAGCTGCCTGATGCACATATGGTGATTAATGCTGTAATATTAACACCGATAGGAGTGAGGAGAGAGTGGGGGGCAAATGCTAGAAAGAGGCGAGGAATGGTTTCATTTCATACATGCATTCCTGAACAGCATGTGTGCAGTCAAAAAGGGGGCGGGGCAAAGTTCATGTGCTTCAGGAACAAAGCTGGTGAAATATTCAGATAAACACAGAGTTTTCGGTCATCACGTTTATTCATATCTACAGCATGTGTGAATTTCATTTAAATAATAGTGCCTTGTGTCATCAAGGTTCCTAGTTGGCCTTCAAGTGAGAATCTCATTTGATAGTGTGCTGCTGTTCCTTTATCATATATGCATATCATTAAATCTATATGTCAACTGGATTATATATGTAAGCACTGTCATTCTCAGCAAACACTGCATGTGTACTCATGAATTGAGGTTTTCCCCCCCCCCCCCCCCCAGTCCACATTAAAAAAAATGTAAGGTAAGGTCTATTGTCTATTTTCAACAGTGTAGCAAAGTATGAAGCACAGCTCACACCGAAGTCTCTTTCAAAACAAGCAGCTTTCTACTGGCCCACGTGACCAACTTCCCGGGTAACAAATTTAGGTTATAAAAAATGTTGTAACAATGTTTTGGAATGTTTCTGAAATGCTGACAAGTCCAGTTTTTTTTGTTGTGATTATAACGTCATTTAAAGATTACAAAAACATTTCTTATAATATTCTGCTAATTTTATTTTTACCCAAAATGTAACGTTATTTGAACATTTATTTTTAATATTTTAAGAATGCTTACTCTCAACATTATGAGAACACTATATAAATCATATCCTAACGAAGTTATAAGAATGTTCCATAAACATTACTTTAAAAAAAATTCAGTGGTGTGACATTTTCTGACCACCACTTCTGCTATACATTTTTTTGTTTTCAGGTAAAAATGGCAGCATGTCCTGATAATGATTGACTTTATTCATGGCACATTCAGCTCTAATATATGCCTCCTACAAGAGAAAACAACAAGAGTAAACATTAATTATGAACAATAGGTTAACACAGTGAACACAAATTCAGCAAGCACAGTGACATTTGGGATACTATTTATTTACAGGTTCTCAATTAACAGTGTCTGAAATGTGGATTAAATGATATTAAAATGTCAGCATAGAAAGGAAAGATTAACCAGCAACCGTACTGATATTTTATTTTCATATTATATTATAGTATAGTCAGCAGATAGTATATGCATTTTATAATACTAAGCAAATTTAAAGACATCTCATACGGCTGCAAAGTCACTGTTTCTCTGTGCAGTGTTCATTCAGACATAAAGCAGCTTTTATTTGAGAGAAACATTACTGACTGTACCTGATATTTCTGTACAGAGAAAAACAGAAGTACACTAATAACAGGCTAATAGATGCACAAAGTACGGTTATCCTATTTATGCATCAGTGTCACTGTCCCCAACTGAATACACAATTCATTTATTGATTGATTTGATTATGAAGTTTTTTTTCAGTTACTTAACAAACATATACAACAGCAGTTAATCGAGACAGCAAGCTATTCAACACGCAGTTACAAAAACTGTACCAAAAGAATCATAGAGTCCTGTTATCACAGAGCTCAAGCAACTAACGTCAATCAAGCCGTTCCACTCATGCTGATTAGCTGCAGGTTAGCGAGAGGAGGGGCTACTGCGCCCGGAGGCGGTGCAACAGAACTGATGGACAGAATCAGTCTCGCCCTCCTCCTTCTCCTCTTCCTCACTAATGATGAGGGACAAGAGGGTCGGACAGTTGAAAGAGAGAGATACAGTGACAGAAAGTCAGAAAAAGAGGGATGAAGACACATAAAGAACATGAAAAAACAGACAGAAAATTATTGAGGTTAAATTTATCGACCTGAAATGAACTAAAAGAAAGTACTACACCATTGATATGTGTAGATTCACAGTGCTCGGACAGACTGCTTTGCTCAAATGTGTCCACTAGATGGCAAACTCAACACATTCCACTAGTTGCTAAATCACAGCTGTACTGGAGTGCCACAAAACTTTTAGCCTAATTGGAAAATGTATAGTTTGTCTGTATAAACATCCAGTTGCTTGCTACTGTTTAGCTAAAGTGTATAAACATTAGTGACTGTAAGCGCCATTTTTAATTTAATGCAAATGTAAATGAGGTTATGAGGGTCCTTTTTTTTGTCCACTGGAAATACTTACATAAACACATATTTTTATGTTTCATTTTCATTAAAGATGAAGTGTGTAATTTATGTAGCATCACCAAACAGGTTGTTTCCCCGCAATCTCTGTCTCATTGCCGCGTTGCGAGCCGGCGCCACACAAATAGCGTAGCCACCCCAATCCGTTGTGAGGCTGCTGACAGTGTTGCTGACGGACCTCCGAGTCTGTCGGGTAACGACTGTATGGACTCGATAGATGCTACCAGTCCTTTTGAATATACATTTAAGATTATTACGCACTTTTGTTTCACGCGGAGACAGTGCCAGAGAACCCACAAAATAGGCTTATTTGTTGCATTACGGCAAGGCACGGAGCGTTGGACCGGTAGGGTAGATTGGGATGGAGACAGTTACAAAGCTTCCCATCCCTATTAGCATCAACATGCCAATGCACCGAATGGGGACATAATTCCATTGCGACCTTTGTGTACGTGAGTAGTGGAGGAACGTGGTCAACGAAGTGAAATGTGCACCCGGCCATTGTATAGTAAACTAAAATGTATAGAAAGACGAGGATCGGGGCAACCGCATTAAAGAGGAAGTGGTTTACATGGTTTCATTCATTGAAATAAAAATACCAATTAACTGCCACTAACCACCACACACACACACAACCAACACACACACACAAATCTATATATATCTAGATATATATAAATTTCAATTGGTTGCCAAAGGCAAAATTTCTCATTTCAGTTAGTGGTAACACTCTACTCTAAAAAACTTCAAAACTAATAAAAAACGAAGGACATAGTCATAAAAAAATCTAATTAAAATGACAAAAACACCACTCCCTGGCCATGAATTACAGCTATATGAATTATGAGTACAGAGATTCTGGGATATTCTATACCCCCTTCTTTGGTTTGCCTCAAGTACTGAAAATTATATTGATAAGAGACTAATTCAACTAAAAACATACACTCAATTACAGCTTACAGACAAATACTACTGATGCTCAGAATAATGGCAATCTATAATAAAAAAGGAAAACACACAATGTGACCATTTTTAATAATTTGTATCAATGAAATGTACTTTTACATTGACCTAATTGCTTAACTAATTAATACTGTTATTAAAATGCAGTGTATGTATGCCTTGAACACAATACATTTGACTGTTTTAAGCAACATTAGCGCATGGCTGGAAGCAGCTGTACAGTTTTTCATAGCAGCTAACATCTTAAAAATACACTTGAAATCACCTTCATGAAAATCTTCGTCAGAACGACTTTATGAGCACTTTACACAAAAAGTCTTCTTGTTTCATGAATGAGGCCAATTGAGCAGACTGAATCAGTTGCGGAAGTAGCCAACATTGTTTGCGTTTGTTGAGCACTCGTCAAGCTGCTGCGGGCCCGACATCCGAATTAAATGGTCCCCTCTTTGAGTGATCACACACGGGTGCGACACGAGACGACAGTATCAGGACCTGGTGTACTACATTAAAGATACGTGATGCTACGTCGAGATTGTGAACTACGATAATGAGTGAAGAAATCAGGTGGGAACAGTGAAGTCCTTGGGGAGAGAGTCTGTCAGAGTCTAAAGTAATGAGGTTGCTTTTATTTTGGGAGGCATTCTGCCAGCAGACGTGCGTACAAGGCTTTAAATGGCACAGTTGAGGAAAAGAGGATAGAGAGCGACAGATCAAGTTCACACACTCTGTGTCTGTCTCTTCTTTTACTCTCTGTCAATCATGGCTGTTTTGTGAGGCTTAAACTGAGCCAGCCATGTTTGATCCTGCGTGTACACAGAAGAGTTTACGCTGAAGAAAAGATGTGAAGAAGAGAGGAGCCGAGAGAGAGCGGATGAGGGACACTGCTGGTCAAGGACAGAGAAATAAATGAAGAATTGATGGGGGACGAGAGGAGGGAGTTAGATGTGTAGTAGTAGCAAGTACCTGAATGACATTGGCCTCCTGCTCAAAACCGGTAAGAGCATTAATTGGTACCTCTCACTTCCTCAAGCGTCTGTCTGACAAGCCTCATCTAGCATCTTCTCTGACAGTGCTAAAGTGATCACTTCCTCCTCCACAGTCCCTGAAGTGTCCTTCGCTTCAACACGTAACAGTGAGGGCAAGAGGAAGGATACGGCACCAACAAAATGGACACAGCACCGTGAGGGCGGGGGGGGGGGGGGCAGCAGTTCGGATGCGTGCAACAGGGCAAACAAAGGTCAAAATGGTCGAGGGGTAGTGTGGATGTGTTTGGGTTAAAAGGCTGGTAGAAGCACATACGTGTCAGGAGAAGTGTTAGTGATCAACAGATTTTGCAAGACAGCTGGCAGATTCCCATGTCCTAACATCCTGAGGCAGGATGTTTTAAAGCAACAAGTGATAAATCCCATCTGATTCATGTGACCTTGACTGATTCCATATATATCTACCATTTACCGTGTTTGTATACCAAGATGCATTCAATTAATCCAAAAGAACCGGCAAAAACATGATCCATATAAAAAACAAAAAAGATATGGTTTACAATGCATGATTATAAGCAGTACAACAGTTTTAAACATTGATAATAAGAAATGTTTCTTGAGCAGCAAGTCAGCATGTTTGAATGATTTCTGAAGGATCATGTGACACTGAAGACTGGAGTAATGATGCTGAAAATTCAGCTTTGATCGCAGAAATAAATTACAATTTACAATATATATTTACATTTACAAACAGTTATTTTAAATTGTAATAACAATATTACTGTTTTACTGTATTTTTGAAAATAATGCGGTTTTGGTGAGCATAAGAGACTTCTTTCATAAACATTTAAAAATCTTACCAACCCCAACCTTTTGAACAGTATTTTATATTCAAGATTATACGAAAGTTAGAGCACAGCTGTCAATTCCTGCTGATGTTCAGCAACAGTACTCTTGCTTGTGTGACATCAATCCTGTACATCCATTATTGCAAATTCAGCTGATTTATCAAAAAGGTAATGTTAGCTGCCTAATAAAGATGAGGTTTTGTCAAAACTGCAAAAATTGCGATCATCTTGAGAGCATTAGTAAGAATGTGATAAAACTATAAACCAATCAGTAATGCTTTGCCATATATGTCATTGCTCTCTAGTACATATTCATGAGTTTTAACTCCGCGCCGCTTAGGATCTCGGCGTGAGCGATGAGTGGATTTCTGTGTGCAGTTCCCAGAAGCATGCGCTGTGTTAACAAAAAGGCCAGTAGCTAAAAACCAGTCTTTGTTGGGCCATTGATGAAAATCAAACTTCTATCAAGATAGAATTGATAAAGACATTAAAAAAAATCATTATTTTTGAGTAATGCAATTTCAGAAAAAGGGTACAAAGTTGTCACTGGAGTTACAAAAGGTACATCTTGTACATTGCTACACCTGTAAGACGGCACATATAAGTGTATTAAAATACATATTAGAACCTAGAGTGTACATATTAGTACCTTTTGAAATGGTATACCACCCCAATGACAGTTCTGTACCTTTTTTCTAAATGTGTGGAACATGTTCAGACTGGCTGTGATTTTATGAGGACAGAAAAATGACGTGATAATGGACACTTGTTGCATCACACACAATGCAAAGTGGTGTTCACAATGACAGCATTTTGCAGCAAAACTTTTACATTTTAATGAGAGCTGGTGATTTGTGGAGAGCCTTTTTTAACTTTTATTTACAGGACATTGCGCAGACAGGAAAGTAAACCTGGGCCCTTGAGAGCCAACAGCTCACATAAGTTCAGTGTAGTTTAACTTGCAAATGAGCAGTGATGAAGTCACTGTATCGGGACTCCCATTGGTGGTTTCTGCATTGTGTAGCTGCTCATTTGCATAAAGTTGAGCTCTACTTTGTCTTATCAACAACAGACGCTGCTGCTCATGTTGCCGGAAATGACTCATTTAGAATGAATGACTTCAGGTCTCTTTGTCACTGCAAACGGTTGTAATTGTGAACCGCTCCTCAGGGTGATGTGGGAATCTCAAGAGGGGAAATGGGCTGAAGTGGCATTAAGGAATACTGTGGGTACAGAAACAAAGAGAACTAAGGAATCTTGGATCTGTCGGCCCTCTGCTGGCTCTTACCTGGCCCGCTCTGAGCACCTGCTAGAGGCCGGCTCGAGTCTGCCCAGCCTGGAAGGGCAGCAGAACTGATGGTGACTGCGGCTTTTAGCTGGCTGATGGGAACTGAAGGTGGAAGCTGAGGAGAGATGAGTGATTGTGGAGCAGCTGGAGGATGAGTGTAGTCTGACACCTCTGAGAGAGACAGAGAAAGACTCAGAAAGGGATGGAAGGACGAGTGGAGAGCAAAAAAAGGGACAGAGATGGACAGAGAAAGAAGCAGATAAGCAGACAATAGCAGAAACATACAAACAAGCAAAAGCAGTTCATACAATACAGAAAAAGTTAAGAGAGACGCTATAATGAGATGTTACAATTTAAAAGTGTTAATAAGTCATGTGAGATTAACTTAAAAATGAGTGTTAGTAGCAAATACAGTTACACACACTAAAACATGATAATTTGGAACAAAAATACTCTATTTTGTTGCAGGCAAATTTATTAGGTTTTTCCCCCTATATGTATGGTTTAGTTCTAACCTTAAATTTTAATTTAATATTTATCAAAAATACGTATTTTCTAAAAGTCAAAAACATTTATACAAAGTAAAAAGATAATTTATTATAAAAAAAATGTAATTATTCAAAGTAGGATAAATAAAAGACAGGAGGTTCTTCTTTGAAATACTTTAATGTTTTGTGAAGTTTTGTGATGTCACTTTTAAAATATGCATAATCTTTTCTGCTATGTAATAAAATAAAAAATAAAATACAAAAATTTCTGCAGTCAATCAATCTTGCCCATATGCGTTCTGCACATTAACAATCTGGTGTAAAAGTAAAATATTATTAAAAACAAAACTTCTTTTAATTTTTTTCTTTCCTATGGGGAGTGTTGTTTGCTTTTAGCAGACACTGTGGGTTTCATTTAGAAATTGGACTTTATATAAATTACACAATCTGTTGACTTTTTCAGTGCAAGCATAATGGAATAAAGAAAATGTAACAGACCCATAACAGGTTTGAATATTGTACAATCAATAATTTTTATTAAAGATGCCAATGCTCTTGCAGTCTGCCATCATTCATTATTTCAGCCCAATATGTGTCTGATAACCTATCATTTGCTAGCGATAAAAAGATTTAACTGCTTTTAAATTATTAATGTGTCTTTAAGTAAATGTTAAATTGTGGAAAATACAAAAATAGACTAAATGAGCATGAATATGCAGTATGGACCAATAATTTAATAAATCAGTAATATTAGCCAATAACTGATATGGAAGTCTAATATTGTGCATCCCTAACGTGATATAATTTTGTCAAGTTTTCTTTTAAAAATATTTTAAGATAAAGTAAAATTTTTAAAGAAGGAAATTACTGAGTGCACTTTGAATGTGAATATTAGTCTGGATGTAAGAAAGCTATTCAAATGTCATACTTTGCAATAATGGTCATCCTGCTGTAATGTAAAAAGCAGCACTGTTTGATGTGTGAGTAGAGCGAGAGAAAGATGGAGAGAGAGAACTCTTGAGCTCAGAAGACTCCTACCACCTCTGTGGCTTACATAAACCAATACAGTGACTGAAATCTTCACATTGTGTAAGTCTGCTCATTACGCATATGGTATTTCCCCCCCTTGATGCTTTTATTCAGTCCTTTCAATACTGTATGCACTCATGATATTTGCTATTCAGCTGACATTCAAAGGCACCCCACATGCAGTATAAGTGCTTCTGTCTGCTGCCACAGCAAACGGCCACTCGTAAGTTCAGTTTGGGAAGCTTTCCAGCCTCATACTGCAGCATCTCCAAGAAGAATGAAGAATCAGTGAAGTGGTCTTCACTGAAACACTACATGCTCTTCTATAAAGCAGCTGTGCTGCATGAGTCACTCCATCTGTAGCACGTTAGCATTTAGCTCTAAAGTCACAGCAGTCAAACATGCTGATCCAAATTCATTCATTTTACCATGGCAACAACATCATATGATACAAATGTATGTTTCCTTCAAGGGTGTAAAATACGCAGCGTCTGCCTCAATTTTAGTAAAACCTATCGGGTAAATATGTTTGTGTTGTGTATTTAATTGGACAAATAAGTACATGTAAACAATGTTACAATTTACAAGTTGCACTATAAAAAACATTTGTAAAAATTGGGCACAATGTACTTAGGTTCCTGGTTCTATGAGGCCCCCCCCTCAGAAACACGGAATGAGCTCAGATTGGTTAGCTTGCCCAGTGTGTTGTGATTGGATAGTACATGTACGGAAGTCACACCCCTTGACCCTACGGGTAGTGGCATGTGCTCAGGGGCCAGGGTTTATGCAAATTTTTGGGATGTCACAAAACCCACGGGAAGAAGCTCGTTGGAGTTCCCTACAGCCCCGTGTGTTGTCAGCCCTTTAAAATGAAGTCTGTAAAAGAGGATATCTCTGTTTGCATTAAACTTTGAGCGTCGTAACTTTGCGTTTATTGTTTATGCTCAAACAGCAACATCACACTCTAACTAAAGTTTAAAAAGTCAAATAATCAAGAACCCCTTTAAGCCGCACAACTGTTTGCAACATTGATAATAATAAGATATGTTTCTTGAGCAGCAAATCAGATATTAGCAATCCGTGACTGAAACTGAAGAATGGTGCTGTGATTTCACAAACACGAATTGAAAATCTCCCTTCTTCTGAAATAGTAGAATATGTACAGTATATCGATGTATGGAAGCAGGTTTGGTATGTAAATCCTAAGAAAAAAATGAACCCATGCGTGAACTCGTTATTCATTAGCAGCAGAATTCAGCCACACACTGTCACAACACTTTGACACTTTTTCTTTAATTGGTCTCATGAATGAATCTATTTATTACAGCATTGAACAATGTGGAGAAAATGTTTTCATAATATTTGCCTGTTTAGTCCCACTAAACAAGGTCAAAGAGAGAAAGAATCCAAACACCACCATCATGAGGTAAATACGCCTATGAATGAATAAAAAGCGAATTAAATCCTCCTGAAATGTTATATAACATATACCGTAATGTTTCAGTTTTTATGGGCACAGGAACAAAAAGTGAATCATTATAAACCTTAACAGCTGGATTCATGAATATTAATTAGGAGACGTAGCGTTCGCTTAGCCCTTTTTGAGGCGGGTAAGTGGGTGCTAGACAGAGTAAATTACCACTTGCATGTTCGTTCAGTCCACTGCTGAAGCAACCAGCTGGCAGAGGCTTCAGCTTAGCTGTTCTGTGTGGCTGGATACAAGTTTTTCTCTGCACTGTGACGGAAAGTAACTAAAAAGCACAGAAAGTCTTTGCTTTCAAGTCAATGCAGTGTTGATATTGTACAGTATATATATGCAAATCATGTGGATTGTTGCTACAGATCATTATAGACATGGGATTAAACAGCATCTTACCTCTCTAAATGTTTTGTGACAGAGACTGAATTAAAGGCAGCGAGAGAAACAGTCAGTCCCCGGAGCGAGAGCTCCCAGTGGGAAGATTACGCGACTAAGACAGTAAGAGCTTTTCAACAGAGCCACATTTATTACCCCCACGCCACAGCCTGCACCTATCTGCTAAAGCACGAGTAATAGTCTCACCTGAGGGGTCTCGCTTTCCATTTTACACACACATTTATGCGCCAAGTCATTGCTTTTCCAAAGCTAAAAGATAAGGCTTGATTTCCATCTCATTCCTGTCCCACTTAACTGTAATTAAAGAAAGACTCAATCCTCTTTGCAGCAGAGTTCTTTGCAGCAGAGTTCTCTATTTATATTCTCCACTTCCCTCACACCTCCGTTTATCTTTTCCATCCCTCAATCTTTCTAGTTCTTTACCGCCTGCTTTTACTTTGGCACGCTGTAGGCTCAGGAAATTGGTCTCGTAGTGAGAGAGAAAAAAGAGAGAGACTGTCTCAAAACCTAGTGAGCTGACTAGCTAGACAGCATTTGCATCACTAAAACAACCAAGTATTTGATTTGAACTCAAAATCTATTAAGCTGTTGACCTAGACAGGATTTTTAGACATTTTATGTGTTTGAACATTATATTTGAACGTCACAACTCGAAACCTAGCGAGCTGCAAACCTAAAGATAACATTTGGGCATTTTTTTGCATCCTAGATGCATTTGAACATTTCCTTTGAACTCCCAGAGTGAAAATGTAGTGAGTTTCCTACCTAGACAGCATTTTTAGTTATAACTATGTCTGAATGTTTGATTTGAACATTTAAACTGAAACCCTACTGAGAAGCCTATAGATCACATTTTTGGGGTTATAAAAAAATATTTAAATGTTTGAATCGAGCATTTACCTCAAAACCAAATAGGCTGCCTAGACTGCCTTTTAGGCATCATTAGCACAATTGTACATTTGAATGTAATACCCAAAACTCAAAACCTAGTGAGCTTCCTACTTAGCATTTTTTGGCATTGTAGGCATATTACAATTTTCGAAAATGAACTTTCAAACTCAAATCCTAGTTAGTTGCCTAACTAAACAGGATATTTGGGTACTAATATAGTTTAATTGTTTGAATCAAGCATTCAAACTCAAAACTGAATGAACTGCCTACGTAGACTGCATTTTAGGCATGATGAACACAATTATACATTTGATTATAATATCTGAAACTCTGAGTTGCCTACTTAGCATTTTTGGGAATTATAATAAGAATGTTAAAGCATTTAAACTGAACATTTAAACTCAAAACCTAGTGAGTCAACCTAGACAGCATTATTTTCAGTACTTTACGGCCGTTTAAATGCATTTGAACTCGACTCCGAGTTAGCTTCATTGATGGCATTTGATGCATCATAAGCATAATTATACATTTGATTGGAAATCCGAAATTCAAAACCTTTTGAGTTTCCTACTTAGCATTTTTGGGTATTGTAGACGTGCTAAAATGTTTCAACTGAACATTCAAACACAAAACCTAGTGAGTTTTTTAGGATTTTTAGGTATTAATGAAATGTTTAATTGTCTAAATCAAGCATTTGAACTCAAAATCTAGTGAGCTGTCTACCTAGACAGCATTTTAAGGCATCATGAATCGAGTATGTTTATACATTGATTCTAATATTTTAAACATTCAAAACCTAGTTGGCTACTTAGGCAATTTTTGGGTATCAATGGAGCATTTCAAAATTAACATTCAAATCAAAAAGATGCGAACTATGTGAGACTGCCACAACCTAGACAGAATGTTAAAATGTTTAATTTGGACATCTGCTACCTCAAAAACTAGTGAGCTGCCAAAGAAAATGGCATTTTTGGGCATTACAACCATCTAAATCTAACATTTGAACTCAAACCCTAGTGATCTGTCTACAGAGACAGAATTTTTGGGCATTTTTCAGGTGCATACTGTCAGAGAATTAAACTCTATTGGGCTGCCTTCTACACAGTGATTTTTGGGCATTGTAGATATTCATGATTCAAAAACATTCAAACTTAAAACCTAGCAAAACTGCCAACCAAGACATTTGGGGGGGGGGGGGACTCAAAACTCAAAAATGCCAACCAAGACAGCATTTTTTCAAATTAAATGAACTGAACCAAACCAAAAATGTTGTCTAGGCAGGCAGCACACTAGGCTTTGAGACGCAGCCAGACAGTGAGTGAGGAGAGAGGGAGGCATCTAGGGATGAGCAGCAGGATAACTGGAGAAACACCTACACAGCGAATGGTAAATCCAGCATTTGAGGAGACCATGGGATGGAAGTTTGGAAGCTCACAAGAAGACACCAGAGGTGGCTGAAGGACAAAACTAGGACTTCACACAGAGAAGGAGAGGAGAGTGGGAGGAGAAAGACAGAGAATAAAATAAAAAAAATTGTGCAAAAGGCTCACTATGGGGGTGGCTGAGGGCAGGGAAAGAGAGGGAAGAGGATATATTTCTCCTGACTCGTAAAATGATAGATGTTTAAAGATCAGTGTCAACGTGTGGGAGCATCTGTGCTTATTAGAGAGCAAAATGAGAGTGAGAGCAGGAGAACCAAAATAACAGCCGAGAAAAATAACAGTGGGACAAAAGAAATGAAGAACGAGAGAAATGTTTTTGAGGATGAGTGTTATTGCACTTGCAAGCATACGGTCCTCTCATCTCATATACACAACAATAACATATACAAACAGCACATCCAATATTGATTTCTAACGTTATTTTCTATTCCATACACCAATATCAGCTTAGAAAAAAATATATTGAGTGTCCCTTTAAATAAAATATTGTTAGAGCTGGTTCAATACAATCTGAAAGCAAGTTGTGCATTAATATTTCAAGATAATATAAAGACTCTTATTGAGCCGCTGAAATACTCCCACATAAATGACCCCTCTAATCAGTTTGGTAAAGTTTATGTAATGCGTTTTTACAGTAAAAGCTCTTCTAGGTTCTGTAATAAAGCCAGCATTTGAGCAGATGTATTAAAGGTGTGTGTGCCGCTCCAGCTGACTCAATCCTTCTTTCAAACAGAGAAATACATTCCTGAAATGTCCTTGATGTTATCAGCTAAGCTGTGCTGTTACAACGCTCCAGATGTTATGTTGAACTCGCATCTATCACAGGTAACAGAAATGCACTGGCAAGACAGATAACAAACTTCTTCAGATAACAAAACTCTTTTTATCTTATCAAAGCTGCCATTTTGACAAAATGTTGTGCTGATCTTTATCAGAATTCATTTATATTGACACACTGACAGATGAACAAACAACAACAAAGTTAGAAATAGGTCAGTGTTTTGGGTTTGTACAGAATGCTGCTTGCAGTGGTGCACTGATTCAGACTGAATATATGCACACAAAATAAAAAATATCTATATATAACAAATAAGGTAACACTCCACTATATATCGATTTTACTAATCCAAACCAGTCTACCAATACTCTAATAAGAGTTAGTTGACATGTAGTTGCAAATAATGTAATGCATTTGCAAAGTAACTTATAGTAGTAGAATGTCTATTGAGATATTTAAAATATAGTACAAGCATAAATAATATATTTATATAGAGGAATTTGGAGAATAAATCAGAAATGTTGAGAAACAATCCCTAAACATGTTCTTTAAAAAAATTACAAATAATAACAATCCTTGCAAATAAGCCTTTTAAAATTACTACAACATTAATTTCTTAAGCATTATGGATTTTTTGTTTAAAGTTAAAACCTTTATTGCAATATGTATATATACAATATAAAATATGTATATATAAATAATATCTTTTATAAAAGAGCTTTAGAAATAAAGCTGTAATATGTTGAGAATAAACTCTATAAACATATCTTTATACAAGATATGATAATATTTCAACATGGCACTAAAACGCCATTGTGCAATTGAAAGATGTGATGTCTTACCTTTTTTTTGTTTATCTTATCACATTCAATTTAGACTGCAAGTTCACATCTTAATCATCATTTTGTTTCTGTGGCACTGTAGATTCAGCAGTGGCACAGGAAACAAGTGATGCCCAGAATCAAAATATCTAGGGATGTAACGATTCACTCAACTCACGATTCGAGTCAAGATTTTGATTTCACGATTCGATTTTTTTTTACAAAATGAGATTTAAGACAGTATACAGTTAAATGAAAAGGTGGTGTTTTATTAGGCCATTGCTGCACGTTTCTTTGTTGAAAATTAAAAAATATAACAAAACTAAATTGAAATTTTAAAACAAAAACCAAATCATACAAGTAAGCTACAAAAATTAAATAAATTCTTAATATGAACAAATAAGGCTTTATCTGTGCTCTTCCATTTAAAATTAAGTGACACTGGATTGAATCATGATCCAAAACAAAGATGCCAGCATACCGGCACGCGAATGAGTAGTTTTAATAAAAATTAGCTGTTAATTTCAATTTAGACAAACAGAATGGTCTTTGACTTAGTGTTGGTACACTCTACTCATAAAACATATCTGAAGGAAACAGCGACGAGTGAATGAGGACGCAGATAACTCCTGACAGAGGTTGGCGCTCTGAACAGTAAGGATTACAGTGTGTTCCTGGGTACCAACGTAACAACGCAGGCCTGTGCTTACAAACACTATTTAATAGCAAGCATGACCAGAAAATAACCCCCCGTAACCTTTTCTCAAGATAGTCAGTTCCTCTCGAGTATTTCATATAAACTCTCTCCACTTGTATCGCGAATTTGTTTTGTCTACCGATTTGACTGTACCTATTTGCTCCGCTTTTCGAGGCCGCTCGCCCGCGCTCTTGTACAGCCCCGGATATAGGACTTCCCGGATATGTCTATTTTTCTCTTTGAATTGTATATTACCTAGTTTAACACCAAGGGACGGAGGAGCGCCCCAAGGAACCTTAGCGGCCTGTGAGACCAGGACGTGACCTTGCTCCCCCATTGACACCATCTTTTCTTGGGCTATGAGTAGGAATCGTCATTGGGTTGCAATGTTTGCCCGAAAGCATATTCAAATCCTTAACAATGACATACTTTATTAAAACAGGCGCTCATATTTCTTTTTTGTTGTTTTATTTTATATTGTAACATCGCACGTCCAAGGTTATCATTTGTTCAGCAAGAGGGAGGAAATGACCGCAATCGCATTTCAACAGGCAGTACAAGCACAATGAGTCCTACTTTTTGACCGCCATATCCATTGTCAGGTAACAAAGATCGGAGATAGTATACGAGCGTCGTTTTTAAAAAAGCGGCTATGGGCTCTGATGTGACGGAGCGTTCGGGCGCCTGGTCAGATCAATGTAAATGTTGACAAGCTGCATGGCCAATTGCTCGCACAGGGCCCGTGCATGAGGAGTCGCAGGAGGGGAGATGCAGTATACGAACGGGGTTAAAGAGCACCAGTGAGCAGGCTTTGTGTTGGCAGCGTGTTGGGCAGGGTTGTTAGGAGTGTTCACTTAAGCTCTCTGACACGGAGTCTAACTAGGGGCGCACCTATGTAGAGTAGGTTTTGAGCAGCATAGTGGGGTGATCCTGCGTGCAGGTTGGCCGTGATCCATATAATGAGAGTAAGGCTAAAAGCACCTACCGTCAGGGGCACGTTAGCACAGCACATAATCACACGCCATATGTCAGTAAAGTGCCTCCTTGACTCATTTAACAAGGAAAGAGCAAGGCAACAGAACCTTTCATTCGGGACCAACAAACAAAACACGGCCGACGAAACATACGACCCAACCGTACCAGCGTTAATGTTAATTTCGAGCGCAGTTGAAGTAGTACCGCTGCTATTCGGTGGGACTAGTCTGAATATAGACGGTCCGCCACCCCCTATTTATAAAACCGACATTAATGAATAGCGCGCGCCGTAAGATTGCTGCGACTGTGAGTTGAATGTGCCGCGGACGGTTCGCCGCCCAGAGAAGAAAAAAAGACCCCCAAAGGGTTGCGGAGCACCACTAGTTAGTATGGGTGAGCTCACAGTTCTTATGTTAAAGGAAGATGCGCTTTCACTAGTATGCGCTAAACCCCAGGTGCTTCCGCTTTTGGACTTGAGAGATGCAGCCTGTCCTACGCTTCTTGAAGGGCTAAGAATAGAAAGCGGTCGTGCTAATAGTCGATGGTACAACGCAAATCGGGCTCGCATTAAATCTAAGGTTGTCCTAGTCCTGGCCGGACCCTGAGGAGCATGCTAATAGCTTAAGCTTCCGAATATGCATCGAACTTACAAGAAGGGAACCGGAGATAAAGCACCGCTACAGCTCATATTACCGATAAAAAGAAAACGGAATGTAGAGTGGGACGCAATATGACGAACGAAATTAGAAGGGAACGGATTGATTTCCACATCCTGACGCAACCGCCAGACTCCTCTTTTATGTTGTTCCAAACCAGCTGAGCTGTGGAAACTCTTCTAGTTTGGTGGATCCAAAAGGGGGAAGAAACGATTCTGTCCTGTCTTCTGAATTGGAGCTTAAAGGACAGCAAAAAGCATTATATTAGCCATATTATAAAAGGATACTAATATACAAGTAAAAGTAGAACCACAGTTTGGAATTGTCGCGTGTGCCAATACTGCGGAGACAGTTTATGAAGCCCAGACTAGTCAGTAATATTTGACCGCCCAGCACCAGGGGAGACTCCACGAAGATCTTACAGTCATCTTCATGAATCCTACCAGCGAGGACATATGGCCAATTAGTCATACTGTGACGCAAATCGAGAGAGTGCTCCGCTCATGAAGTTAGCAAATCAGTCGTGTTCCTGAATAAATCATTCAGATCATTATTTTAAGCAGATTAACCAAATCAGTTACAAGAACGGGGCAGTCGTGGCCTAATGGTTAAAGAGCTGGACCTTGTAACCCACGGTGCAGGTCGAGTTTCAGTACCCAGCAGGGATTAGGTGGGGGGGGCGTGACGTACAGGGTGGGCCTTTACCGGTGCGAGTTGAGACGGTGATTCCCTCACAAACGTACCAAAGTATCAACGCAATCGCCATGCAAACCTGCTCCACCCCCCGAGGCAACACCGCACCCTCTTTAACAATAGTTACTTGATTTGCAACGACCGACCCCTGGTATGGCCAATGATTCGAGGTTCACAGACAGCATAGAAGCGGTACAGGCTAGTCAAAGTGGCAATACAGTTTTTCGGGCGAAGCAAGATGCTGGGAAGTTCACTAAATACTGATGCCCCACCGTACGCACGAATTAAAACCACTCAGGGTTTTGAAGAGAAAAATGATCTAAAGTTAAACTAATTCACAGAAAGGAAAAAATTAGCTGGTAACATCAAATGTCTCGTTTGACGTAAATAGCTATGGGTAATCATGTCTCATCAAAAACAAATGCTGTGTCACTTATTAGAAGAAAAAAAAATCCACATTTTCCCCAACAAGTCTTTTCTCCAAATCTACTGTTCTCCATATTACAGTATCTCTCTCTCTCTCTTCTTCCTCCCACCCATGTTTCTTTCACTGTTGTGTTTCGCCCACCGAGTTGCTCTGAGCTCATACGGTTCCCTCGGCAACAGATCTCCTCCACTCAAGAGCCATGTTTATTAAAGAGACCAGAGAGAGTGCTAGTTATGGCTTTTCACACATTACATATTCAATACCTCCTGAGGCTGGGGCACGTCATCAATCCAAACACACACAGAATCCACTCGCTGTCGCTTACGAGCTAGCATTATCCCGATGTAAAATACAAGCGAGTTTTCATATGAGACCGATGAATCAACTTCAAGAAATCAAATAAGAGTGCTGCATTTAATATTCAATAGCTCTGAAAGAGGGGCTTCCACAAATCACAGCAGAACTGCTATAAAGGAGTGTTAAGTGTGTGAATATTATTTAAATGAAGAGGGGAATGCATTTTTCCCAAAGTGCTTCTCCAACCTCTACTGGACATGTGTTATTAAATCTAACATGCAATCCTCCCTGATTAGACCAGATGCAAGAGCTAGTACAACATGAGAGATCATAGTCTGTTATCTTCAGCATGACTGTCAGTAATAAACAGAGCACACATACTGCAATTAGCAGCTTCCGGATACTATCATTGATGTATTAAGAGGTTTTTGGTACACTTAACCCTAAAGAGACGGTCAAGATATATGGCTAAAGCACAGGGCTGGTAATTGAAAGGTTACTTTCATAAGGTTTGAACCTTATAAAGTGAGCCCTGATCACATCATTGCTCTTGTCTTGAGTAACAGATTTAACCACAGATCACCCAGGGGAAGGCAAGATTAGTTAAAGTTGTAATGAAACGAAAAAGTGAAGAAAAAAAAACGTAGGTCAGGCATTTGGTTCAATCAACTGGTTGTTGACTGAATGGAGGCAGATCTGAATGTGAGCTTGAGAGTCGATTGTAAGACCAGTTAAATTTTATTTTCTGTAACTTTTCTGGCAGGAGGCCTAGACCGAGAGCGGTCGATTTACCTTAAGCAAAGGTATGAGAATAGACGAAATCATCGAGTGTCACCTTTGTATTTGGTAGTAAGATGAAGAGAATTCCGACAGCGAAAGGATAGTGAAGTCGTTGCCACATGGACGCTCAATACAATGCATTTAGAAATGCAGAATAGGCAAATTGTAATTGTATGGATGGTGTTTTTTTAATTGGCAAAAAATTTAATTGCTCTCAATTAAAGTCAAACATAAACAGAAATGTGCTTGAGCTAACACCATACAGCAAATTTATACTCTTTATGTCTTATTGAACATTACCATGGCTGTGGAAAAAGTAAGAAAGTGAGTTGTTCATGAGTCCCTTGTTTGTCCTGAGCAGTTAAAACTGTCCATTATTCTTCAGAAAAATCCTCAAGGTCCTGCACATTCTTTGGTTTTTTAACATTTTAAGATCCATCCTTTCATACTAAGGATAACTTATGGACTTAAGAAGGAAACAATTCATTAAAAGCTGTTTTTGTTTTTTGCCTAATTATGTTTTTTTTCATTTTTTTTTTTATCTTTTGTTGTTGTTCAAACAACACAGACGATACTTACATGTTTCCCAGTAATCATCCTGTTCTAAAGGTTTACACCCCTGGCTCTTAATACATTACATTTCCTTCTTCAGTTTATAATTGTTAGTGTGTTGTTAGCTGAAGCATATTGTGTTACTTGTGACTTTGAAGAAAATCAGATAATTTAATGACAAATTAATGCAGAAAACAAACCCACTCAAATGGGTTCACATACATTTTCTTGCCACTGTAGACAGGGTGACTTTTCATTCATTCATGCCAAATTTAATACTTGATACATACATGAACTCGAATGAAATGAGACATACAGGAATGAAACTAGCAGCTGCTGAAAATGAAAAATGTGATTGCGTAATTTCCCTATACGCGGGAATGGAAAAATCAATCAAACTGCGTATTACAAAAAACAACAACAACCTACAGATTACAGAATGAGAAGACTGTCATTATCAAGCATTGCTGCAATGCAGATCTACAGTCTAGAGCATCTAGAAAAGCGATTACAGCAGTTCCTAGAGTCAGGGACTCTTATAACATTTCTCAGAGTGAAAGCATGTCACTTTTATTAGGTGAGAGGTTGACATTGCACGTATGAAAATTAGAGCTTTTCGGCTCTATAGGATTGGGTGGAAATGGCTTTTTTCCCTCTCTCTATGTGACTGTATGTGTCTCTGTGTTCCTGCAGCGGCGGGAGAATCAGCCTCCTCAGCATGAACGGCCTGCTGCAACGATTTCTCATTTATCACAGTCTGAACCGCTGTTTACAAAAAAACTTTGTAAACAGTTTTTTTACTCATTTACTCACCCTTGTATCATTCTAAATACAAATGATTTTCCTTTCTGTGTCACACAAGGTTAATTGCTGCAATAAAATGGCTGCTTTTAGTTTGTATCTTTTAAAGAGCAGTCCATAATTAGAATAAAGCTAGGTTTGTTTAGTAAACATAAGGTTAGGATAACCGCTTCAGTATTAACTATTCAAATCCATCTCCATGAACATGCATTAATAACTAGTTCAAAAGGTTATGTAACTAGGCCTGTCGTGATAATTAAATAACCGTTTAATCGCGATTATTTGATCTAACCACGGTTGTTTCAGACAACCGCGATTATTGTGCTTTTGTTATGAGACAAGAGACGAGTCATACACCAACAGAACAGAAGAGCGCCAGTTTGCTTTCATGCACTGTATACTTTAGCAGGTCTCCAGACTCATTCTTCCCACTGGTCGCTCTTTTGCAACTAACTTTCTCAGCTAGTCGCACGAGTACATGATTTGGTCGCAATATTTTTTTTGCGCTACAACATGGGATTATTCAATGCATGCTGATGAACTTTTATAATAGTTTATAGTTATATTGAAACGAAAGTGGTTAACATTCAACCCGTTCTTTATCATCAGTAGTATTATTATAGTAGTGCTTTTGAATTTGTTGAATTGGGAGTTTCTTTGCTGTTTAAAACCGCGAATTCGCGGTCTTGTTGTCACTGTTTTGCTTACATACATCTACACACTTTTCATTTTTTTAAGACTAAAACAAAACATGGCTTCATTTTTATTCTTAATTAAAAAGCATAACAACAATACAGTACGATACAATGACAAACTAGCTTACAAAAACGTTATTAACAAAAACTAATAAGATGAGGCATACACCACATGCTGCATTATATACCGACTAATAAATTACAGAACGTTTAGCAAACACTGAGGAATCAAATAATAAATAAATAAATAAAAGAGAGCCTCCATAGTGTAATGTGAGGTAAACGGCAAAGATAAGAAGTTTTTCAAAAATGAAAACAAAAAGAAAAGTAAAACTAACGGTCACAGTGCTTGCACCCCCCCACAAGAATACCAGCATGTTCACCTTCTCCGCTTGAAAACCATCCATTGTTTCCTCAATATGTGCGTAATTTTTGCTGCGCGCACCTTCGCGCTTGTGCTGACGCGGCGAGTATACTCTCTAAGCGCTGTTTCTTTATGCTTTCAGTTTCGTTTGCCGTTTGATGTTTCTCGCATGCAACAGAAATGCAGTGCTTATGAGTTAATGCGGTGGTCGCGCCAGTGCAACCGCACACAAAATTTAGTCGCACAGACAGAAAAAAATGGTCGCAGTCTGGAGTCCTGCTATATCATCTGAAGCCATTCCATATCTTTTTTTGTTGATTTTTTTTTGGCATTTTATGCCTGTTCTTTAGATAGACAGTAAGTTTGACAGTGTCACGAATTCATCCATTGACTTCCGTTATTCACTCACCAATATGTCACCCTTTCCATTTCATTGACTTTCGCACTACACAAACTGTTGCATAGCCCCCCGGACTACATTTCCCATCATTCTTTGCACGATTTGCACACTGCACTGATTTGTACTCATTGCACACAGCTGTTTCTAATAACTTCACTCACTATATAACACCCACTCTAATCCACTTTTCTCTGCTGAGTATTGTTTAGCCTTTACCCCTTTCCGAGTCTCTGTGTTTTCCTGGTTTTGCCATATCTTATGGTGAATAGACAAATTTAATTTACAGAAACTCAGCTTCCTTCTGCTGCGCTGGCGTCATTCTCCGCTCGCATTCAAACCCCCGTCACGTTCAGTATGACCGTCAGCACGGAAAAGACTCTCTCTCCAAGATGAATTTCCCATTATAATACTTGGTTTTAAGGAAGAAGATCACAATGGAAGATTCTTATACTCCTTCTTTTTCTCGTGTCTTTCCTTTCTATCTTATTTTCATGAATGTATTTTGTAAGAATACAAATAGTTAACAGAATAAACATGTTTAAATTGTATAATGTGCACCAAAGATTTTTTTTCTTCAAGATATTGTTTTTGCTGCTAGATTATACAGTCAGCTAGTTTAATTTCGTAGCTTATATATTTTTTTATTCAAATGTAGTTTTTCTCTTTAATGAGGAAGTGAGTATTTAGTTGATTGTGTTTAACAAAGGGTTTAAAATAAAGAGTGACTATTAGTTCCACAAACACAGTATTGATATTCTGTAGTGGTGTAGAACAAAATAGCGCTGGTGTTGGATCGGTATTGGCTGATTCTTAGAATTTATGTAATCTTACACTGCAAAATAATAACTCAAAAAGATTAAAAGATAACATCATAATTATTTACGGAACCCTTAAATGAATCAATTATATAATGAAAGCCATAAAAACAGACAATTAATCGTGATAATCGGCATAATCGCCAAAGCCCTAAAACAGACAATTAAATCGCAAAAAACTTGACTATTTTTAGACAATTAATCGTCAGGCAAATTTCATAATCGTGACAGCCCTAGATGTAACACATTAAATAGAAATATTAAGAAGATGCTTTGTACATAAGTGTGTAATTTAGGGAAGATAATGTGTGCAGTTATGGGAATTACTGGTTACTGCTAGAAGGCATATTTCATCATTACTTTTAGATGCTTACACCCACTTGTTACTGGGATATGGATTACTTTTAGAGAGACAGCTTTTAGTCATTAGTCCACTCCATTAACAAGTTTGTTTAGTGTTTTTGAAACTTTCAACAAGGTCCTTGCACTTTAAACCAGCTGTGACCAGAAACTGAGGTGATTACTGGCATCAACCAGTATTTACATGCGGGAGAAATGTGCATATAGAAGTCAACATAAAAATGCAATTTGCAAAATATTTAGCCTCAGTATGTGACATATTTCATTTGTACTTGATGAACTGTGCACGATAAGACCAGGAATGTGCATTCAAAAAAGTAAACAAGGTCAAACCCCACCTCTCATGCCTTTTAAAAGGTTCTACAAATGTTCTAGAGAGTCACTCTTCAAGGAAAGAAAGAAATAAACTCACAAATAAAATACAAAAACCTTGACTATGGGCCATGAATTAATGTTCGTTAACAATATTTACCCTGAAAATTTCCATTTCAGATGTTTTATTTCCCCTGAGAATGTTCAACTAGCAACCAGTATTTACATGCGGGAGAAATGTGCATATAGAAGTCAACATAAAAATGCAATTTGCAAAATATTTAGCCTCAGTGCACGATAAGACCAGGAATGTGCATTCAAAAAAGTAAACAAGGTCAAACCCCACCTCTCATGCCTTTTAAAAGGTTCTACAAATGTTCTAGAGAGTCACTCTTCAAGGAAAGAAAGAAATAAACTCACAAATAAAATACAAAAACCTTGACTATGGGCCATGAATTAATGTTCGTTAACAATATTTACCCTGAAAATTTCCATTTCAGATGTTTTATTTCCCCTGTGTTCACACAACATCCAAAAAGTAAATTAAATTGATGTACTAATGCAAAGTGTAGAGTATGTAGAATTTACCTACTGGATAAGAGGAGGCATATTAATTGATTTTAAGTTTTTTCAGTGCTTGCAAGACAATATTACTTAATATCCTTTTTATATTCTTCTTAAAAGACTTGCATACTGAAATGCGTTTTTTCATGAACTGAATTGCAATAAATTCTGAATTGTGTTTCACATATATGTTCCAAATCTCAAACAAAGTCAATATTTTGATTCTTGTGCATTGTTGACAGAAATGAAGACGACAAAAAATGTAAGCATGACAACAGTAAAATTTTAGGCGGTTCAGGTGAAAAAAATATCCATCACCCAAACTTTAATTTTACCTGTAAATGCTGATATTTAAAATGCAAATCTAGTTTAAATGTGGCTTTAACATAATACTTGAGCTTCTTTCAACAAGCTGTAACTAGAAACTGAGACACTTTAGCTTACAGTACTGACTTTACTGTTCAAAACCAATATTTTCACAAGAGATAAACAACAAACAACATGGGGTTTTTTTTTTTTTAAAAAAAATTTAACTTTTTTATTGGTCTTGATGCGTAACAACTTTTATTAAGTGATCTAAATGTCTATTTCCAGTGTATTTAAAGGAATATGAGGGTTAAACCGGTTTAATATTCCTCAGAGGACTTTCAAAAATGTTTTAGTCAATGTTACTAACAATCTGGTAGACAGCACTTCAAAAGCGGAGCATATTTTTTTGGTATACACATCTGGCTTTGGAGCTATTTTGCAAGTCATTCTGTAAAGCAAGGTTGTCATCACTGGTTACACAAGAAGCGTTTGAAAGATGTGAATGAGTAATCCATTTCTGAGCTGAGGTGAAGAGGATGCTCTCACACGCACATGCACATGCACAAACAAAAACGCAAGCACACAAAACAACACACACCCACAAACACACACAAACCACACACACACACACAAACTCGCTCTGAGAAGCGTCTGTGGGTAGGAGGCAGGGGGCGGAAGGGTGGCTCGAACCCTATGAACAGCCTGCGGGAATCTTCAGTTTCCACAGCAACGATATTATTCATACAACGATCTGCTTTTCATGTGTGAAAAAAATGCTTTTATGGAATTAGAATAGTCTAAATTGAAAACTGCTTTGCTTTGAGAGCAACCTTGTGTATGGGAAAACACACACAAGCGCTTCTGGACACACAAACTCTGGCTTGAATTGTGAACTCTGATGTTCTGACAGGCCGAGTGGTTATACAGAACATGGAATTTTTTTTTTTTTTACTTTCTAACCAAGATACATGTGATTACAACTCAAAAAATAAAACAAACAAAAATATGGTGTCATTAACATTACAAATATGAAGTGCTTTACATATGCATGTGAGTCTGTACATATTGGTTCCGGATGCAAGAGTGGTTTCTCCCTGACGGTGAATCACTGAATCACATATCATACATGCTTAGAATTGTCAACAGTGCAACAGTTCACAATGCATTCATATGAATCAAATGATCAGTTTGAGCAACAGTTGATCAACAGCTTCTTGTTGATTCTCTTGCACAGCGGGCATCAAATATGCGCACTGAACGACTGAGCAACACTGGTACAGTATAAAGCTTTTAGAGTCAGCTACTTTGTCCAAACAGCTAAATTGTGGCCACTCATGTGAATGAAACCCTAAGTATAATCATCTAGTAATGTAGTTTTTCTCTGTAAAAATGTTTTCAAAGCACTTTTTTTGGTAAGTGTACTATTACTTTAGTACTTGGTATGGCACTATTCTTTTCTCTTTAAGCATGCTTTCCCTTGGGGAAAAAAGAAGAATACTTGATCATACTTTTTTAAAAATAAGTACTTATTATGGAAATAATGTACTTTAAGAGAATATAAAATACTTAAATATGAACTGAATATAATGTTTCCACACACTTAACTGCATGTTAACTGAAATTAAATGAAAAGTATTTATACGCAAAATAAATGCAAATTACCTAACTTAAGATAACTTTTTCCTACTTAATACTTACTAATCTTTATACATAATTTCATAATTACTTCTATTGTCTAAAATGTGGTTACTGCTGATTGTAAACTGCCCGCATTTATGCTAAAAATAAAATTCAGGGGGGGGGTTATGTAAAACAATATATTAGAATTATAATTGCAAATTTTAGCAACATTTTAAACATATTATTTTACTTAAATTTCATATTTTGTAAACACACAGGTAAAAATACCAATCCACGTACTTAACCTTTGCGCTTTAGTATGTTAGTAACACATACGCGGTTTAGAAAAAGATACTGGATGTGTACTCGCTTTAATGCAAGGTCAATGTGGCCTTATATTTCTGAAAGTTACAATTTTTTTTTAAATATATTTTTAAAATTTGAAGTAAAAAAGACAAGTTTGCAAATAGACCAACGTAAGCATGCTTCTTTTTTCCACAAGGGTTTTGAAATGGATTTATTCTGTAAAAAAACATTATTTGCCTTATGTATTAAAAGTATGTAATATCTAAGTGTGAATTTGACTATTTAGGATTCATTATTTCTTACTTTTACAGAATATTATGGCTACCATCAGAAAACATTACACACTAACTCCATGTAAGTTATTTTGGGACTGTTAATTATTCTAACCTCTGGTGGAAAGGTCATTTAGAGACCTCTTGTACATTTAAATGAATACCCCTGCTGTATATAAATAAACAGCACACAAAACACAGAACGGATCACACACACCCAAACAGATAAATGCATACGTGCAGAAAGCTGGTTTCAGTTGGACATGAAATGCTACTTTGGGCTATTTGTGTAATGCGCAGAAGCCCGTGTGTGCGAGTTTGTGTGAAGAAAAAGCAGTTCGCAAAAAACAGAGAAATAAGGGCAAGGTGAAGGAGGGAGTGCACCTCAAATAAACCAGGGGGACCGGTTACACGATAATATTCATCCCTCCACTCTCTCTACTCTCTCTTGTTAACAGCATCAGATCAGGGTTGGGCCGATAGACGATGCCATTATCCAGCGCCGATGGATGACAGATGATGTTGAGCCGATATTTCACATCGTCTCGGCTAATGCCAATTTGGTAGACATTGTCCAACCCTACACTCAGCCATGAGTCAGTACGGGACAAACTATTATGTGACAGTCCAGTGCACCCTCACTCTCTCCGTTGGTTCAGCCCATGGTAAATGCTCTTGTTTATTTGCCATGAGGTAAAAGGAGCCACACAGGCCTGGCACGATTGCATTGCTCGAAGCACAAGATTACATCATCACAGCCAACAAAAACCTGACCCACAGCACAGTCACCCACCAGGGACGCCGTCTAAAGATACTCTTCAAGAAAATAAAGAAATGAACAGAAGACAAAAGTTTGACCCTGGGGCCTGGATTAATGTTTAATGCACTCTTTAACCCATCTATCTTTATCTGCCCATCTCATTTGATGTGTAATTCAACAGAGTGGACTCCACAGGCCATGATTAGATATTGTTTCTAGTTTTATTGTTTTAAGGTCCTAGATTTGGGCTATCCAAGGTCCTGAAGCGAACTGTCCTGTGGAGATGAGTTCCAACCCTGAATAAACACACCTGTCATCTGCCATCTTGGAACGATCAACCATGAGAACTGTTTGAAAGGATGTCAATGGAGAAGCTGAATAAACAGCTTTTGTGTGGGAAACAGTTCAAAATATAATAAACTGACTGCCTGGCTGCTACATCTTGATGCTGTTTGCCATGACATAATCATTTTGTAAAAAACTTTATTTGGAGTTTACTGCAAAATCATTGTTTTAGAAGAGAATACACAGGAATGTGGCAAACAGGATATATTCACAGTGCGATCTACTCATTTCCTTAGTCTCCACCCTGTCTTCATAATCTATATAACACATCAGAACAAACCATAACGTAAATTATAAACACTGCACTGTAATTATTCAATATCTGATTAAAACAAGCTCATTTTATGATATGAATATAGATGTGCATGTGCATTTGACATATTCTACTGTAATTATTTTAGTTAATTACTTTAGTTTAAACCAGCTGTTTATGGTTTATAATACAAGTTGAAAGAAAAGACGAATTACACAAATGACTGCTGCAATGTACTAACATATAACAAATATACAGTATACTGTTCAAAACATTAAATTAAGTAAATTAAATTTTCTGTAGAATTAATCTTTATTAAGCAGGATGCATTGCATTCATCAAAGTGAAAGCAAATTTAATTTTTAATGTTACAAAAGATTTATAAAATACAAATAAATGCTGCTCTTTTGAACTATCTATTCATCAAAGAATCCTGAAAAAGTGTATTATGGTTTCCACAAAAATACTGTGCAGCCCAAATGTTTTCAACATTGATAATAATGAGAAATGTTTCTTGAGCAGCAAATCAGCATATTAGAATGAATTCTGAAGGATCACGTGACGCTGAAGACTGGGAGTAATGGCTGCTATCGCAGGAATAAATTTAATTTTAAAATATATTAAAATAGAAAAACGTTATTTAAATTGTAATAAAATTTCACAATATGACGGATTTTACTGTATTTTTGATCAAATACGTGCAGCCTTGGTGAGCATAAGTGACTTCATTCAAACCATTAGAAAATCTTTATTATTCCAAACTTTTGAATGGTAGTGTTTGATTTTAATAAATAAAACATATATTATAGATGGGAGATTCCTTAATGGCCTTTTCTAACTCGTTACATTCATTAGAAGTTTAAATCAAACAGAGTCTTTTCTGATCCTTAATCATTTATAAGAGTGTTTTACAAATATAATTCCATTTAGAATTGAATCAGCACAATGCAGATTTATCTGACATTTATGACAAAAACATTCTGAATGATTTTGAAAGGCTGAATGATTGACAACCAGGTGCACTGCAGTACAACATAATGAATGGACTGTATTTCTGTCCCTCACAGCAGGGAACAAGGAACAAAAAGTACTTGTGTCTTAAAGTGTTTCCTATTAAAGCAAGTGTATTATTACCGATAGTTTTTCACAGAATCTAGACATAACACAACCAAGAGCTGCCTCACTGCAACATTAAAGCTGCTCTAAAATGGTTGTTAACTCTAATGATACTACCACTGGACTAAACGTAATTGAACTTTCTCATGCATGGCAAACACACACATATACCAACACATTACCAACAAACCCCTACTGAACGATGACTAAGCGAGAGCTGTCTTTATCTTTGTATTGTGTCCCTTAGAGCTACACTAAACCCATCCAGTAGCTCTGAACACACGCATCTCACACTGTTTGCACTACTGGCATAAATGACACCTCAAACTGTGTGGCTTATTGAGGAGAGATGTGAAAACAGGCAAAGATGCCATATACATATACACTGAAGGAGGAACCAAAGCCATTATAGGGAACATAATATAATAAAACCAGAGGACAGGCGACTTTATTGAAAGGGATAGTTCACCCAAAAAATTCTGTCATTAATTACTCACCATCACGTCATTCCAAACCTGTAAGACCTTCGTTCGGTGTGAGTGTAGAAGAGAAGAAGATAAGACATAGATGGAAGAAGGATGGTGGGGTAAAACAGAAAACGTGATTTCATTTTCTGCTCTGCGTCATCGCTTCAGCACACACACACATGGAAAGAGATGGAAGAGAAAAAAAGACAGAGCTATTCTTTGACACTGTAATAAGACAAAGCCTTTTCTTATCTTATAATACATATATTTAATGATTAAACTGCCCACGCACATTCAATAAACCAAGATGGGAAAGGACAGGTGTGTGTTTTTGTATGTATATGTGTGAGAGGGACAGAGACAGATAGGGAGGAAGAAACTATAATAAAAATAGCAATTTCCAAGACATAGACTCAAGCCTAAAGAGCAAATTCTGTCAACTTGTCTTCCCTGGTGGATTGTGAGACTTTCTGCTGGTGATTGTTAGCTCCATGCTAAGATCTTGCATAACTGACCTGCTGTGAGCGCACCATTAGGAAACAGTAATCCCAAAATGAAAATAAACCATAATTATGCAAACGTATGAAATGAAAACAGTGTTGGGTAATTAGGCTTCTCTCATTTCAGTAAGAGTTGGAAAATAACAATAGAGCAATCCCTTCAGCAAAGATTATGTGGGCACGTTTACATTGTTACTTGATTTGCACCTGTAAAACTCATTAACCTTAAATATTAAACATGTGTGCATGAGTCCTCCCACACTGTTTGAACTACAACATCAATGTCGTGTCACTTGCAATGTGTGTTATAACTTTTCTAATAGATTTTTGCCTGGTGGACAATAAAGGAGACATAAATGCATTGAAGGAGAGACCATATTTTGAACACTTCTCATGCTACTACCTCCTTAGAGTAAATTGTTTATTTTGTTGTGTTCATAAGTTGTTTAGGATAAAAGTATCTCCTAAATGCAAAAATACAAATCTTTCAGGTTAACAGCATGATAGATAAAACAAAAGTCTGGTTTGCCCATCCTTGATAGGTCAAAATAAATGAATGTTTAGCTGAATTTCATATCAAGAACATAAGAGTTACATAAATAAAAATCACAGCGGTAATTAACACCCTTGGCTCATTGTAATTACACTAAGGTCACACTAATTAAACACTCTCATACTGCGTGTGTCGGATTTCTTGACAGGATGTCTGACATACAGGTAAGTCAAACACACTTTTACTTCCTTCACTCATTCTTTCTTTTTTCTCCACAATGCCAGATGACTTCACATACTTTTGAGAAGTTGCCATGTCCTGTGTGACATGCTATTTTAAACAGCATTTTTCAACTTTTCTAATTTTGTTTTTTAAAATTAGCATGCATGCATGTTTTATGAACCCATATTGAGAGGACACATGAAATATTTGTTCTGAAAATTCATTTGTGACAGTGTAGGTCCATTTAAAATGAACCAGTGAAGAAAAAAGTTGCTAAAAATGGTAAAAAGACACTGTGACGAGACACAAGATAAATGCATTTAAAAATAAAGTCCATGGACACATCATAACTACCCACATGCAGAATCTAGCTGAATTACATAGTACAATATAAACGTGACTGTGGAAAATTGGTTGCCATTAATAGCACATGTACAAGTAAAAAAAAAAGTGATAATTGTTCACACTAGTGTTGATGTGGTAAATGAAATAATGTGAGCTTAAATGCAGAGTAAAACTAAATATCCACACCAGCTGTGATGAGTTACCTGTGGTGAAACCCTCCCTGAGAGTAAATATAGTGCATTCAAAATGTCAAACAGAAATGCTCCATATGCTGCATTCTGGGATATTCACAAAATACACTTAGTCATGGTTTCTTTATGACTAAAAAATATTGTTGTCTATTATCCACCATCTGATCCTCAGAACTAAACCAGCTGATTTTACTTCTGCAACTTTAGTATTACTTTAACACTTTATTTTATAGTGTTATTGTTACACATTTAATGTACTTATAGTAATAACAGTATATTCTGAATGATTAAATGCAACTAACCCTAAACCAAACTCTAATCCTAACCCTAACCAAATAGTAAGTACATGTAGTTAATTAAAATTACTCAGTACTCAAATGTATAATTACATAAGGGATACATTAATATAAAGTGTAACCCTTTATATATATAATCTCTGTTATGATTGGCTTAGCTCTGCACACCGGTAAGTAGTTCAAACCGTTGTTCATCAAGGTGGTTTGTTGCTGAATAATGAAAAGGTGTTGGGAGGTTGGACTGAATAGGAAGTTGGCATTAAGAACTGGCAGTAAATGTGAGATAGTCAGCTATTTATACACCTGACGCACCGTGATAGGCATAATTACGTGAACATGCTCCTCTCTTTTTAGAGAATCAATTTAATGTGTGATCATGTGACTCAAATGTTTAAAATTACAAAAAATTATGAACACAAAACTGGCAAAAATTTACTTTTCCTATAGGTGAAAGCATCTGCAAAATGCATGGATGTAAATGTAATCAAATGGAACTATGATTCTAAGAACTCAGTTATGTACTTGAACCTTAATTACGGTTAATAATATTTACCATATTTTGCAATTTTAAATACTTATCCATTTTTGTTTTACACTTTTTAGGTGGTCAAAGCAATGCACAGTGTGAGACGCATTAACTGAGATGCATGAGATTACAGACATGTTTAACATTGTGATCCACTTACTGTTTATTAAATATATTTACTAATATGTAATAACATTTAAATCAAACATTTGTTACAATGCACATATACTTATGCACATTTTTACATTGTACTTATGTTTAAAAACCCTGTGTATTATTATATCTGTAATTACATCTATAATCACACTGTTGACCCTACCTCTATCCCATGACCCAGTGTTAAACCTAACCACACCACGAAACCTGCTCTTAACCTTACCTGTATTGCACATCAATAACAGCAGAAGTTCTGCATGAACCAAACAATTAATTTTTTTAATGTAAGCACATATAGTAGTTCAAGCTATCTTGTATAAAGTGGAACCTAACACTGTACATGTCAATTTGATCCAACAATCCAGACACCTGAGTGGAAGCCAGCATGAGGTGGGGAAGCCCCAAATACAAAGAAAATGAAATGAAATTATGACACACCTGAAGACCTCAATTCTGAAAAAACTGTGCATTCATTACAAAAGATTTAAGTAGAGTTCCAAAAGTAAAAATGCCATTCATTTTAAGCATTGATTTGTAATGCTAACTTACAGATCTTTAAAGACAGGACTACTGTGAGCTTAGAGGTTGTTAGTCTATGGTATATGCTTTGCACAAGCATTCAGTCTGCATTATTTCAACTTATTTTTTAAACAATCATGTTTAACAGAATCTTTCTATGCTCTCAAACTCCTTAAATGTTTGTTTATACAGTATATGCATATTTTACAATACATTTTAAATATATTGTTTCTATAAACATAACATCTTTAAAACAATAGTTCTGTATTATCCATCGCCTTTTGATTGTCATCGGTAGTTCTTTCTCTCATTAAAGTTGTCAAGTACACAGTATTGTACCTTTGTCTTTTTGTCTGATTTTCAATTACATTTTTGCTTCAAATCAAAGTTTGAAATGTTATGATTCACCTCATAGCAGCTGGGTTTGGTTCATGTCTTATAACTCTTTAAAAAATATGCTTTTTTAATCCCTATATGAAAAACGAATAGGAAAATTACTTCAGAACCAATGCAGATATATTAGTTATAGATATATAAGTATACTCTTTAGTGCAAAACTTTCTGGACTTAGAAACTGATATTAACAATCATTTTAAAAGAAAAAGCTCAGGAATCAAATAAAGTATTGAAATCACACACAGATGCATGCTTTCACATCACATTCACTGAACATGGACAGTCAGATGAAAATGTATTCAGAATGTGTGTGGCTGCAGCAGCAATGCTTTAAAGGTGATGAATTTAAAGCCTAGTCAACCATTGTGACCGATTCCTAATGATAACATTAGTTCACATTACTTTCCCCCTCTCGCCATGGTTATGTCAGCAGAAATGACATTTGAAAGGTTGAGAAAGTTGATAAATAATAATGAAAACAAAGTAACCAGGGTCAAATTTATTTTCACGTTGTCTAACTGCAAATGCTCAAGGCTATTCCAAAGGACACAAACAGCAGAGGTCAGCTGGAGTAGAGCTTCAGACGGCTGGCACACAGTCTGAGCCATCAGAAGCACTCCAGAAGCACAACATGGGTCAATAATTAACACCTGCTGGACAACCCTGACCTAATGCCATATAATCAACAGAGAGACAGATGACAATGGAATGATGGAGAGATGATCAAATACAGCATTTACTGTAAGACTACATGGAGATGAGCGCGCTAAAATGGAGGAGCGCGGAGAGTGAGAGAGAAAGACCTTCTCTCAGCATGTTCGACTCTAAAAGAGAAACGGTGGAACACACACACTGATTCTCCATCTGTTGGCCACAGAGAGGGTGGAGAGGGCGGCACAATGAAAAGAGAGAGAGAGAAAGAGAGAGACACCTAAAAACATGAGAGAGAGAGTAAAAAAAAAGCTCATAATTCATAAATGGATAGACCGAATCAAAAGAAAGAGAGAGGGGGAGAAAAGAGCAAGAAAGGAGAAAAAAGCAGAGAGAAGATATGAATAAAGAATGACCTCTGACCTTAAGCTGTGAAAAGAGGATGCTGGGATTGCGAGAGATGAGTGTGAAAAGGGGATGAGACAAGATTCAGAGAGCAGAATGATGTCAGGAATAACATGCTTCATGCTTTGGGAAAGAAAATGAAGACTCCTTAAATGGCAGGAAATGGCTCTTAAAATAACCAATAGATGAGTCGTGGATGCATATGCTAAAGGTATAGTTCACCCAAAAATGAATATTCTTTCATCATTTTCATCACCCTTCAAACCTGTATAACGTTCTTCTGGGGACAAATGTTACTTTTTATAATGAAAGGGACCAGAAACTGAGGCTGTCAAGCTACAAAAAAGCATAAAAGTGTCATAAAAGTAGATCTTGATATGACTTGTGCACCATATTTCAGGAACAGGTCGCAGGAGTTAACAGCACTGAAGGGGATGATTATGTAAATAAATTACTTAAATGTCATTCTGTTTGTCACAAAAAGCTATCTTTAGAAGACTTGAAAAATAATGCACAAGTCAAATGGACCACATTTGTTTATTTTATGATATTGTATGCTTTTGCAGGCTTTGTGAAGCTTAAATGCTTCAGTCCATTATAGTTGTATGGAAAAGAGTGACCAGTACAATCTTCAAAATGTCCTAATAGTACACAGAAAGACTTACAGTGGGTACGGAAATTATTCAGACCCCCTTAAATTTTTCACCTTTGTTATATTGCAGCCATTTGCTAAGATCATTTAAGTTAATTTTTTTCCTCAGTAATGTACACACAACACCCCATATTGAAAGAAAAACACATAATTGTTGACATTTTTGCAGATTTATTAAAAAAGAAAAACTGAAATCACATGGTCCTAAGTATTCAGACCATTTGCTCAGTATTTAGTAGAAGCACCCTTTGATCTAATACAGCCATGAGTCTTTTGCAACAAGTTTTTCACACCTGGATTAGGGGATCCTCTGCCATTCCTCCTTACAGATCCTCTCCAGTTCTGTCAGGTTGGATGGAAAACGTTGGTGGACCGTCATTTTTAGGTCTCTCCAGAGATGCTCAATTGGGTTTAAGTTAGGGTTCTGGCTGGGCCATTCAAGAACAGTCAGTTGTGAGTTGTTGTGAAGCCACTCCTTCGTTATTTTAGATGTGTGCTTAGGGTCATTGTCTTGTTGGAAGTTAAACCTCCGGCCCAATCTGAGGTCCTGAGCACTCTGGAGAACTTTCGTCCAGGATATCCCTGTACTTGGACGCATTCATCTTTCCCTCGATTGCAAACAGTCGTCCTGTCCCTGCAGATGAAAAACACCCCCACAGCATGATGCTGCCACCACATGCTTCACTGTTGGGACTGTATTGGACAGTGTGATGAGCAGTGCCTGGTTTTCTCCACACATACCGCTGAGAATTAAGGCCAAAAAGTTCTATCTTGTTCTCATCAGACCAGAGAATCTTATTTCTACCATCTTGGCGTTCCTTCAGGTGTTTTTTAGCAAAACTCCATGCGGGCTTTCATGTAGTCTTGCACTGAAGGAGAGGCTTCCGTCGGGCCACTCTGCCATAACGCCCCAACTGGTGGAGGGCTGCAGTGAAGTGATGGTTGACTTTCTACAACTTTATCCCATCTCCCGACTGCATCTCTGGAGCTAAGCCACAGTGATCTTTGGGTTCTTCTAAACCTCTCTCACCAAGGCTCTTCTCCCCCGATAGCTCAGTTGGCCGGACGGCCAGCTCTAGGAAGGGTTTGGTCGTCCCAAAACGAGGGACGTTTTGTGCTCTTAGGAACCTTAAGTGCAGCAGAAAGTTTTTTGTAACCTTGGCTAGATCTGTGCCTTGTCACAATTCTGTCTCTGAGGTCTTCAGGCATTTCCTTTGACCTCATGATTCTCATTTGCCCTGGCATGCACTGTGAGCTGTAAGGTCTTATATAGAAAGGTGTGTGGCTTTCCTAATCCAGTCCAATCAGTATAATCAAACACAGGTGGACTCAAATGAAGGTGTAGAACCAACACAAGGATGATCAGAAGAAATGGACATCACCTGAGTTAAATATATGAGTGTCACAGCAAAGGGTCTGAATACTTAGGACATGTGATATTTCAGTTTTTCTTTTTTTTAATAAATCTGCAAAAATGCAAACAATTCTGTGTTTTTCTGTCAATTATGGGGTGCTGTGTGGACATTAATGAGGAAAAAAAAATTAACAAATGATTTTAACAAATGGCTGCAATATAACAGAGTGAAAAATTTAATGGGGTCTGAAATACTTTCCGTACCCACTGTATATGCATGTATCAGAATAGTTTAGGGAGGAAACGATACCGGTACGATGAAAATATGATAAAAATTCCCCTACGTTTGTATTACGGTTTCATTATTTAATTATCAATAAAACTGTATTCTTTACCTCGATTGCGGAAGTCCAGTCAGCATAAAGCACAGTTTTAAGTAACAGTCTAACATGCGCACAGCATGCAGAGTAGTTTAGTTTTGAGTGAAAACAGGGCGGAAAAGCTGGGAGGTTTTAAAGAGTGCTAAGGGAATTATACAAATGAATATATGGATGAATTAATTATAGGACAGGGCTCCGACGCTTAATTTTCTTTTTAGGAGCACTTGTGCTCCTAACCTAAAAAATTTAGGAGCACGTTCAAAATTAAGAGCACCTTCTAATCAATAATCCAAAATGTTATCAAAAAGTAGCCTTCCCATTACGAGGTAATATTTGACTCCTCTCACTTTATTAAAAGTATGTCCTCTTTTGTCAAATTTCTCTTAAATTATATTTTATAAGCTTAACAACAGAATAAGAGTAGAATAAGAAACAAGTTAAAAATCAAATGAAATCAGTATAACAAAATGAATTTGTAGAGGTGGTACAGAAGAACACAAAAGTGACTTGGTGTACTCTCAGACATTTAATGAGGCTTCGAGGTGACATGAGTGCAATTAAATCCATAAATTAATGATGATATTAATGTTTTAAATATAAAAACTTGAATATAGAAATATTAAATGATTTAAAAACTGAAAAGATACTTTAAAAATGAAACAAAATGCCAGCAGGTGGCGGCAAGTCAGTGATTTTATCACTGAATCATTCAGTCAATTGATTCATTCGAACGGCTATCATTCAAGAGTGACTCTTTTTGTGAATGGGTCATTGAATCATTGACTCACTTGATTTGTTTAAAAACGCAGTTCATTCATAAACGAGATACTGCTGTGTTTGAATGGAGATGTGCAGCGGCTGAGCTGTGACTTTGTTTTTAAACTATTTTCGAAATATTTCGAAATACAACGAAATAGAGCAAAATCAGACAATAGTGTTATAGTCAGACAATGTAAATCACTTAATATTAACTTGAATTGTATTGTATTAAATCAGTATCACATTTAAAAACTCCCTTAAAAATCATTCAAAGCTGTCACTCATCATCTTAGTTCATCACGAGCTCACATTTATAATCAACGAAGCTCGCTACACTGTGTGATGAATCTCTTAGTTACACCCTGTCTACACTTTGCTTATAAAAAGATTCATGAGATATGTCTGTGATACATTACTAAACGCTGCAAAAACACGTAGAAATCTTTGAAGCTCCCCTCAGCGCAAACACAAATATGCTGAACGGGTCAGTCGCACAGGTGCTCCTAAATATAATTTCATAGTCGCACGCAGTAGTTTTCAGTCGCAAATGCGACTGAAATGGTCGCACTGTCGAGCCCTTATGAATGTACCTCTTAAGTGCTGACTGTCTTCAGGAAAAGATTTGATGGCATTGTGGTTTCATCTTTCGCTCTATGTAAGTTAATAAAGAAGGAGCTGTTCTTAATCGCATACTGCTTTGGTCCACAGGGTTACAGGCACGGCTCTAATCTGCGTTCCAGAATTCACCACGAATGTCGAGAGTGCATGTACAGAGACCTATATTTACTATTCAGCACTGGTGGCAGTGTCTGGCCAAAAAAGGACAGAATGCTGCCCTGCTGTAAATTTTGCCAGTGCTGCAAAAAAGTTGATGTGGAATCTCCACATTAAAAATTGGGGATAACGGGATCTAGTGGGATAAGGTATCATTTTGACTTAACCCTTTTCTTTATTTAAAGGTGAAAATGTAGAGGTTTACCATTTATGAAACATTTCGAACATGCTATTAGATAAACTGTTGTCAGTCCTATTGTCATTTAAAATCCAGACATCATTGGTAATGTTATTGTTTCAATGTTTATGCAAACAAAAAGTAATTTTATTTGTTGTTTGTTGATTTTAAATATAAAACTTACTGTGCCAGTACTTTTTGAAAATTTCCAACACATTTGAACAATACCGTGATAATACTGATAACTGTAATCATTTTGGTCACTATAATCATAAGAAATGTTCATACCATTTCATCTCTAATATCAATATTACTTAAATAACAAAAAAGCTTCCTATGAACCCTAAAATTTCTCTCTGTGGTGCTTTCTAAACATGTGTTGATGAAAACCTACTGAAATCTAGATAGAAAAAGGCACATTACACCTCTACCTGTATATGTTTCTTTTTACAATATTGTGCAGTAGCATCCTAAAATTAAGGAAACCTTCAGTCAGCACAGCCATTATAACAGGTTTAAAAGTGCCAATGAGGTCATAAATCTGAGGTAATTGTGGTAAACGCTGGAGCACAAGCATAATTAAAATCATAGTGAAGGAGCTAATAAGAGGATCTCAAATAAATCTAGACAAAAATGGAAGCGTTTCATTTGCTGCCTCCGCTATGATTTCTGTAGTACTGGAACAAACTGCCCAGCCAATCAGCACAGTCTTACATCCACATAAATAACTAATATGTGTTCCTTCTAATGACTAACAGCCCCATGGGAGGAGGGGTGAACAGGAGGAAGAGGATGCAGAGAGAGAGAGAGAGCGTGAAGGAGAGAGTCAGTCACTGAATACCATTTGCCTGTAATACCAAACAAATGAATTCTCCAACTGAGAATGAACAAATCCTTCTCGGTTTAGAGAAGGTTTAAAAGTAGGAATAAATACAGGTATGCCTATACTCATTTTAAATTAACACATGAAATGGGTTGAAAGCATACAGTGTAGAAATCCACCAAATAATAAGTACTGATAACAGCCCATTAAGCATTAGCATTCACTTCTGGTGTTGTGTTCTTTTTTCTTCTCCACTGTAAAAATGCTTTTTCCAAGTTGTAATAACTTCAATAACAAATATTACATTACAAGAAAATTATATTTTAGTCTTTATACTCCAAATATTCATATTTTATTCAATTGTGCTACTAGCTATTTCTTTGTGATTATTTGTGAAATTTACTAGGCAGTTTCAGAGTTAAAATTGTTTCAAAGTAAATCCTATTTAAAAAAAAGAATAGGACCAATTTGTAAGGGATGACTTTGTTGAATAGGGTGGACTACATGTTGGAGCCAAAAACATCAGTGATGAACCACCAGTTTTACAACTTTAAATGTGTTTCTTTAAAAAAAAGTGAAAAGCCTCACAGGGACTTCTGGGAATGATTTTGAGTTATGAAACTAATGAATCAGTGAATTGTCTTTTGTAAACTATCACAAACTGTTCAAAATTGCTGGACTGTCAGACAAAGATCAGCAAATCAGACAAAAATTATATTTCAGAGTCAATCAATTCTGGCATTTCATCTTATGACATATCTATCCACCTATGCCAAAAGGTAGATGTATACAGTGAGCTGTGAAATTCTTGCTGGAAAAAAACTTTCTTTTCAGTGCAACCCTGTAGAAATGCTTAGAAACGGCATTAGATGTGAATTATAGTGCCAAATCTGAACTTTGAACATCACACTGAATGCTTGTGAGAAACACTAAACCTGTGTTCCCCCAATCAGCCTGGTTTATTTTAGTTTTATTTGGCCTTTTTCTGAACACGATGATTCAACATTGTGAAAGGAGAGTGATGGATTGTTCTAGTCAATAATTTCAGACAAGCAAGGAAGAACGAGGCAGAAGATGAACAGATCTGAGAGCTCTCGAGACACTTGAGCACAGAATACAGGGGTTGTGCAGCTGCCGGCGATGAGCGAGCAAACATAATTATATGAGTTGGGTAGCGGGTTGAGCTCAATGAAGCAGAGAGAGGAAGAAACACGCTGAGTCTGACGCTCTGTAGCTGCTGCTTTTGTTGACGTCTGGATCACCCAAGGATGCAGAAAAAAACATCTGCAGAATAGTTAACCTTTCACCCACCACCAACAAACTCCATGTGTTTGCTTATTTAGAAATGGAAAACAAGGAAGCATAAAGCTTGAGGAAAATAAGCAAACAAAATAACAATGAGAGAAGTGGGTATTTCAATTGAATTCCAGAGAACCCAAAAGTGTTTCAGCCAAACATTAACACGGTTTGGGCTTTTGCCAAGCACATAACATACACAGAGCATCGTCCTTCACACAAAACTGTAGGTCTCTATTCTTTCTGAAGGGGTTTACAATGTGCTATTCAAACTGATCCATACACCCAAAATAAAGCACAAACCAAACAAAAATAGAAGAAATGCATTCTGACATAAAATCCAAGTATTTCAAGATTACGTCAAAATATATTTTTAAATAATATTTTTTTCTATTTTATTCGGTCACCATTCATCCAAAAACAATTGTTGCCAATTTTTTTTTGGCTTTTTTATATTAAATGTCTCTAAAAAGGGCCAACATAGTAAAATAATAGGCAATGAGGTAACCCTTAGGATATACTATAATGCACCTAAAAACAAAAGTATCTTAGGTTTCAGTATATTATTTATATTATATTGAAATTGTGGAGCCAGTCAAGATTCAAGTTAGGTTAAAAATGTTCAAAATCAATAAAATGCGAGTCTCTGACGTCAGTTGTATTCTCTGCCACACACTCTTTGTGACAAGGCTTGGTAATTATATCAGCACTCATCTAAGCCTTCTCCTCATACCACAAAGATAGACAATAATGGCAACTAGGGCTGCACGATTAGTCGAATGCGATTGTCATGCGCATTTTAATAGTAAAGCCGGTTCTGTACTCACCAGTAAATCATCATCACGTGCCTTCAGATGGAGCAGCATTTACTACACATAGCTAGTCATTGACAAGTTACGCATAAAAAAAAATCGCAGACGATCTTTAGGGCGCGATTATAAATTCGAAAAAATCGTCTGCGATTATGAACGAGATTTTGCGTAGCTTGTCAGTGAACTATACGGCTTTGTGTAGTAAATGCTGCTCTATCTGAAAGCATGTGAAAATACCACATTTATTAACATGTTTTTACTCCAAACTCACTTCATAACTTCAGTCGAGTGTTTGAAATAAATCCTTCTGTGAGATGATGTTGCTTCTTACACAGAATAAGGCAAGCAACATATTTCATAGTATTCCAAGCACTGATAAAAGCATTGCATTATTATATACTTTATTACAATAAAAAATTATAATATTAATATCTCATGTTTATGTAATCATATATTTCATAGGTGTGTTTATTAGTCACGGAATCAATGAAAGCAGTTAAATCTTCTGTTTATTCAGCTACCGCTATAGGCATTTCCTGAGTTTCTTCTGCGAGGCATGTTTGGAGTTTCAGCGCGAGATCGGCCTCTGGCCTTTGGATGGAGATTTACTGCTGATCACAGAACCGTGCTTCACTGAAAGATACGCATGACAATCGCAGCTTCTGTCGAATCGCGATTTCGATTCCATTTCGATTTATCGTGCAGCCCTAGGCCCAAACATCCAATAACCTAGATCCACCATGATGAGGTTTAACTAAAAGAATGAGACACTTACTGTTTCCGTAGAGTCGAGGTGTTGTTAGTCCCAGAGCTGTCATTTCGCTCCAGTCGGCCTCTCTCTTTCTCCACAGGGGCTGACCCACATGACAGGCCCCGGGTCAGTCTTGTTTGGGTCCGTCGAGCTGGACCAGGAACCGTGGATGAGGGTATATTACTGCTGCTGTTCTGATGGACACCTCCAGCACTGTGGTTTGGTAGTGATGACGGCTGGCTGGGCTTAGAGCTCTGGTTGTAGTTGTGGTTCTGCGTCGAGTTCTCGGTCCCCGGGTTCCGGTCCTGCCGCAGGTCCTGGTTCTCCTGGTTGACCCGGTCAAGCTGCGTTTCCAGCTCCTCGATGCGTTTACGCTGCGTCTCTAGAAGTTTGGCCTGGTTCTCAATGATGTTATTGAGCTCCAGAAGATACTCCACAGCCCGACTCGGGCTGTCTGGGTTGGACTCCATGGTTTGGGCCTTACCCCTTCCCCCCCCCCACCTGATAAGTTCAGTGGGGGGGAGATAAAACAAAAGAGCCTGAAGGTAGAAACTTGATAGAAATGTCTTTTATCCTATATATTGCAACTTGAGTCTCAACAACTGAAAAACACCAGCAAAGAACATGTTGAGCACCAATATTATCGACAGCGTCTTAATGTTCATCCATGAATACTTCAATTGTAAAAAAGTACTGGCGGTAACCACAGCTCTCAGCAAATGAGTTCAAAGGTCAATAATTTGCATCCTCTCAGCTGCAGTGATTGTACTTCAAAAAGTAAGTGAAAAAATGATGTTGTGTAAAGAAAAAAAAGACATGGACAGTTCTGAGCATCTGCTTATAGCTTTTCCAGACAAAAAGATCCATACGACGAGATGAAATCATACGTGATGTAAATAAATGCCTATATTACAGTCAGAAGAAATAACATCTATAGATAATATCTACTGTTTCATTATACAATCCAGTCATCTTGAGACTTGCTGTGCTACACATAACTCCCTCATGCTGAGGTAGCACAGTGGAAAATGGGGAACAGCAGCAAAAAGATATAAATCTAATCCCTGAAATCCAAGATCGGTATAACTTGAGATAGACAACATACTGTAAAAATAAAGTGAAGAAAAGGCTTTCTTCATTAACAGAAAAGTGAAATTCCGTAAAACTGAACCATAAATGTAATTTACAACATCTCAACTTCATTCAGGCAGCAAAAGAGGAATTTGTGATTGAAACATTAAAAGTCTATGACACACTTGCTCTTATACTCGCTCAATATAGTGTCAGTAATATATATATATTCAAAATGAAATGTATACATGGCTCCACACGTTAAAAATCCTACTTACACCTCTCTTTATCGGCGTTTCTTTTCTTCAACCCATGTTCATGGGTAGCTTTCAGCTCAACTCGAGATCAAAATTAGCTCGTCTTGTTTGATTAATTTAACCTCGCCGAGTTTGGATAACAACGTCGTTTGAGACTTTAGGGCATTTATTTGTCTTCTCTCTCATACAACAGACTTCTCCCAGACGGCAGTCTTCGAGCTGGACACCTGCTGTAAAGTTCGCGCTGCTGTGTGTCCCGGCTGCTGGTGGTTTTGGAGATGCTCTCGCGGTCGCACAGGTTCGTGAGCGCGTTATTCACCTGACGGATCCGATAGCGACTGCAGACAGAGAAGCGTTAAACTAGTCTTTCCTGCGCTCTTCAGGCAGCCAACCCACGCTAGATCTTTTCAGCACGCGAGAGAGAGAGAGAGAGAGAGAGAGTGAGAGGTGAGAGTGAGAGGTGAGAGAGAGAGAGAGAGAGAGGGAGAGAGAGAGAGAGAGAGAGAGAGAGAGAGACTTCAACAAATGAAGCACAAACATATTACGTTATGTAAATGATTTCAGTAGCCTTACAAAAATTACCATGGTTACAATATCTCTGCCACAATACCATAGATACAACGGTTATTGTCAAATAATTAATATTAGGAAAGTGATTTTACGTTATTTTCAATGGAACAAAATCAATTCCCCGTTGGAAACCCCAGTTCAAACTGGTAGCCGTTCCTAGCTGGTCTAAGATGGTCATTAGCTGGTTCAGGTCGGTCATTACCAGTGTTGGGGGTAACGTAATCAGATTACTTTTTTTTTCAAGTAACTAGTAAAGCAACTCATTACTTTTTAATTTCCAAGAGAATATCTGAGTTACTTTTTCAAAAAAAAGTAAATCCAGTTACTTTGTTTTCCCATTTATTCACTGACACTTCTCCTGTCCCCATGTTGAGAGAAATCAGATGTTACTGTAGTTCTAAAATAAATATGAATATGCATTCATTCATCTCACTCACACAAAAAACACAGATTCAGTATTCCTCAAAATGAATAAAAATAATGCAACTCAGAATATGACGCAAACCTGCAATAATTAAATGTTAAACAACACAAATATGCTTTATGTATTTTATCCCATTCTATCAGCAATGTCTTGCTTCTGACCTTCGATGATCCAGTTCAACTGTACTAATAAGCAAAAATTACTCTAGTCAAACATTTGTGTCTTTTTTTATTGCTGAAGTGTGTTGAAATTTCTTCTTCTGCATTCTACTGTACGGACGTACATTTACTTTCCCTTCAGCCTGAGGCTTATTCATTTCACTTTTGGTGTGAAAAGGCTTTTATATTTGCCAAAAATATAACTTTTTTATTTTAAAAACAAACAAGCAAGCCCTGTCCAGATTTAAAAAGTAACGCAAAAGTAACGTAACGCATTACTTTCCATAAAAAGTAACTAAGTAACGTAATTAGTTACTTTTTTATGGAGTAACGCAATATCGTAATCTTTTAGAAGTAACTTTCCCCAACACTGGTCATTACTATCTCCCAAAAACAGTTCCTTCACACCAGCTTAGACCAGCTAAACCATGCTCTAAAACAGGGGTGCCCAAACTCGGTCCTGGAGGGCCGATGTCATGCAAAGTTTAGCTCCAACCCTAATTAGGCACACCAGAACAGCTAATCATAGCACTTAGGCATACTAGAAACTGCCCGCAGTGGTTGATGGCAAGTTGCGAGCTAAATCTGCAGGACACGGGCTATCCAAGAGAGTTTGGGCACCCATGCTCTAAAACAAAGCTACCATCTTAAACGGATTTTCCAGCAGCGAACTAAAAATAATAATAAAATATTGTAGTAACTATGGGAAATTATTTAGAATGTAAAATATTAAATACCACTAACATTTTAAAACGTAATTCTGTGGGCCTTCATTTTACAAGTTAAAATGATCGACACAACACCATGCAGAAAATATTACTTTCACTTCAGACCATCTAGAATTAATCATGACGCAAATTTAGTTGAAAATGAATTTAGAACTGTAATAACCATAGCAGTGGTGGACGATATACTGAGTATTAATAACAGTATTAAATGAAAAATGGATTTGATTCAATACCTGAAATTAAACACATTAAAAATACGTCTGAATATAATTTATGTGTATCCTAAAAATTAATATAATAATACATAATAACAATTATATTATCATAATACAGCGTAAATTAGTAGAGTTGTTGTTTTGGTTCTCAAATACTAAATATCAAATACTAAAGTAAGTTATAACCATACGGTTTTTTCTCATTCTTGATACAAGTACTTTTCAATACGCTTTGCTTGTACTACGGCTCAGGGGAAGAAATTGCATCTGCATGTAGCACTGACACACACACACACACACACACACATCACACACCACACACAAAACACAAAGCAAGACATTCACCTCCAGGCCCACAACTGCATCTAAGGTAGATCGATTAATCTTTATAAACTTTATCGAATTTGTAGCGCATATGGGTTACAATGGATTTAACAAGATAGTCTAATGGAAACATAATTGATATGGATATATCGATAATTATAATATATTTATATTTGTATATATTTACAATTGGTACATATGGCCATAGACATTAGTATGGACATAAAGACAATGTGAGACTCTAAAATGGACCCTTCAGATTGAACATGTAATAAATATAGAGGCGTTGGACTCGTTAGTAAAAGCTTATGTGGCATTGGCTCATACTCTGAATATTATGATATGTTTAACGATGTGTGGACCACCAACACCAGACTGACTTCAACAAACTGATCCCAGACCTGCTGGGGCTGCACAGATTACACTGTAATTATATGCTGTGGGTTAAAATGCCAACATCTTATGCATAGTTTAAATGTGCATACATTCTGGTAGAGTATGACACACAGAATGAACAATTTTGGGTGGTGTTTTGGCTTGATGACAGATTAGGAACTTAATGATCAGCAAAAAAATTATTGTAATAATAATAAACTGGTAAACAGTAGGCACAGTTCTTAGGTTAAATGCTAAAATATCATCAGTATATCTACAGTTAACAAGAGCATAATACAGTCAACCTCTCTCTCACGTTTACAAGCAAGCTTTCATCAATAAAGTTAAAGACCCTGGGTGCATTAAACTAAAGAGGTTTTGCAGGCTTGGCACAACGCCTCTCAGTATTGCAAACTCCAACTTATATTTTCAGTACAAACATTCAGTCCTTTTTGGTCAAACCTGCCAAGAGAGAACCATTTCATAAAGTATAACTTTGTTCTTTCTATAAATTACACTTCATGTTTCATAGTGAAGTCTCATTTAAAGTTTTCACAGATACTTCATCTGAAATTCATATATACTGTATTTTCTCTTTGCAGAAGTTGGATTGACAGTTAATCTTTGTATTTGTGTTAATCATATTTTGATAACTGCAAGAAATGTGTCATGGGTCAATATATTATGTTCCCTTTAAATGGCATACAACCATGTCAAAAGAAAAACCTTTAAAAATATGAATTATGTGACATTTAATTTTGAACTTAATTGAGATTTCTGAGGTCACAGAGGCCAAGGTCAGCAGACAGAAGGAGTTTTTTGTTACCAAGGCAACAGTAAGGGTCACATTGAGGGTGTATAGGGCGGCGTACTCAAAAAAATAAAAAAAGTTTAGTTTTTATATCTGCTCCCTGAGATGTTGAAACTTAGAGGGCACAAAATGAAAATAATAATTTATGAACAAATGCATAAAATTAAAACATTAATATAGTGGTTTCAGGGGGAATTCTTGGGAGTGTGACAAATATATCTCCTCTGTACACTTTAAGTTTACATAATGTACACACTTCATTCACAAGGATGCTAGTTTAGCAGAGATCGGGGTAATGCTTATTTCAAGGTGTTGCACACATTATTGTTAATGTTTATTAAGTTAATGTTTCAAACCTGAAATCTTAAATTTTTTTAAATACATTTCTTTGATGAACAGAAAGATAAAAAATAAAATAAAACTTGCACCTTACTGCACCCAAACTTTTGAACAGTAGTATATAATTTAGTAGCTAATGAAATGTAATCATACACCATATAGTCATTTGTTGGTTTATATGCAGCATTGTAAAAGAGAGTCCAAACAGTGGAACGGAAGAGAAAAAAACAGCTGTGCTAAAGGTTTGAACTGGACTCAAGCTAGCATGAAAGATAAAGAGAATATTTGGCCTTTCACATGATAGTTTTGTTGCATACAGTCAACACACTGTACAAACAGTCTGGCACAAAATTAAAATATGTTGTGTTAATAACTGCAGACTTTCTTCATGGAGGACAAAGCGAAAGAGAAGAAGAGAGAAAGGCTTGAGAGAGCAAGCTGGAGTGGGAGTGTTCAAGAACTGCTTAAATGAGCAGGAAAAATGAAAATATAATAATGTCCTGTATGTGATGATTGCCTGTGCAAAACTCACCACCATGATGCTACATTGCTGTGGATGGTTGCAATGGTGTTTTATGTGTTTCTAAGCATGTTCTGGATGGTTGTGCATCAAACTACTTCATACTTTAAACTTGGCATTATGTACTATGAATATTGCTGGCACGAACTGTTTGATATTTTTCTCATTTGTAAGTCACCTTGGATAAAAGTGCCTGCTAAATGAATAAATGTAAATTTATGTAAATTGCTTACTGGCCAAGTCAAAAAAAAGCTACTCTTAAGGCGCAGTAACATTAGCCAAATATTGGTGGGAATTTGTGGTTAATTGTCAATAGTGTTGCTACTGGTGACATATGCTGGACTTCTAAAAAAGTTCGTCGCTTAAACTCGCCCTTTATTACCAATCAGCTGCAAGCTCGCATTCAGATATGCCTCCATCCAATCAACTACCAAGATATTTTACCCGCTCCTACATGTCGTCTTTTCGACAACCCAGATGTACGCCATAAATACGAAATATTGTCACTACTTCAGTTTCATTGTGACTTTAAACCTAAGTATGAGCAATAGTAATAGTGATGGTTGCCTTAGCAACATAAATCATGTTTCTGTTCCTCTTCCTTTCTCAACCATCCTTATCCTCTCAACCTCTCTAATGAGCCTCTGTGAGCTGGGTTTTAGCCAGGGGCCTGGAAAAGGGGGGCCCCGGGGCCCTTTGTGTGGTTTTCGAGTCCTGACGTTCATTCAGATACACCGAGAGACCAGAGATACTGGCTGCAGAAACGCTACACTCTGACACACTAGTTCCTGACTCGGACTCTGCCTAGTCGGACAGCGCAGATGTGATGAAAGCAAATGGGGTTCGATTGAATTCAGAGTCCCCTACTGGCTGCTCCAATGAGAGGCCAGATAAGGGTTGAAGTGGGTGGGGCTGAATTTCCGAAGGCAGCACACGGACACCCACATAAGGCAGACGATTACGGAAACTCGTTTCTGCTTTATTTTCATACTCTCGCTCTATGTTCAATTCGTCTGGAATCCTTTGTTTAGTTTTTTTGTTCAGCTCCCACTCAAGCACTTCCTTATTCACCTAATTTTCTATTTCAAATTCCTTGTCGCCCTCTGAAGCAAGCGTTTTCCTCTCCTACCTCTCCCAATCTTTGTCTTTCAGCCTTTCTCTCTCTCTCGTCCACACTTGTTCTGTCTCTCTTTCCCACTCGTCCTCCTCTTCATCTTCCTCCCACTGCAGTTTAGGCTCAGGAAGTCTCTGGTTATTGATAGTTTGTGTGTTCTTGCTCTCATCACCTTCACTCTTTCGCTCCACCTGTCTCATCCTCTCCTCGCTCTTGCTCCATCTTGACCGGTCTTCCCTTCTCTTGACATCTTTTTCAACCCTTCCCTCCATGTTTTCTTCACTATGTTCGGCGTTTCTAGACAAGCTCTGTGTCTTTTGTCTCTTCCTTTCGTCTCTCGACCTTCGCCCCCTGCCCTGACTGCTGCCCTCGAGAGCATCAGGGCTCTCGCGGTCTCCTCCGTCACTTCCCCTCTCCCTCTGTTCTCTCTGCTCTCGGTTGGTCTTTCCTGGTTTCTGAACGCTGGATGTGGCATCCTGTTGAGCACGGCGATGGCTCACTGTAGCCAAACCCGACTGCAGGGCCTGGGGTGAGGAGGAGACGGCTGTGACATGATCACGGTCTGAGAGTGAAACGTATGTGAGAGATGATGGTGGAGAGAAAAGGGAAATGGAAAAAAAATATTAAAGGAATAGTTAAACTAAAAATGAACAGTTATCATTTACTCACCCAATTATTTAACATTAGAACATTCCAAACTTTTTGTTTCTCTGTAGAAAACAAAAGGAGAATTTTTAAGGAATTCCAAATTGATATTTTAATACATCAAGTTAAACTAAACGAAAATGACAAATGATGACTTGGCAACTCGCTACCAAAAACCCTATACCAGATAGTTAAAAAACACTGAAGCGTAGAGACTGGATATAGAGATAGACAGGATCGATAGAGAGAGATAGAGCAGCAGAAGATATATACACAGATAATAACACTGTAAACAAGTCGGTCGAGCCCCTAAAGCCACAAAAAAGCACAACAGAAGCACATTAAAAGGTAGTTCATACTAGGAATCGTTCATGATGGTTGACTAGTTGTCAAACGATTGAAATTTATCGGACAGAAGTTTGTTCACTGAAAAGTTCCTCGTAAATGTACTTAGTGGATTTGTCAAGTGATGTGATTTGGAAAGACAGTACACATTTTTGATCACTAACTTTTATTTTATAGAAAAGAATATAGCAAAATAACAGCATACAGGTTTGGAACAAGTAAGGATGGATAAATAACGACAGAACTTTCTCTTTCTTTGGTGGATTATTTCTTAAACATTCGCAAACATTGTTACAAATAGTTCAGTGCTTTTGTTGCAGATTTTAGAAGACAAGACAGGATTTGTATGAGGAAATATTTAAGCAACTCTTGTTCAAGTAAAATGGTAAGTCAATTATTAATAATTAGTTCAGAGAGTTTTGAATACCAATCACAGCTAATGTTCCAGAGTACTTCAAGTGTTTCTCTCAGGTCTTTTGTCACCCTCTTTAGTCAGCACTCTGAGATAATTCTGAATATGCCGTGTGCTTCACATTTAAAGCTGCGGCTGACTCATTAAAACTAAAAGATAAGAAGCTTTGAAATGCAAAAGCATTTGATATGCTCATAATGAACCACTTAATTATATGCAATTAAGTATGGCATAACGCTACAAAAATAAATAAATAAAATATGTTTACAATTACAATAAAAGCAAATAAAATAATTAGGGCTACCAAAGTTGACATATTAACGTTTCTAAGTATGTGTAACACTGTTGATATTCATACAGTTTCCTGCAACTTAGTTCACATCCTAAACACTTGTCAAAATAGTCAGAATATTAGCAGGACAATTATTTAGCCAAAATGTCTAATACAATTGATTAATATAATTAAGAGCAATTTTTAATTAAGAGTAATTATTGTTACAAATTAGATGATTAAAAATAATAAAACCATTTGCAGTCTTTGTGTGGCTAAATTAAATTACCTACCAAGATATTACTGAAGATAAACTGGTTTGAAATAAAACCACCAATTAAAAATGGTAATGAGAGCTGTTTTCATCACATCACAGTTGATATGACAGAAACTCTTAGTTTATTATCAACATATGACAGGGAGAGCGGAAAGCAGTCAAAGACGTTTAGACGACAGAGAAATATGAGAGATGTAGAGAAACAGTAAAATGGAGAACTAACAGGAACAGCTACCAACCGCGTATTTTCTGTCCTTCCAATCACATAGAAACACGGTTCGCCCAGCTTGGAGTTGGTCATACAGAGAGAGAGACTGGAGAGCTCCACTAAAGGAGGAGAAGGAGGAGGAAGAGAACGAGGGAAGGCCGAAAGAATGAAAATAAAGCGTTACGGGGGGTGGAGAGGTAGGAAAGTTAGGAGGAAAGTGAAATTAATTTTTTAAAAACGGTTCGTAGGAAATAAAGACAACGAAAGATCAAAGAAGATGAAAATCAAAAGAAATCAGCAAGATAAAAATAAGGATGAAGGGAAAACCAAATGAGATGACCCAAAATCAAAAGCAGATTAGTAGAAGCAAGCATAAATTTGTTAATGAGTGGATAATAGTGGATAATAAGGAATATCAAAAATATGAAATCAAAGAGAATAGGAAAAGGAAAAAGTCAAAATATGAAAGCAGAGGACAGCTATTAGTAAGCTAATAGATAAAGTGAAATACATTATCATAGGTAGCCAAAGACTGTTGACATATTCAATATCTGTACAGTGGCTGTGATAAAACAAACATTACAAACATTAAACGTTGACTGGATGAGCTACATTTGAGGCCATAAATATATAATCACTTTTGACCACACCATTCATTAAATTCTGCACATTCTATATGCAAGTCTACAAAGAAAAAGCAATGAAGAAGCCACATAACGACACATGATTACACCACTATTACAAACAAAGTGGCTTATTGCCTTGTACATAAACATATTATGTTATTTGATATCTGTTAACCCATAATAGCATTCGTGATAGCAAACGGATCATAAAAGGAATGTGATTATGACCATCTAATATTTTAGATGATGTATGATAATGTGATGTTCAGCTGACTTCTGACCTGTTGTCTTACCGTAGTCAGGGATGTATCCATTTCCTCTTTTGAGCACGAGGTGTATCCTGCTTCCTCCGGTCTTGATCCGCTCCACAGCCTGACTGTGACTCATTCCTGCTGTACTGTCTCCATTGATCTCCACCAACTGATCACTCACCTGCAACATACACAATTACCACAGAAATCAGCCACCGCTGTGTAATTGACATGATTTTTACAGAGAGCAAACATATTATATCAATAGCAGCACATAATAATAAGAAATGTTTCTTGAGCAACAAATCAGCATATTAGAATGATTTCTGAAGGATCATGTGACACTGAAGACTGGAGTAACGATGCTGAAAATTCAGCTTTGCATCCCAGGGGACTAAAATAAATTTTTAAATATATTAATAGAAAATTGTTGTTTTAAATTGTAATAATATTTCACAATATTACTGTTTTACTGTAATTTTTAAAAAAACAAAGACTGCCGCCCTTGGTGAGACAAAGAACGCTTTCCAAACAATAAAAAAATCTGACAGACAGACCCCAAACTTTTTAACGTAATGTATGATCAAATAGCTTCAAAATCACAAAGACGTGATGCACTTGATGTCCCAAAAAAGCAACATTTTGTAGCCTCTACCACACTCACACACACCTGCTAACATAGCTATCTAAAAGAAGACGTCCTCTTGACATAACTATAATTACTACAGACTGACCTTAACCTAAAAACCTTCCATTTACATTATTTAGTCTCTTTGCATTGGTCTACAAGTGTTTTTTCAGGCATTTTTGTATAACTTTATACCCAATAGTATATCAAGATCAAAGCCACACCTGTATTTTGAGGCTGCGTGAGGCCGGTCCTCCCTCCATCAGTCCCAGCACATAGAGGCCCATGTTATATTCACTCCCTCCTCTCAGACTAAAGCCGAATCCATTGGACCCCCTCTCCAGTTCCACACTGTAGTACCGCGTGGCATCCTTCTTTGTTTTTTAATGTTGAAAAAAAAGGAAAATAGTTATTTTTTTGTCACATAGCTTATGTTTAGGCACTGTAAGATGAAGGTATTGCTCACCTTTGGTTTTGACCTGTGAGCTTTACTGTTCTTATAATCAGAGTCATTTTCTGCTCGCTCGGAGGAATCTGACAGGATAAAGGTATTAGGATACGTCTTTGCTATAATGTTATCTATTGATCATTCAAAAACAAATAATAATAATAATAAAAAGGAGTAGCCCATACTGATATATTTGTTTTTTATATTTCATGCCGCTAACGCATGGTTTGGCTGTTAATAAAATTTAACCATTTACAAGGTCCAAATCTTACAAGCGTCAAGTGAAATATAAAAAGTAGATAACTTTAGTTCTCAAAAAATTTGCCTTGATTTATCTACGTACTTTCAATATTGGCCTAATCAGACAAAACAAACAATACAAATATGAAAAAATTCAAGGATGGGGATTATGCAGTGAAGAAAGAAAGAAAGAAAAAGAAAGAAAAAAAGAAAAAAAAGAAAAAGAAAGAAACTAAAGAAGAAAGAAAGAAAGAAAGAAAGAAAGAAGAAAGAAATAAAGTCAAAAGGAACGAACAGAAAGGAAAGAAAGAAAGAAAGACAGAAGAAGAGACAAAGACTACAGTAAGACAAGACAGACAGACAACATACCTACAACAGAAGACAACAGACAACATACAGACAGGACGACAGACAGACAGACAAGCCAGGCGACAGACAGACAGACAGACAGCGTGAACGAAACGACCGACATAACATCCAGACCCGGAAACAACAGACAGACAGAACGACAGACAGACAACGAGAAGAAAGAAAGAAAGAACATGAAATAAAAAAGAAATGAAGAAAAAAAAAGAAGAAAATAGAATAAAATAAAGAAAGAAAGAAAGAAAGAAAGAAAGAAAGAAAGACAGACAGACAGATAGACAGATAGAATGATAGATAGAACAACAGACAGACAGACATACATACAGACCGACAGACATACATACTACAGACATCAGACATAGACATGAACAGCACAGACAGAACAATCAGACCAGACAGACAGACCGACAGACATACATACAGACATACAGACCAATAGATAGCTGATAGATAGATAGATAATATAGATAGATAGATATATATAGATAGACAGACATACAGACAGACATACAGACAGACAGACAGACAGATAGACGGATAGACAGATAGACAGATAGACATACAGACAGACAGACCGACAGACAGCAGACAGACAGACAGACAACAACAGACCACGTAACAGACGACAGACAGAACATACATACAGACAACGACTACAGACTACAGACAGATAGATAGATAGAAGATGTAGATGATAGAGATAGATAGTAGAGATAAGATAGATAGATTAGATAGATAGATAGATAGGTTGACAGACAGACAGACAGACAGACAGATAGATAGATCTAGATTCAAGCTCAGGTCATTCAACCAACCAACTTCATGAGGTGCATGCTGGGATGCATTTAAGCAGTACTGAAGGAGTTCACATTTATGCTATATACTTGTTGCCGCCACCATTTTTTTTCTTTACATTTTTTTATGTTATATATTGCTCATTAAAAAAAGAATACAATTATATTTCTTTAAAAAAGTACAAATGATCAGCCCAGGTGAGTGCACTTACGAGCACTAGCGCGAGGTACGATGGTCAAGCGGAGTGTGTTTCCAGCTCTCCTCAGGATCTGTGCCAGCTCTCTGTGAGGTAAATTCACCACTGATCTCCCGTCCACCGCCTCCAGACGATCTCCAGGCCGGATCTGACCACTGCGTGCCGCCGGGCTGCCTCTGCGTACCGTCACAAACCTGTGAGGCAGCAGAGACACTGCTGCAGAGCAAAAACAGATAAATGGCATTAATATTATTATTATTAAACTTTATTTGAAAAGGGACCATAGATAATTTTAACATAAATGTTTCCATTACATGCATTGTACCGAATTTGCAGGCTACGAATTTTAATTTAAATTTTTAGCCAATGGCTAGTTTTCATCCGCGGTCCCTTGGCAGGTAATCATAATCACAGATAAACATAAGAACAAAATAACAAACACATACAGTACAGTAATACTTATACACATCCCATCAGAGCCAATAAAGAACAGTAAAAATAACGTTCAGTTAAACCACAACTATGTCAGTGTTTACAGAGTTGAGTTGATTTTAAATAAGATTTTAGTTTTTGTTTAAAAATGTCGATAGATGTGCACATCCTTATGTCTTCTGGTAGAGTGTTCCAGTGAATAATAGCTTTCACTGAGAAAGATGATAACCCAAAGGCAGAATGACGAAAAGGAACAACACAATGACTAGTAGATGATCTAGTAGATCTTACAGAGACTGTAGAGCGAAAATGCACAAAATCACGAAGTATAGAAGGGGCTAAACCATTTAAAATGTTATATACCATACACAAATTTGAGAAAAGTCTAAAATTATCAAAGCTCAAAAATTTGTATTTCTACAAAACCCTACAGTGGTGATATTGGTTAGGCTTTTTGTCTAGAGTTTTTAAGGTATGTTTATAAAGAGATATTAAAGGTTTAATAACAGTTTCCCCTGCTTGACCCCAACATGTCAGACAGTAGGTCAGATGAGAAAAGATTGTAGCATGCATAAAAGTCTTGGCTACATCAGTGGGTAGACATTGGGATGCTAGAGTTGTTGCCAGGGTGTTGTTATGTGTTGCTAGGGTACTGTTTGTTAGTTTGTTATCAGAGAGTCAATAATGATACACTGTCACTTCACTGAGTATATATGAGACACACTAAAAGAAAAAAGAAAGAGCAGAAAAATCACATTGCATCTTTTAAATAAACAACCCCTAAGCGTAGAACGAACAGTTACCAAATACTTGCACAAAACACACACAGTTAGGAATCAAGATGGATTATCTAAGGCAAAGCAGATAAAGAAACCTCTGTGGAGATTTCTCCCTCTGGAGGGGAATGGGAGGGATGATGGATGGAGGGTGGAACGAGTAAAGTGGGAGGGATTCAAATGGGACAGAGAGAGAGAGAGAAAGATTGTGAGAGATAGATAGAGGGAAATTATTCATCAGTTGAAAAAAGTTACTCTCTCTTGTTCAATGTCAAACTCTTTACAGTGTGGCTTTTAAAGGCATCTATCATTAATACACGGCTGAATCAGAGATTCTGTAGCTACTGCAAATCCTTTCTGGCAAATCACACTGAATGTCACCTACAGAAACCTGTGACGCAGCTCGTAGGCAGAATATCAATGCAGATTTAACGCAAATCCTTACAGTCATTCAAATCACTGTCATCAGTCCATTAAAGGTGCTGATATGATGTTCGGGATTACAGAGAGATAAGAGATTGCAGACATCTGAACTAAAGCTGAAATACAGAAATAAGACATTTTGCAGAAAAATTATTAGTCACGTATTTTAAGGTCATTGTAATAGTTCACTTGAAATGTCTTAATTAAGGTTCCCAGTGTTCTGACTAGCTTCCAATTCACATATAATAAATGCTATCAAATATTGAAAAATGATTATAAATATTTGACAAATACTGATAACTATTAACTGTTTTTATGTTTTAAGCCGCTAAACAGCATGTTGGCATGTTATTATACGGTTTAAGTGAAATCTTAAAAGAATTTTACATGCTTAATGTACATTATGATGTACATTAGAAATATTGATCGTTTCAGTTCTGCAATTTTAAGTTAGGCCTGAAAAAGAGGAGAATGTTAAATGAGCCTTGATTTTATCTTATAAAACAAAACAAAACCAACATAAACAAAAAAGCAAACAAAAAAAACATGGAAACATCCACTTATTGTTTTTTCTATTTCTACTTCTTTATAATAGCAATTTCAACAACGAAACAACACAAATGTAATTGTGGGGACAAAACAAAATCAAACCAACCCAACGCAAACAAAAAAGCAGACAAAATAAAAACCAAACAAAACAAAACAAAACATGGAAACATCAACCTATTTTTTTCTACTTCTACTTTTTCATAATAGTAATATAAACAATGAAGCAACACAAATGCAAGTGTGGGGAGTATGTAGCAACAAACAAATAGTTTTTATCTGTCTTCTATGTTCTCTAAGTTGCTGTCCTTTGTCTAGATTCAAGCTCTGGACATTCAAACAACCAACCTTCATGAGGTGCATGCTGGGATGCTTTTAAACAGTACTGAATCATCCCATTAAAAAAGTGTTTCCAACCTTTGACTAGTACTGTATGTATCTGAACAGATGTAGCTACATTTGTTGCAGTTGTAGTTTGCAAAATATGCCTTGCATTAAAACTGATCAACAGCTGTTGACTTTATTCTGGAAGTTTCTTGAATCAGTTAGTAAGGGGTAATGGGCTGAGAACAAATGGAGCAATACTAATCCAAAAGTCACGTGGAGACACTATAGGGAAATCACCTTGTGAGTCCACATTTTTGTCCCTTAAGTCAATCTGCCTGTCTCCATTAGTGTGCGCCATTAACGAGAAAAGAACTTGTCCTGTGCCGACCTACTTAGAAACAAACTCACACATATTCACATGCCCACACACATCTCTCTTCTTTTCTTGGGGATGAACCTCTGTAAGCAGTGTGCTAAGAAACAGAAATCTTCATTGATGTTTAATGCTGACTCGGTTTAGCTCAAAGGGAAAAATTTATGCTAAACCTTTTGATTTCCCTCCATACTCCCAGCCTGAGGGGATATCATTCTGTAAGAACTAGCATTAGCGTCTTGGTTGAACATGACATTCAATTGTCTGATGGGCTGATGCCAGTGTAAGATCTGTCTAGGAGGTGTTATGCATTACAGATCCTGCTCTTACTCAATACACTAAATGACTGAGACCATAATGTTAATGACAATCCAAGTACCATTTGACTTTTAATGTTGCCTGATTAACAGCCTGGATTTCATGTTAAGTGTCCATGTTCTACACATTGTAAGTCCACTTATAATGTTACTCAAGATTTCACGTACCAAAAGCAGTTGTAATTGAATCTTACGTGACCATTTTCCTTCCTCTTTGTGCACTGTACCTTTAAGACTTATACGTTAATGATATAGGTGATCATATATAGTTGTGCTCATGGTTTCTCACGTTTATTAAAAGGTCATTTTGATCTGGCTTTTTGAGGATGGAGAGGCATTTTAGAGGTTAAATGTCCAGGCTGGTAAACCCAAAGGCACAAATTCCGTAATGGGCAATATAAGAAGAGAAAAGAGCTTGGCGATTCCATCAATAATAAAGTAAAGCACTTACTCCTGATTCCTCTGGAGGGACTGTTCCTCTAATAAAAAATAAGTCTCTCAGGATAAGATGTCTGCAGTAGCTCTTTCAGTAGAGCCTATATACAATGGATTCATAATACAGCTTACAATCAGATGTTTGAATTATATAACCACAGTTATAATAAATTACATTACTTATCTAAAATGTGCAAAAACATGGTAAGCACCTAATTCCATTCCAAGGTATATACATCATCTTTTACAACATGCGTGTGCCACATTAAACTAAGAAAATTTACCATGCCCAAAATACTTCTAACTGGCAATGAAACATGTTTTCTGTTAATAAAAAAAAAAAAAAAAAATATATTATATTATATATAAATATATATATATACGTACTATTATTTTATATAAATATATGTACACTACTGTTGCGAAATTGTGGGCTTATTAAATTTTTCATAGAAAGAAACTAGTAACTTTTATTCACAGACTATCAATTCGTATCAAAAGTGACAGGAAAAGACAATTGACAGATTTCTATTTAAATAATCAGTGTTTCGCGACAAAAATATTAGCAGAGGCAGCACAATATATAGTTCAGTCATGAAACCTAGCTGGGCATCTGACCTGGTGTCTAACTGATATTCAGGGAGTTAAACGACTTGGCACAAGCTGATTGGTTCATGCTGCATATGCAGCCAATGAGCTTACTCCTTGCATTTATATGGCTGGCTAGCATTCACTATAGATTCCTGCAGCGCGCTTTCAGAGTTCTTTGAAACCCTCCACCTTCCCCAGCTCCACCTTTATAGATCTGCTACAGGGTTATTTTATATGCTATTTTTGCAGCAACAGCATGTCTTAAATACTCACAGCACCGTATATAAAAAAAAAAAGCCGTATGCATTGGCATTAGCAATTCCTGTAGGCTTGCTTGCTAGGCAGCAGCAATAATCTACAACTACAGCAATACCAACAGCAGCAGCAGCAGAAGCGTAGCAGATCTATTCCGCCAAGACCAATACATTAACATTGTCATATCCCCTCACATGCTAAAATCTTCCGATAGTTGGCCTGATTGAACTCTTTTTTTTTCAACATTGATAATAGTAAGAAATGCTTCTTGAGCACCAGATCAGCATATTATAATGATTTTTGAAGGATCATGTGTCACTGAAGACAGTAGTAATGACTGCTGAAATTCAGCTTTGTCATCACATGAATAAATTACATTTTTAAAATATATTAAAATAGAAAATGTTTTATTTTAAATTGTAATATTATTTCATATTCACAATATTACCGATTTTTATAGTATTTCTTTTAAAAAATCAAATAATTGCAGTCTTGGTGAGCATAAGAGATTTTTTCTAAAATCTTTTGATTTGTGTGTGTGTGTGTGTGTGGAGTGTTGTGTGTGTGTGTGCGTGTGTGTTTCAGTCGTCATAATTTTGAATATTCTAAAAGAATATTCAATACGTGTTCAGAAAAAAAAGCATCCTGTGATTGAAAATTTTAAACAATTGATTTACCCATGTCACTTTTTATTAGATAAGTATTCTTACAAATCAGTTTAAATCATGAACTGTGTTATTTTATGGTCAAAGAATGATTAGTCTTGAAATACTGCTGAATGGGTTGAAAATTATAATAATTCTAATTTTAATTATAAATTCTAATAATACATTAGTTTTTGTAAACTACTTATTAAATATACTTTATGACGCATATAAAAATATATTTCTAAAATACAATTTTAATATTTTTGTGGCAGAGAAGGTAAAAATCTGAACTGGTCTCGCCAGCCGGAAGAAAAAAATCTTTATTTTGCCTGTTATGTGACAAATCACTAAATTAATAAATAACAAATAATAAAGCCCTTTTAATATGAGAAGGTGTGAAGCTGATAAAAACAGATGAGTGGAGTTACAAAATGAGTGGAGGACAGTCGTAATCACGGCTGTCACTGAAAATCATTAGTTTTCCCACAATGCCGCATCCAGTGTGAGTCATACAGATTCAGCCTCTGAAACACTTGAGTGCTAAATGAGACAGCTGACGTATGTGTGTGAGTGTGTAAAAAGAGCAGACCACATTTACATTTGCTCTGAATTATTGTTGTCAAGACAATGTACATGAGTTAGTAACAACTTTAACCTTTTAAAACTTTTTTCTTTAATCTGTTTGGCCTCTCCTTCTTATTTGTCCGCACTCTTGCCCTTCACTTTCCTTCCTTTCATCTCATGTCACTTCCATTTCCTCTCATTTCTTTACATACCTCTCTGTTCAATCCCATCTTTTGCTGCTCTTTCAGTTGAGTCAGTCAGTATATAAGCCATCAGACCCAGAAAACCTAACCTGCCTGCAGAGCACAGAATCATTCAGCTATAAACAAACCTGCGTTACAGTCAGGGTCCAAAATGTAATTTTTGATGCTAATGCCAGTGACAAGTGAATTGGGAAAATGTGCCAACTATAAATATTTATTGTATTCCGTATTTACTCACCCTCAAGTTGTTCTTTTCTTTATTCTGTTGAACACAAAAGTTCACAGTTCACAAATGTTGGTAACCAAACAGTTGCTGGTAACCATTGACCATAGTATTTTTTTTTTTTTCCATACTATGGAAGTCAATGGCTACCGACAACTGTTTGGTTACCAATACTCTTAAAAATGTCTTCTTTTGTGTTCAACAGAAGAAAGAAACTCATACAGGTTTGAAACAACTGGAGGGTGACAAAAGTTTCATTTTATGAACTAATCCCGTTAAGAATGATGCTCTGTTGAATCCATTTCTGTGATACTAAAAAAAAAAAACTCGTACAATAGAAACCAATGTTTTGCACAGAAATAAGCAAACTCATATTATCCATGATTAGGTTTGAAAGTATCGTTGGCATATGCTTTCCGCACACTAATGCCCCCAAAGTGGGCCCCAAATTAAGACATAGACACACAATTAAATTCTTGATAAAACCTGACGCACCTTCATACATGCATGTACAGTGGGCAAACAAGTATTTAAGATCAGCCACCATTGTTCAAGTTCCCCACTTAAAAAGAAAAATGAGAGGGCCTGTAATTTCATCATAGGTTAATACTCCAACTATGATAGGAGACAAAATGAGAAAAAAAAATCCAGAATCACATTGTAGGATTTTTAAAGAATTAATTGGTAAATTCCTCGGTAAAATAAGTATTTGGTCACCTACAAACAAGCAAGATTTCTGGCTCTCACAGACCTGTAACTTCTTCTTTAAGAGGCTCCTCTGTCCTCCACTCGTTACCTGTATTAATGGCATCTGTTTGAACTTGTTATCTGTATAAAAGACACCTGTCCACAACCTCAAACATTCACACTCCAAACTCCACCATGGCCATGACCAAAGAGCTGTCAAAGGACACCAGAAACAAAATTTTAGACCTGCACCGGGCTGGGAAGACTGAATCTGCCATAGGTAAGCAGCTTGGTGTGAAGAAATCATCTGTGGGAGCAATTATTAGAAAATGGAAGACATACAAGACCACTGATAATCTCCCTCGATCTGGGGCTCCACGCAAGATCTCACCCCGTGGGGTCAAAATGATCACAAGAACTGTGAGCAAAAATCCCAGAACCACACGGGGGGACCTAGTGAATGACCTGCAGAGAGCTGGGACCAAAGTAACAAATGCTACCATCAGTAACACATTGCGCCGCCAGGGACTCAAATACTGCATTGCCAGACGTGTCCCCCTGCTTAAGCAGTACATGTCCAGGCCCGTCTGAAGTTTTCTAGAGAGCATTTGGATGATCCAGAAGAGATTGGGAGAATGTCATTTGGTCAGATGAAACCAAAATAGAACTTATTGGTAAAAACTCAACTTGTCGTGTTTGGAGGAGAAAGAATGCTGAGTTGCATCCAAAGAACACCATACCTACTGTGAAGCATGGGGGTGGAAACATCATGCTTTGGGGCTGTTTTTCTGCAAAGGGACCATGACGACTGATCCGTGTAAAACGAAAGAATGAATGGGGCCATGTATCTTGAGATTTTGAGTGAAAACCTCCTTCGATCAGCAAGGGCATTGAAGATGAAACGGGGCTGGGTCTTTCAGCATGACAATGAACCCAAACACACCGCCCGGGCAACGAAGAGTGGCTTCGTAAGAAGCATTTCAAGGTTCCTGGAGTGGCCTAGCCAGTCTCCATATCTCAACCCCATAGAAAATCTTTGAAGGGAGTTGAAAATCCGTGTTGCCCAGCTACAGCACCAAAACATTACTGCTCTAGAGGAGATCTGCAAGGAGGAATGGGCCAAAATACCAGCAAAAGTGTGTGAAAACCTTGTGAAGACTTACAGAAAACTTTGACCTCTGTCATTGCCAACAAAGGGTATATAACAAAGTATTGAGAGGAAATTTTGTTATTGACCAAATACTTATTTTCCACCATAATTTGGCAAATAAATTCTTTAAAAATCCTACATTGTGATTTTCTTTCTCATTTTGTCTCTCATATTTGAAGTATACCTATGATGAAAATTACAGGCTCTCATCTCATCTTTTTAATGCAGAGAACTTGCACAATTGTGGCTGATAAATATTTTTTCCCCATGTAAGTTATGGAGTTCAGCTGAACCATGTGAACAGATATTTCTTATTCAAATGCACAAATACAACATTTTTAACAGATCTGACTTTTAGTCCATGCATGATAGCTTTGAGGCCATCTATATGCTAATTTACTCCAAACCATTGATAAAATTCACTTTTAGCTGAAATATGTATGTATGTATGTATGTATGTATTTGATGACTCTTTCTGCACACCACAAATTTCTGTAAATCAAATGCTTGATTTGGTTGTAGGCATGAGACATGAGATAATCACAGCCGTGCTGATATTCAGACCAACAGATTGTGAGTTAAAAAAACAATAAGTTAACAATGAGCAACTGTAGACACAAGAGTCTAGACACAATATACAGTAGATGCAATATTGCCAGTTACTTAGTCGGTTATTGCTCCGATAACCTAAATAGTACCAAACAAAATCAAAAGTGAATGAACCGTTGAGTTGCCAAGCGACACACAGTAGTGCATTTCATTCTTGAGTGATTAGTGTTTTAGAAAAAATCATTTAAGTGAATGATTCAATGACTCAGTTACTTTTTTCGTACCTGAATAAACCAGGGTTTTCAAACAAATCAGCTGAAAAAATAAGTGACTCATTCACTCATTGTCGCCACCTACTGTCTAACTATGTAACCTGCAGAAAGTGTTACTGAAAAATCACCACAACTCATACACAGACTGACAGTCTGTCTGACGCAAAGCACAGATGAGCGCAGTGATAAAAACAGGGCGGCCTTTAAGCAACACTGATGAAAGTTTCTAATAGTAGCAGTCTTTGTACATCTTCATCTCAATAATAAAAGTGCTCCACAGCTGCTGAAATGCACTGGCTGGCACTGTGACACTGTTCACTTCTGAAGACCAGTGCTGCATACCGAAATACAAGAGAGAGACTGAGAGGAACAAGAAAAAGACACAGCGAGTGTGTGATGCTCATTATGAACCAATGTTGCACTGCAGCAGTAGTTTTTCCTAGTACCACCAACAGAACCGGATCTAACTAATCTAAATTTACAAATTATGACTGTAGAAATACTGAACACTGCAAATAAATATAACTAAAATGCTGTACACAACTACAGGTTTATGTTGCCATAACTGCCACATAAATTGCAATTAATTTTACTTACATAATCTGATGTATTTCAGTGAAATAAGATTTTTAATACACATTTAACAACCACTAAAGCACTAAAAAACAAATCACTCATGACACAAGGAATAAGTGCACAATTTGTAAAAAACATACAGCAGTCTGTCAAAGAAATGCATTACTCATCAAATGCATATGAGGAATGAGGCAATAATTACAAAGCATAATTAAAGATTACAAGCCTCAGAATTCAGTTACCGCAATGATTGTCTAAAATATATTACTTTGTCACAACTGAAGCAGATGTATGAATTCAATGAATGAGACAAGGATCTCACTTATGTTGCTTGCTTATGTTGCTTGCTAATGAACAGAAGATGTTCTGCAGATGTGCTATTGATTTAGCTACAATGCAGTACTGCTAGGCTCGCTGTACCTGAAGCCTCGAGCAGAGAACGCAGTGGGCTTTTCCACTGTCACAATAATATGTGCACGAGTGTGTATTTGGTGGTCTAGGGGAATGTCTCAGTCACACTTTGGGCCATAAGAACAAAAAGAGAGCAAAAGCCACCCAAACTAATTTTGACGGGTCAAAAACACACAGAAACATCACAAAACAACCATAAAACCATACAAATATATTACTTTCGTGTAATTAGTTTCTACACACAAGGATCTGATTATTAAATACACAAATCAAATCATCCCCTAACAAACTATAAATTATTCCTCAACATATAAATACATATCTGTACCCAAACATATATAAACACACTGCAGATATAACGTCATAACAGTTCAAATTTACAGGACTATTCATCTGCTGTAAAGCACTACATATCTCTGCCATTAAAAACACTCTGCATCACTACCAACATTTTCCCAACAGAAATAGAAGGGAAGAGAAATCAAGAGAAATAAATACATATTTACGTTTGGAGTCCTTCACACTTTTCAAGGCAGACTGCAGTCTCTCCAGCATGGCTTCATGTGTGTGTGTGTGTGTGTGTGTGTGTGGAGGCAGGGTCCCGATCCTGTATCACACTCCGCTTAAATCCCAAAACATGTGAAAGCGATCACGTGGAAGGGTCATAATGAGAAAACGAATGGAGGGCATAAACAAACAGACAAGCAAATGAAAACAAAACCGAACAGCCCCTGTCTCGCTGTGTGAGCGAGTCTCTTACTGTAACGGGTTCATTTTCCTTTAGCATCCGGAGTCGGTGAATAAGAAGGAGGGAGCGAGTGAGGGGGGTGGACAGGCAGAGAAAAGGAGGGAATAAAGACAGAGAAATGGAGATAAGAGGAGGGGCAATAAGAGAAGCGAACATGATGAACGATTTAATCCTTGGACCACTGCAGAGTGGGGGGTGTGCCGATAAGGGAAAGACAGGGAGAGAGAGAGAGACCTACATGCACATATGTGTGTAATCTGACTTTGCCATTGCTGATGCATGCTGGTCATGCCAATAAAAAAAGCATTTGAGTGATTGAAATGAATGCTGAATCAGTGCAGTGCATATGACAGTGCTGGTGCACCATGAAATAGAGAATAGTTCATGTAATAATACGGATAGTACATCTAAAAATTTTAATTATGCCAGTATTTATCCATCCTTATGTCATTTCAAACCTGCATGACTTTTTTTTTCTGTGGAACACGAAAGGTAAATTTTTAAGGAAAATACTGCGCATTCTTTCCTATATAATATCAAGCTCCAAAATGATATAAAAGCACTAAAAATACACACACAAAAAATGCTACAGTATAAAAGCCTGTTAATTGGTTAAATATAAGTTACCTTACCACATATAATGAAAAACTGTAAATGATTTTACATCACATTATATTTAATTATGCTGTAAAATACTATAAAATATATTAGTTTTATAAGTAAACCCTAAGAATTACCGTATCATTTATGGTGAAAAACAGTAAAAGGACATTCTGAGAAGCCCGTGTGTGACAAATCACATATGATTTTATTTAACATATTTTTTTCTTATTTTTGTTCTCAGTAATGTACATTAGAGTGTTTTGTGATATATTTTCTGTTATTTAGTGAATGTTTATTGCATTATTTTAGTGTCATGTGTACTACTCTGATACTGCTTTGTCTTTGTGTGTATGATGACCCTGTACACCTGTATTATTATAGTGGTTTTATCAGTACATTTTTGAGGTGCGCAAGCAGTGCAATGTGCCAATTATTTCAAATGTATGAGCCATATTTAAATATATTCTAGTCGTATTTATAGAATATTTATATATACACTCCAAAAGTTATCCACTGATAAAGAGAGATTCAGCTAAGTGAAACAATGAATAAATACATTTTCTGTTTGTTTGTTACATAAAGTTATTGCGTGGCTTCACAACACTTGAACTTCAGGGCTGGAGCAGCATGGACCACTTTTTTAAAATGTTTGGAGCTGTTTTTGTCATTTTAGAGCTTGACTGCCCCAGTCGCCATTCACTTGCATTATATGAAAAAAAAATCACTTTCGTGTTTCTGTGAGAAACAAAGTAATTTAGGTTTGGAAAATGAATTTCTATTTTAGGTGAACTGTCTCTTTAAGAGATCTACTGGCAGTGACATAACTAGGATAAGCACACTTATTGATTCATTGATCCTGTAACTCATGTTTTGCTTGCTCACATAATTCTCTCTCTTTTTATCATTCTCTCAGTGTCTCCTCTGACATTTCTTATATCGACATCATCTCTGGTTTTTTATTTTATTTTATATAGCTCTACAGTACGGTATGTTATGATGGTATTTCATGCTCCTCTGCACTGCCGTACACACAAACACAACCATCAAGTGCTTCATCAGACATCACAGTCCCAAGCCTTTAACCTCCAGCTATGTATGTACAGTACAGTACAGTCATGGCACACTTTTATTGCATGCTGGTCACACTTTTAACTTAATATTGATCTTGCATCGCCCACATCAGAACTGCAAACACAAACTAACTAATGGCACTACAGTCAAACAATAGGATATATAATATATTTTTAAAATATATTAAATATTTAAAAATATAAAGTTTCATTTTTATCTATTCAATATACAGTGGTGTGAAAAAGTTTTTGCCCCCTTACTGTTTTTTACATTTTTTGCATATTTGTCACTTAAAAGATTCAGATCATCAAACCAATTTTAATATTACGCAAAGATAATGCAAGTAAATACAAAATGCAGTTTTTAAATGATAATTTCATTTATTACGGGAAAAAAAAGCTGTCCAAACCTACCTGGCACTACATGAAAAATGAATTGCCCCCTCCTGTTAAATAATGAAAGAACTACAATTAACCACATACTTTTAGAAAGCGGAGTTAAACTTCACTAGCCACACCCAGGCCTGATTACTGCCAGACCTGTTGAATCAAGAAATCACTTAAATAGAACCTGTCTGACAAAGTGAAGCATGCTTAAAGAGCAACACATCATGCCGCGATCTAAAGAAATTCAAGAACAGATGAGAAACAAAATAGTTAACATGTATCAGTCTGGAAAGGGTTATGAAGCCATTTCTAAGGCTTTGGGACTCCAGCAAACCATGGTCAGAGCCATTATCCACAAATGGAGAAAACTTGGAACAGTGGTGAACCTTCCCAGGAGTTGCCGGCCAACCAAAATTACTCCAAGAGCACAACAACGACTCATCCAAGAGGTCATAAAAGAACCCAGAACAACATCTAAAGAACTGCAGGCCTCACTTGCCTCAATTAAGGTCAGTGTTCATGATTCAACAATAAGAAAGAGACTGGGCAAAAACGGCATCCATGGGAGAGTTCCAAGGCAAAAGCCACTGCTGACCAAAAAGAACACAAAGGCTCGTCTCACATTTGCCAAAAAATATCCTGATTATCCCCAAGACTTTTGGGCAAATATTCTGTGGACTGATGAGACAAAAGTTTAATTTTTTGGAAGGTGTGTGTCATAAAAAGCATTTCATAAAAAGAACATCATACCAACAGTCAAACATGCTGGTGGTAGTGTGATGATCTGGGGCTGCTTGCAGCTTCAGGACCTGGACAACTTACCATAATTGACGGAACCATGAATTCTGCAATCAGAAAATCCTGAAGGAGAATGTCCGGCCATCAGTTTGTGACCTCAAGCTCAAGCGCACTTGGGTTATGCAGCAGGACAATGATCCAAAACACACCAGCAAGTCCACCTCTGAATGGCTCAAGAAAAACTAAATTAAGGTTTTGGAGTGGCCAAATCAAAGTCCGGACTTAAATCTGATTGCTTAAACAGTCCATTCATGCTCGAATACCCTCTAATGTGGCTGAATTAAAACAATTCTGAAAAGAAGAGTGGGGCAAAATTCCTCCACAGCGATGTGAAAGACTCATTGCCAGTTATCGTAAACACTTGATTGCAGTTGTTGCTGCGAAGTGTGGCACAACCAGTTATTAGATTTTTGGGGGCAATTACTTTTTCACGTAGGGACAGGCAGGTTTGGACAGCTTTTTTCCCTTAATAAAAGAAATCATCATTTAAAAATCTTTGTGTAATATTAAAATTAGTTTGATGATCTGAATCGTTTAAGTGTGACAAATATGCAAACAGTTATAAAAACAGGAGGGGGCAAAAACCTTTTCACACCCTGTATAATTTCAAATGTGAAACTCTCATTCGAACTCGACTCGGAGGGTGTGCAAAACGTCAAGACCGCACGGACTCCCCAAAAACATTATGCAATCAAGTTCCTACAAAGAGAAAGCATCTGAGGGATTCATTAAAATATTCAATTACATTTTATATATATATACCCTGATAGCACACGTACATCTCAGAGATGTCTATTTGATTTCTGCATTTACATATGCAAGATGTATTTTTTTAGAGTGTTTGTTCATCTGCAATACGTCTATAGGACGTTCCTATCAGATGTCAAATAGACATTTAGAAGATGTCTTAAAGAAGTTTATGATGTAGGATGTATTTAAAACTGACATCTTTAAGACGTCTATCAGATGTTTGTACACAGCAGATGCTTTCCAGGTGAAGCGATCTTTAACAGACATCTTGCAGAAGTACATGTGCTATCTGGGTAATAGATGAAACCGCTTTGTGACTCTGGGGGGACGGGGCACTTTTTAGATGCTCAAGCTCTTAGTGATGTCATGGCCTCAATAAAAACCAAAGGAACACTGAGCAAAATGAGGTCATTGTGGGCTTAGGTAGGGGAGAGTGGGAGGGGAAGGAGGGCTGCGTGTATCCAGGCCTGACTGTTGGCAGGCTTCAGTGTTGGCAGGCCTCTGTCTCACTGTCAGTCAGTCAACTTAATGCAGCTGCCACTGAATAAGCCCAATTATGAACATAACACTCTATGGGGACTTTAAAATTAAGTTTTTTTGCTTTTAGTATGAAGATGTTAAGCCTTAAAGGGTCATATGATGTTGCTAAAAAGAACATTATTTTGTTAATGTTATTTGGTGTAATGAAATGTGTTAATGCGGTTTAAAGTAAAAAAAACACATTATTTTCCACATACTGTACATTATTTTTTCTCCTCTATGCCCCTGAAATACGTCGATTTTTACAAAGCTCATCGTTCTGAAAAGCGAGGTGTACGCTGATTGGCCAGCTATCCAGTGCATTGTGATTGGCCGAATACCTCAAGCGTGTGACGGAAATGTTACGCCCCTCACCATACTGAATGATGCCGTGTCCGGCCGGAGCGACAAAACAAAAACATTAAAACCCATTATAATTAAACGAGGCATTTGTTGCATCCAGTGGGGACATATTACTGATTATAACGACTTATACTGACTTTTTACACATTGCATCGTGCCGCGTAAACATAAAACATGTCTGCATTTGTGATCGGAGAAATGACAAACAACAAGCACTACTCTACACTGCTCAAAACTCGCGTTTGAATCATCAGTGGCAAATCCTTTAAATAAAAACGTACTTACAGTCTGTGAGTAAGAAAAGCCGGCATTGTAGTCTACTCTACCAGGATCAATAAACAGTCCTCCATAAAATGCTCTGCACACAAATGAATATTTGGGTTGAACTGTTCTGCAACAGTGTTGTAAATACAACTTAACTGATTTCTAGTCGTGTCCTCTTTTGGAAGACCAAACAAAGTAGTTTTGCTTTCACAACGAAACACACGGCGGGCTAGAGTGAGCGGCGGCCGGCGGATTCGACGAAGGAGAGGCCGGCAGGCTTGCGGCAACCACATGTGACGACCGCGGGCTGGACTCCGCCTGGACTCCGCTAACTTTTATAAAGAATATCTCTTTGGATTTGAGACTTTAGTCTTTGCAACTTTACAGATCTTCTTTATGCACCAAGAGCTTGTAACACTCCAAAGAGAAAGGAAAATTTGAAATCGCATCATATGACCCCTTTAAGGATATAAGTTAGTATGCTCTAAAATATTGACAAAATTTGTATTTAGAAGATGTAAGCATTGAAAACTTACAGTCTCTCACTTCTGCCAATATGGATCAATGATTTTTACGACATCATTCTGAATTTCAGCTTCTCATCAGATTTTCTGACCAATTAAGGTCTCTAGGATCTGAAGCCTCACGCCCCTTACACTATAAGAGACATTAAAGCTGTGACCGAAATCAGTCAATTGGTTCACACATTTATTATGTTATATATGGTAAATGCCACATAGTGCACGATACAGTGGATAGGAAGCAATTTAGACAGTTTAAACATGATTTCCATTGGGGTGAGTGAAGTCTGGTTTCATGTCAGTGTCACGTGCACCTCCATACATATTAGAGAGGACACATGAAAATATACAGGACAAAGAAAGATCAGGGGTCATTGCAGGCTGAACCTGAATCACCTGTATAAGCACATCACTCTTTCAAACTAAGTTACATGTTTAATATAAAACTCAGGGAATATCTAGCATGTATAGCAACAGGTTACTTCTTGGTGTTGATGCATTACAAATACTCACCTTTGACATTCTCCACATCCTGGGAGGCGATAACAAATCCAAAGCCTTCACCTGGCTTTCTCTTCAGCTCCACCTCATACCCCCGCAGCACAGGGGGCTTTTCTTTCTCCTCTGTTTTCACTCTGGGACTGAGTACCGTCCCTCCTTCCTCTGAACTCATCCAATCGCGTGGCTCCAGCGTGAGAGTGACAGGAACAAAATCCAGGAAGCTGGTACTCTGGACCAATGAAGAGCGCACCAGCGCTGGAGAGGACGGGGTTAAAGTGCTGCGCGATAATGGCATGGAGTTTGTAAAAGGGACTTCAGAATCAGAGGCGGAGCGAGGAGGGGGAGGAGTCAGTCGTCGCACAGAATTAGGGGAAATGGAGAAATGTGAGGGGCCTACAAAGAAAGGACCAACAAATTTATATTTGATGAGCAGGGATGAAAAATGGACACAATTACAAATGTTTATTGATGTTTTACAATAAATAAATAAAATACCTATTATTAAGATTAAAAAAATCAATCAATAAAATATGAAATATAAAATAATGCAATGCAACCAAATAAAACAAAACACAAATAAAATTTTACCTTTTTTAATCTCTTGCAGACAAGCATTTTATTGCCTCATTCTAAAATAAAATAAAATAATTTACTAAAATAAAGTAATTTACTGAGAGGCTGTAATTTTTCCACTATATAGGATGTTTGGTGTCATTTGAAGCACTTACAGATCTGGGCCCGTATTCTTAAAAATTCTAAGAATTCTTTACTAGGATCTTTTCTTTAGATTTAAGAGGAAACACCCACATTTCACATTTCCTCTTAAAATTAAAGAAAAGATCCTAGTAAAGAAAAAAGTAATTCAGAAAGCATCTTAACCCTTAAAAGAGGTCTTAAGGTCCAAAATTAAGGTCCAAATGTGCGGAAGAAATGTGTCGCACAATGGATGACAGTGAGTTAATAAGACGTTACACATTAGATCGTGCAGGGATCATGTTTGTGACTGATCTTATTAGAGACACGCTAAAATCTCTGACACAGCGCAGAAATACCATAGGACCAGAAATGGAAGTAATCACTATATTAACTACATTAACATATTTGCCAACAATATATACTGTATATGTATACACACACACATATGTATGTGTGTGTGTGTGTGAGTACGGTAAAATAGGAAAAATTATGCCTGTAATTTCGAAGTGAAGGTTTATAATAGACCCTACTCTTTTTTTCCTTCTTGGACAACCAACCAATCACAGTTTTCAAAAGAATGTGTCCTACCTAGCAATGGGGTCAGCACCGCCTCCTCTCTAAGATGAAAGTTTTTGTCTTTTCCTCACTCAGAGTTGCTCTCAGATTGGTCCTGAATCACTCTTAAGATAAGACTCCTAAGTTAGAAATTTTAAGCCAAATTAGGAGCTATCTGAGAGGATTCTTAGAAGCTTTAAGAATACAGGCCCTGGATTTTTAAGGTAGGATTTTTCTTGTAATCAGTCTCAAATAATTTATATTGATATCCAATATCAGCCAATATTTATTCAAAATATAAATCTGTAAATTGAATCTGTATCGGCCAACACTTCAATATCTGCGCATATGATGATCATGTTATGGAGCATGATTTGAGAATATCCCAAAATGATCACTTGATTAATGTCACAAAAAATATTTGATTAGTGGCCTAGAAATAGTGCAGGATCTAAAATATTTCTTATACATTTCAAATCATTCTTTCTACATTCTTTAAACAATTCTAAAGCTTTATGTTTATTTACAGGTATAAATATGGGGAAAATCCTTTATTTTTAATGAACATATAACTTACCACCTCTGTAAACCAGCAGAATAACCTCCCCTTTTTTAGTGTGTTCTTGCAAAATCCGCTGGACCTTGAATCAAATTTATAAAATTTATAATAATAAAAGTACACAATAACAAAAATCAATGTTTAATTGCAGTCTCTCCTTCTCTACCTGTGCAAAGCTGAGACTCTGTACATCTGCTCCGTTGATCTTCACAATGGCGTCTCCAGGCTGCAGTCCGATACACTGTCTGTGGTCCCAGACTTTCTTCACGAGGGTCTGTCTTCCTCCGTGACCTCCTGCCGTGACACTGAACCCCATATTGCTTCCCCTCTCACATTTAGCCAAGGCAACAGGGACTAATTCCCCACTTCTAGACATTCCTCCAACTCCACTCCCAATCACAGCGCTCATGGCTCCAGGTGAAGGAATGCTGCTGTTTGGGCTGCCGCTGCTGGCACTGGCTGTGCCGTTGAAGGTGAAGTAAGGCCCGTCAGAATGGGCACTGCTAGGTGAGGTTAGCAGTGAATGCTGGGGTTTACAGAGATGGGAGTAGCGCCTTCCTCCTCCAGGAGAGAAAGAGACAGGGCCTGGACTTACTTGAAGCAGGGGCAATCGAGATATGGGAGGTGGAGTACATGAGGAAAGATCGCTCTCAGAAGATTTGAAGGAGTGCGGGCGGAGAGGTGGCGGAGTGGACAGGGAGTTGTTGTTGTGGTTACGGATAAATGAAGCCCTTTGAAGATAAAGAGAGAGAGACCATGTGGTCAGCCAAAGCAACTCACAGTAGACACACTGTATCATAATCAGCGCTGGGGAGGGACGGAATACAGCTTTCGTATTTAAAATAGAAAATATGAGTAACTATATTCAGTTACATTTACAACTTAAACATTGGTAATCAGATACAGTTATATTCAAAAAGTATTTAGATAAACAGAATTAACACTCGGTATGATCCATTCGTGGTTACATTCCTCTACACAGACGATGGTTTCATCTGGCCCCTGACTGAGCCTAGGTTCTCCCAAGGTTTTTTTCTCCATTTCTGTCACCGATGAAGTTTTGGTTCCTTGCCACTGTCGCCTTTGGCTTGCTTAGTTGGGGATACTTAATTTCTGGCAATATTGTTGACTTGATTGCACAGACACTATTTGAAGAGAACTGAACTGAGCTGGACGATGACATTACTGAATCAACGATGAACCGTCTAGCTGAAAATTGACTGTTAACTAATGTCCACTTGCATTATTAGCACACGTTTTTCCTATTTAACACTGTAAAGCTGCTTTGACATAATCTGTATTGTATAAAGTGCTATACTAAATAAAGGTGACTTGACTTGACTTGACTGTAAGTAGACAGAAGGCACTGTTGAAAATAAAAGTCATTGAGGACTTATAACATACAGCTTAACAGAAATCCTTTGACCAACAAAACATGAATCCAATAAAAACAATATTTGGTTTGTCTATGTTCTGACAGATACAAATATTGTATTTTCTGCCTCATTCTATGAAAAGAATTTACCCACAATCAGTAAAATAAGTTTTTTATACATTCAGTGGGGTAAATTTTGTTTATTTATGCTAAGTTAAAATGCTATTTCTAGTCCTTACCTGCACCTGCTGGCAGGCACTATTACATTTTAAGATGAAGTTTGTCAAGAAAATTCACTTTAGATCATATCCACTACCATTAAACAGATGGAATAAGTAAAGTTAAATAACACTTTTATTAAACAAGGACGCATTAAATTGATCAAAAGGGACTATGAAGACATTTATAATGTTACAAAGCATTTCTATTTCAAATAAATGCTGTTCTTTTGAACTTGAAATCCATCAATGAATTCTGAAAAAAAATTATGTAAAAATATTAGTCGAACAACTGTTATCAACATTGATAATAATAAGAAATGTTTCTTGAGCACCAAATTAGCATATTCGAATGATTTATTAAATATGATTAAAGTAAAACTCATTCTGGTATGATTTCTGAACAATCATGTGACGCTGAAGACTGGAGTAATGATGCTGAAAATTCAGCTTTGCATCACAGGAATAAATTACACTTTAAAATATATTCAAATAGAAAACAGTATTTCCCCACTCCCCTTTTAAGCAACACTGCCACATGTTTTTTCACTTGTAAGAAGTAAACTGACTAAATATGTTACAAATGACATTTTACAGGATGTATTCTGTAATCTGTAGTAAAATTAATTTTTTAATGTAACTCTTCCAAGCCTAATTATAGCAGGGACAATCGTATATAAAATCCTTTCACCTCTGTGATCCAATCGCAGACACCACCTCACTGTCGCTCTGGCTGGCCAGTTCCGCACACTGTAACCTCCTGATGCTTCTGGCAGAGCGTGGAGCTCTCAGGAATCCACTCCCATACCCGTTAGAGTACTGGTATGATGATGGCAGTCTTGGAGGAGAAGCAAATGGAGACGAATTACCATTAGCATCCAAACTCAACCTTGATGCCCGTACTCTGAGATTCCTTGAGGATCCCCTCTTAAAATCAGACCACATGGGCCCGTTATGGTTGAGGTGTGGCTGAGCGTATGGGAGAGGAGCTTGGGCCTGGGGTTGGGTGGTGGTGGGTGGAGGTAGATGTAGCGACTGGTCTTGGGATCCCGTTAGCCTAGGATTGGGCATCTTACGACAGCCGTCAGAGTTATAGAGCATGGGGTAGCCTCTTCGGACAACAACGTCCACAGTATGACCCACTGGGATGGCTTTCAACATTTCCACTACCTCTTTGTGAGAGAAGCCGAGCACACAAGTATCATTGATGTACACCAGAATGTCCGCTGGAAGAGGCAACAGATGAAAAGTGTTACATTGCATTTAATTCATATTATGAAGGTTCAAACACAACTATTAAGTACAAGTACAAGTAAGTCACATAAAACTTACCTTCAATTAATAGATTTGACACACTATCATTTAAAAGTTTGGAGTTGGTAAGATTTTTTTTTTAAGTTTACATTGTGAAATATTATTACAATTTAAAATAACTGTTTCCATTTTAATACATTTTGAATGTTTAAAAATATAATTTATTATCGTGATGGCAAAGCTGAATTTTCAGCATCATTACTCCAGTCTTTAATGTCACATGATCCTTCAGAAATCATTCTAATATGCTGATTTGCTGACCAACAAACATTTCTTATTATTATCAATGCTAGTTGTGCAGATTAATATTTTTTGAAAACAGTGATACTTTTTTCAGAACTCTTTGATGAAAGTTCAGAAGAACAGCATTTAACAGAAACAGATTTTTTTTGTAACATTATAATTGTCTTTACAGTCACATTTGATTATTTGAATATAAAAAAAGAAAAGAGAAAAAAACTTACTGACCCAAACTTTTGAACACACATAATTGTACAGGTTCACGGGATAAACTACAGTGTAGTGTGTGTGTGTGTGTGTAAGTTTAAATATAAATATTTCTATGTCCTTGTGGGTGATCTTTTCTCTCAACTGCTTTATTATCATGCAAAATGCACTGATCTAATAATGCACTGTGAATCTGAATGGTGTGTATTCATAAATGAGCAAAAAGAGCTCATAGATGCATGCAGTTGTATGTTAGTATGCATGTCATAGTGAAGTGAGAGAGAGTGTTCATAATGTCACATTTTTCTAATAAATGTGTGTGTCGGCACACAGTGATAGCTGGATTACTCCATGCAAGTCATTAGGATTAGAGGGAGATCGAGACACTCGTTCAGCAGAATCACACAATCACAAGAGAGAGAGAGAGAGAGCAGCAGCAGCCTATAGAGAAAACATAAATATCCCTTTGTTTGTAAGCACAGTGCTCTACTGCAGTGGGCGGCTGAAGAGACATGCAGGCTGTTACCTATGTGAAGGGTGGAAGGTCCTCCGGGAATGATGCTGTAGATCTGCAGGAACTCCCTCCGCCTGCTGCCTCCCACTATGTTGAAGCCGAAACCCCGTGAACCCTTAACCAGATGAGTGTGAACATAGAAGCCTTTCAGCTCACTCGGCTGGTCTGTAAACTCTGCCACTGCAAAGCAACAAGAAGATGGTTTAAACGGAAACAGGCTATTAGGAAAAATTAACCAAGAGTAAAGAAAAGAGGAAATGACTGAAATTACATAAGAGTAATGGTAAAAGGTGAAGCAAAATATTGCATTTTTCCAGAGACCAGTGAATCTAAATTCTGTCCCGGTAGCTCAACTGGTAGCACATGATGCTAGCACTGCTAATATCATGGGACCAATTCCCAGGGAACACACAAATTGACAAAAATATATACCTTCAATGCACTGTAAGTTGCTTTGTAAGTCTTTAAGTGTCTGCCAAATGCATGAATGTGAAATGTCTGAAGGAAAAGAGAAGTAGAAGCACAGAGAAAGGTAAGCGATATGCATGTCTGAGCACAAACTGTTCAAGCGTAACATGTTAAACAACAGAATTGCATGCAGCACTGTGAGAATTGGTCGGCAGCACAAAAAATTCTAAACTACCACATAATGCAGGCATGGAATTTTGAAGCTGTAATGACCATCTTGTTATTAAAACCTAAAATATGTACATTCATACCGCCCTCTCCAGTTAGCTATGATGTACTGCATCTTATAAACAATTCAGAGCAGAAACATACTATTACATTTTGCAAACATTTGTACGCTTTTCTTATTAAAGAGTACTAAATTGCTAAATTATACTATACCATTATAAATTATACTAAATTAGTATAATACTTACCCCCCTAATTTAGGTATGCAAGATGAATTATTGCGATTTTATTGTTTTTTAATAAAAGTATTCATATGTAAATATTTTTTTATTGATATGTCAACACAATACAGTTTACAAAATAAATGTCTGACATTTGGTCAGCACGTTATTTTTGCTTGTCATGACATATGAATAATATTAAAGAATTAATACAGTACTATAAAAGTTAACGTTATTTCCAGTGTTATTATCTGAATGAGCTTCAGTCTTCATTTTGTGTAATTGCATGGAAAGAACGACCAGTACATTCTTCAAAATCACATTGTAGTCACACAAACATGTTACGCAAGCACAAGTAAACAAATACTTAAGAACATGTCAAAATCTCCATATGTAGATACTTCTAAATTATACAGAAATATTACTACCTGAATTGATCAATGTAACAAACCAAAAATTTACCAGAAAGGGCCTACCTAACAAACATTTTTCATGGCTTTTTAGAAGGGAAAAATGTTTTGCTCATTGGTGATATTTCATACCTGTTAAGCTTCAATGATAATTAAAGGAGTGATTTTTTTTTTATTTTTTTTTTACAACATATCATGCACAAAATGTTCTTCCACCTGACAGATATCACTGAAACAGCTGTCATACTGATCGCACTGTGACAGCCCTATTATTAACACTTTATTAACAGCAGAAAAAGGAGTCAGGGAGAGCAACCTCACACTTTTTTCCCTATCAAATACCCTGTCAAGCAAATAAGATAAAAACAGTGCGTATACTAAATATTTATGGTTATTTACATCTAAACTGTTGCATGACCTAAACCTGAATGGAAACAAGGCAAAAGGGCAACATTAGAATAGAATAGAATAGAATAGAATAGAATAGAATAGAATCTTACATTCAGTCATACAGACATTCTCTCTGCTGTGAGCTGGGCGATTAGGCCAAGAGGATGGCTTTAGATGATGGCTGCAGGACAAACACATAACACAAGATGTCAGTGTTGTCAAATAGAAAAATCATTTAAATCACCACTGTAAATGACTGTAGGCAAACAGTTCTACACATTTACACTGAAAATAATTGTTGTTAATATGGCAGGTTTCCAATTATATATATTATGTTGTTCTATAACTGATTGGTTGCAGGTTCTGATGGAAGTCTTTACTTTTAAATTGGAGGAGAACATATTTCCATATTCTACCACTTGGTTGAAACCAAATTATAGAGATGTCAACCAGTACAGGTTGAGTGACATTCCCTCATCCTCAAAAACAAGATCAAAACTGTGCATGGTCAATAAAATAATGGATAAGGTCAAATGGATTTTAAAAATCAGCTGTATATTTAGTGCTCTAAAACGTAGGGACTAAGTCTAGGGACTAACACAGTATAAATCATTCATCTAGACATCATTAATCTTCTTACTCATTGTAATAGGCGTTCCCTGAGTCTCTGTACATCATCTCCCAGTTTTCCGTTCCTGTCACCCGTGCTCCTCTACGGGGTCCGAGCCCATTCTCCAAGGCACTGCTGTCTCCTCCTCTTGAATCTCGTGATTGGCTGGGGGAAGATGTGTGGGCGAGGGCACGGCTCACCCCGGCTGAACCACCTAAAATACCAATGAAGAGAAAACAAGACTTGTGAAATGACTTGGCTTACTGAAACACAAAGACTATTCTGGCTGAAAGCTTCAACTTCAACATTCATTGAATTGTTATTCTAAGTCATTCTCTTTTCTATTTATTTCTAAATGGGTTTATTTTCCCTATTGGACACATGAAAGCAAGAAAGCACAGCTAAATTAAACTATCACTATAATTTTCATTATATCACCCGAGATTGTGTGCGTGTGTGGTCCAGGTAAACCTTATATTGTGGGGACCAAATGTCCACAAGGACAGTAGAACCTGAAATTTTTGAAATTTTTTAAGTTGTTGTGCCCATGATGAAAACAGCTTATAAATTATACTAAATTATGTTTTTTGAAAATGTCAAAATGCAGAATGTTTTCTATGAGGGTTATGTTTAGGTGTAAGGTTAGGGTTAGAGGATATAATATACTGTACAGTTTGTACAGTATAAAAACTATGTCCCCATGAAACATGAAAACCCAATGTGTGTGTGTGTGTGTGTGTGTGTGTACATACAGCTGTCATAATAGATTTTAATTCAGTAATTAGAATCATTTCAGTAATTAAAATACATCACAAATGCAATTCATGCATAGTTGCTTGAATACTCGAAGAGTATGTTTTTAATTTCTGGATATTTTTTATTATTTTTTTTTTTAATTCAACATATCAAAATATTAAGGTATGTCCTGAGTTTCACAATGAAGCTTAAAAAAAGACAAAATAATTAAATTCTTAAGGTTTTCTTTTCAAGTAGTTTGGCTAAATCTTTTGCATCATAAATAAATAAGCAATTTTGTCTTAAAATATAAGGTAATTTAAAATGCTTATAGCTCATTTAGATCAGGTTGTGAAATGTCATCTGTTACAAGTCCCAAAAAACTTTAAAGATGATTATGAATTACTACTTAATTTTATTTGTAGAAAAATCCTTTTTAAAAATAACGATGAAGGTAAGGAAAATATTAATTTTAACTCGATGGTTATTAAATACTTAAAAACTGTTTATGAAAATGGTATAAAAACATTGAATCATATGAAACCAACAGAAACAGAAATAATTTCTAAGAACAAACTAAATTTTAAAACTAAAATTTCTGGGAACTCCTATTTGTCACTGACACTTCAAATGTGTTAAGCTGTCATAATTCATGTTTCTACAGACACAAAACATTGTGTTTACCACTATATCAGTCATCACAGGTTCAGAAGTGACTTTTGTATTCTGTACACACACACAATGATGAAGTAGGAGATAATAAAATGTGTTAGTCACTCCCACAACTTTGCAGTATGTGGTGTTTGTTTGTGTATGTTCTCTCACAAATTTAAATCAGCTAAAAAGCAAAACCAAGTTTTCCTCATTCTACAGTCTAAAGGATATCGCTTCAGTCTCAGCTGTGAAATGTACTGTAAGCAGGGTCTGTCTCATAGAGACAGAGCGGTATGTAAACCTCCTCTGTTGGTTCAGTGGCCTCAGTGTCATGCTTTGATCGATGCCTCAGTCATCTGTGCCACTGCCCATGGGGTGAAGACTCCAGGGCCAGACGAAAGTGCACAGACAAACAAAACCCAAGTGAAGTTATGAAAGAGTTGACTGGACAGTTTTGTCGGCTTGTAGTCTAAACTCTGAAATGTCTTCTGACAAACTCTAGGGCTAGATCACTAACATTTTTGTTGCTTCTTAGAATAAGTCGTGAAAATAAAATGAATTTTTTACTGTACCTGAAATGGCAGTTTTAATTTAACTGGAAAACGAAACAGAAAATAGTTTTGGATAATTAAATACACTTTGTAATAATGTCAAATGAAAATTTTAAATAATTATGTTTTAATAATCTTTTGTCATACTTTTAAAAAAGTACACAAATTTTCATGTGTTGGCTAACATACGAAAGCACATGTAAAGTAATTGATTATACAGTAGTGTGTTTTTAATATTACATTTAAAGTTAATATATTTTAAATGTACTAAATTGCAGCCTCATCATTACAAATACATGATGTTTCAAGACATTTAAAGGGGTCATATGATGCGATTTCAAGTTTTCCTTTCTCTTTGGAGCGTTACAAGCTGTTCGTGAATAGATAAGATCCTGAAGTTGCAAAGACTAAAGTCTCAAAATCAAAGAGATATTCGTTATCAAAGTTAAGACTCTGCCACGCCCCCCTTAAACAGCTCATTCTAACACGCCCCCAATGTTTACGTCACGATGTGGGAAGATCCGCCCAAATGTTCACGCAAAGAAAAAAGGCATGGTTTCAGTAACCGCAGTTAGTGTTGATGCAGCATGTCAGGGAGACGCTGTGGGTTTCAGTGCGAAAGCAAAAGCACTTTATTTGGCCTTCCAAAAGTAGATGCATTTAGGAATCTTTAGATCACTTACAACAGAACAGCAATGCATTTTAGGGACGACCGTTTCGTGAACCTAGGAGAAGAGATAATTCTGACTTTGCTATGACAATCTGCGCTTCTGAATCAGCTACTGTTTTGGTATTAGTTTAAGTATTTGCTATTGACAGTTCAAATGCGGAGTTTTGCGCATCGTGGGTGTGTGTGTGTGTGTCGTGCGCACGGGCTGTGTGTGTGTGTGTGAGGTGATGAGAGAGAGAGAGAGAGAGGGATGAGAGAGAGAGAGTCACATCACAGTTAGCAAGTCAGCTGTCTTAACTGCGGCTTGTGTACTGCATAATTACTGTGTCTGTTCCCCTTTCAGGCTTGAACTGATGGTAAAACTCATGACATTATTTACTGTCTTTACATTAATATTGAAAGACGAAGGGGGGGGGGTTGGGGCTTTTCAGCGGATTAGGTAAGGGCGTTACATTTCCGACGAGTGCTTGCGGTGTGTTTGGCCAATCACAACGCACTGGGTCAGCTGGCCAATCAGAGCAGACTGCACTTGTCGGAAGGAGGGGGCTTTGTTGAAAACGACGTGTTTGAGAGGGGCGGGGCATAGAGGACTTACAATAAATGTACAGTATTTGAAAAATTATGTGTTTTTTGAACATTAAAGCATGTCAACATATTCTGTTACACCAAATACACAAAATAATGATCTTATGGCCCCTTTAAGTATATATTTATTTACCATAAATGCAATGCTGAAATGCTGAACCTGAAATGCTTTTCAGTACATTCAGCTGCACACTTAAACCATATTTCTAATGCAACAGAACTATAAAATTGCATATTAAGACATAACATTATACTTAAGTCTAAAAAAACAATATACTATAATGCCTTTTCATTTTAATTACAAATAGCATGCAATTAAGTGTCCGAAAACATTACATTCAGTTTGCATTAATATTCTTAAATAAGAGTGTATTATTTCCGTAAGTACTTCTTTTAAAATTATGCTAAAGTGTACTTAAGTGTTCTTTTTCTCAAGGGTAAGCTATAGCTTTTCAATTGCCTCTATAAATGTATAACTCACTGCAACTAAAAAGCCATATGGAAATGGGTGTTCAATTATCTATGAAGAAAGCTGTTTGGCTGCTAAAACTGAACATGCCCCTCATTCAACAACTATTCATTAATATAAAGACATCCTCTTATATCACTTGAAATACCATATGTGCTTGTATACAAAGAAAAGTGGATATGAAGGATCCCCAGCTGGGACCTGAACATCTGCAACCTGCACTCTGTACCGAGGTAATTAGCATATTCCCACTAGAATCATAAGCCCAGCTGTAAACAAACACACACACAAACACACACTTGGCTGGAGTGTCATATATACACACTCTATCTGCTTTAACAGCACTGATATTTACCAGGAGGAGGATGATACCATGAACTCACAATCATACAGATGCTATTTTAGTAATCATGATGGATATGGCCATGAATTTTTCATTTGTATTCCATATACCATATGTTATGATATATTCCATATAGTTCAAATGTAATGCATTTGTATTGGACTTAAAGTCCTGTTTCCAACACATCGGTCACACAAAAAAACCTATCAGCCGATACAATAATTTAAAAAATGCCAAACATCAGCCAATATATCAGCCTTGGGAATACATCAGTAAACCACTAATGAAACAATGCTAAATGGTTGGTTTTTTATTTCTTAAACACTGAAGTATGTTTCGTGTGAACATATGTATCTGAAAGTATCAAGGAAATTCTGATTACTTGTGATTAAAAAAACCTATTAAAGTGGTATCACCATAAACTTGATCTCAAGTTTAGGCGAGCAGAAATGGTGTTGAAGATACTGGAAAAGTTCAAATGAAACCTAACTAGACAGACAAAATCCTGGCAGTGGTGCCATCTTTATCAAGGTGGGAGCATCCATGGCCTGTGGAGTTTGTAGGTCAGAACAGCATCCTGTCAAAAGTGTGGCTGGTGGGCAGACTGCAGTAAAGCCCATGGTCTATGACTGGGATCTAAGCTGTTCAAGGACCAGTCTCTCAAAGGTCTTCATGAAGTGTGCAGTTAGTGCAATCGGAAATAGTTTTAAAGAATGCTTGGAAGCTCATTATATTGCAAAAGAACCAGTGCTAGGTCTATTTCTCCAGACTTCAGGGAGAACAGAGGCTGATATTGATATACTATATATATACTGACCTTTTATTTGCTCTGCAAAGCAGCATTGATTATACAACGTCTGTCTTCAATACAAATCATATGTACTTTAATCATGTCTTTGAAAAAGAAAAAAGAAAATCAAATATCGAAAATCTGTGGGTTTCATAACAAGATAATTCTGTGTAATGATGTGACAAGCCTCTGTGATATATTATATTGTGTTTTGTGCCCACACATTCTCCTCAGATCCAAATGTCAGCGAAAGGTGGAATAATAATAAAGGACAAGAAAACCTGAAATATAACACACAGGACACAGGTTTACAGGCTTCTCAAGAAGAAAGAGAATATGTTAGAGCTCACAACAGAGCGGGATAACAGTGACTGAGAAAAGCTGCTGCTATTATTTGCCTGGTAACAATTCTGCTGTCACTTTGAGCATGAAAGACAAGGGAAAGAAAGAAAAACTATTGCCACACTCGCTTATTTTGATTTCATACCAGATTTTCCAAAGAAATCATGGGTAATGACAAATAATTTGTCTATTTTGTGTTTGTATGTCCCATGTTGCCCATAAGTATATCCCATATTGTTCTGAAGTATAAGACTTCCAAATGTAATAGAGGTCACAGAATTATAATGGAGATCACAAACTGCATTTTGTAACTCAATGAGACATCACCACAATACCATGAAAAACCAGAAAGAAAATGTGGTTTGGGTCCTGTACTTAAAATAAATACTAATAAACAGTATATATTTTTTACATAATATAATATTAAAGTATACAGATAATTTAAAAGTTTACTGTCACTTTTTAAAGTAAACTTTTTAAATAATAATACAAAATAAATCATATTTTGTAAACCTATTTCATATACACAAACCTACTAAAATACTGAATATACAGATGTTTGAGAATTTCATAATCATTTGCATATTGCAAATAGCCATTTTATAATCAACGTATTGAGTGATTGTACTCTCATAAACAAATTTGGGGGGGGGAAATGAATAAACACAAGGTGTATGCTGTGAGTGAAGGGTATTTTTCCTACCTGATAGACCTGAATCCTCCTCGCTGTTGTCTCCCTCCTCGCCTGCTTTCTCCAGGTTGCTGAGGGACTTGCTACGTGTGCGGAAGTTTCTCAGCAGGTTACGGTGCTCCTGGTAAGTGATGGGAGGACTGTCAGGATTGATGTGAACCGGACGAGGGGTTCCGTAGTAGTTCCCTAATCCAGTAAATATAAAAAGCATGTCATTCAGGTCTTCCAGGAACAAGGATTTAAGGTTAGATTAAAACCATGGATATGCTGTATTTATTGCAGAGTAAATCAATAGCTTTATTTAAAAACAAATATCCAAGAGGAACAACACAATCTTGCAATCAAGGTCACATGATAGTCCTTTATATTGCCATAGTATATTCTCTAAAAGCATAAAAACCACTTCAAGGATGGAACACTATACAACAGGACTGACATTATATCTTCAGACATTTCAACAGATTTGAACCCTGATCTCCATCTGGTATTGATTGAGTAACTTGCCTTTGCAGTGGTAAGTAAATCATACCTTGCCGTGTCGGCAAGGTGAGAATGACGTTTATGGCATTTTGTAAATGCAGCAGCATTTTTTATGCTAATTCATTTTATTCGTTTAATCAGGCGAGGTAGGTGATCCTGCCCCTGAGAGCCATAACTCACATTCTAAAGGCACATGTGTCACAGAGCCCACAGTAATGATGCTGAAAGCCCAATGAGCTTCCCGTCCCACACTGAATATTGAATTGCGATACATTTGCCCTGAAATGCCTATTTTAGTGGGTGTTAGTGATTGGACCGTGTATGGACCAAAGGCTTTTATGTTTAGTATTAACTGACGTTGTGTGGCTCAAAGTAGAAACCTGACAGCATTTCTCCAATTTACAATAATAAAAAAATATATATTAGTTACTTAAAGGGGTCATATGATGCGATTTCAAGTTTTCCTTTCTCTTTGGAGTGTCTCCAAGGAGGCGCTGGTGCATAGATTATATCCCTGAAGTTGCAAAGACTAAAGTTTTAAAACCAAAGAGATATTCTTTATCAAGTTAAGACTCTGCCACGCCCCCCCAAAAAAACGGCTCGTTCTAACACGCCCCAAATATCTACGTCACTATGTGGAAATATAAGCATAATGCCGCCAAATGTTCATGTAAAGAAAGAAGGCGTGGTTTCAGGAAAAGCAGTTGTGTTGATGCAGCCATGTCAGGGAGAACCTGTGTGTTTCTAGGCGAAAGCAAAGCACTTTATTTGGCCTTCCTAAAGTAGATGCATTTAGGAATCTTTAAGATTACTTACAACAGAACAGCAATGCATTTTATGGACTACCGTTTCGTGAACCTAGGAGAGGAGGTAATTCTTACTTTGCTATGACAATCTGGCGCTTCTGATCAGCTACTGTTTTGTTATTAGTTTATGTATTTGCTATTGACTGTTCAAATGGAGAGTTTTGCGCATCGTGTGTGTGTGTGGGTGTGTGTGAGGAGAGAGAGAGAGCGAGAGAAGAGCGGAGAGAGCGGTTATATCACAGTGGAGTCGGCTGTGTTAACCGTGGCTTGTGTACTGCAAACTCATACCAGCTTCATCACTGTGTCTGTAACTCGACTCTGTTCCCCTTTCGGGCTCTGTCCTTACATTTATTTTGAAAGATGAAGCTAGCGATTATGGTAAGGGCGTTACATTTCTGACGAGTGCTTGCGGTACAAACAAGAAAAAAAATTCCGCCAGTCACAATGCACTGGGTCAGCTGGCCACTCAGAGCAGACTACTGCGCTTTCGAAGTAGATTTGTAGAAAACGACTGTTTGAGAGAGACTGGGGTCATAGATACCTACAAAAAGTACAGTAAATTTGAAAAATAATGTTTTATTATTATAAGCGATTAAAGCATGTCCCACATATTCTGTTACGACCAATACACAAATATTAATCTTTAAAGGAAGCGCCATCATAGACCCCTTTAAAAGCTAGGCTGATGGGACAAAATTAAGATACACTGAAGTTAGGAATCAATATTTTCTCATAGGCCCTTTTTCTGTCTCAATTTCACTTCATTACGGGACTTGTTAATATATACAAGCACCAACACTGCAGGTTTAGCATGATGGGTTTAACCATAGTTAAAATAATAATTAAGATATTAAAAAGGCATATTCCCAAAATGAAAAAAAGATACTGAGCAAAACTTTTTTATTCACATTTCATTGGACTTTGCTTATATATAATATGAATATAATCTAATATAATTTAATATAGATAAGTATTGCAAGCACAACAGCTGTGTTGATGCATGTTGATGTGTGTAAATGGAGCTCTTAGAACTGTGAATCAATAGATCAACACTGGATACAAAGCCCCATAGATCTAACGCATGACCTTAAAAAACATCCAAGGAACATTCAACAACAAGTAATGAAATAATTAAGTTGCACTGTAATTCTATACTTCCTCTTCTTTATATTCATGAATTATTCAGGTATGAGGCTGACCTTTGAACTTCCCGCTCTCCAACAGTGCCCCCGACTCCTCCAGCGAGAAGAACTCCTCAACGGAGACAAAGTTATAGTCGACTCCCGTGATCTCACCGTCTCGTGGCTGTCTAGTCGTACCTGAGGGTGACATCAAAAAGTAAGGGATGCATTAAATACAGCAAGCCCAAATATCTTACAGAACTATTGACAGATTGCTGACCCACACTACAGCCTTCAGCTCAATCCCCTCTCCATCCAGCCTTGACTGACAAGTTAACAGGGCTATGAACAGCCCAGACCAATTACAGCGATACAGCCTAGAAAATCTGACACAGCCCTCCCTCTTTCCACAGGCTTTGAACGGCTCCACACTGACACAACCCACTGCACGAGATATCATTTAGTCACTCTCTACCACAGGACACAAGATCCTAACTCCAATTGTCTCTGCCGCTCGTATCTCTAATTAAGTCTGATGAAGCGAAATCCCCCAGTACATCAAAGAAAGGCATGCACATTAGTCCCAGCGATTCGCTCGGGCGGTCCTGCACTCTGCAGTGTTGTTTGTTTGTTGATGGTATTGATTCTTCACCCACATCTCACACAGCCAGTGCCTTCTGACTGATCGACGGCGCCTTACTACCGGGGCCACACTACCACCACAGCTTCAATCACACAAGGAGAGGTACACTCGGAGCGATGAGAGCGTGAAATGCTCTCCTGCTAATTTTAATGCTGCCGTCAAGGTGTGTAAGTGGGATAACCTATTGTGGTTCCAAGATTTAATCATGCCCAAATCCATGCAATGAAGGATTTCTGGGCCATGATAACTGCTGTTATGCTGGAAAGCTCTACATGTCACGTGTTATGCATTTGCACACTGTGTGTCGTGATGTATTCCAACTGCGGGTTCGTTAATAATCAGATAATATACGCGATGAGCGGTTATTGATGTTATCATCGATCATTGTGAAGACTAGCACACTGCTGTGTGTTTTGCAGCCGCAGGCTGCTGGTGTTTGGACTGTATTGAGCGGGTTTCTTCCATGCCAGGGGCATGTAAACAGGTGGAGTGGTTAATAGAGTTGGAAAGAAACGCGTCAAACAAATTTCAATTACACAAAAATAGTATGCCAAAGAGAGCAAAGGCTTCATATGCACTATATGAGGACAATTCTTTAATAACATTGATCTGGTGTGCTCAGGGTAGAATTATAGGCAGGTTTGCGTTAAAATTTCCCAAGACATTGAAGCAAATGCAACTATTATTCCCAATTGGACCTTTATGTATCACAATTTTATATTTGTATCTCAAATTTCTGCCTATTTTTCACAATTGTGCCTTTATTTCTCAAAACTCACCAGTGCAATTATTTTTCACTATTTGACTTTTATATCTCAAAATTGTGCCCTTTACAGAATTGTGCCTTTATATCTCACAATTTGGGGGGTGTATATTATATTTACAGTGGGGGGAAAAAAAGTATGGTTAGTCACCACCAATTGTTGCAAACATGTCTCCGACTTAAAAATATGAGGAGGCCTGGAATTTTCATATAGGGGAACCTCACCGAGAGAGACAAATTAAAAAAAAAGCCAGAAATCACATTGTAGGATTTTAAGATTTTTTTCAAAATTATGGTGGAAAATAGTATGTGGTCATAACTAAATTTCATCTCAATACTTGTTCTATAGACCGCTATTGTTGCAATGACAGAGGTCGAAATGTTGGGTTCTAGGTAAGATCTTGCACAAAGGTTTCACACAGCTGTTTGCGGTATTTTGGCCCCTTCGGCTCTCCATGCAGATTCCTCCTCTAAAGGCGTAAATTGTTTTTGGGGCTGGTCTCTGGGCAGGACACGAATGTTTCACTCCCTCCCAAGTATGTTTTATGGGGTTTTTTAGATCTGGGACTGCTAGGCCACTCCAGGCCTGAATCTTTCTTAGGCGGAAGCACTCCTTCGTTAAAGCCGGGCGTGTGTTATGGATCATTGTCCTTCTGAACGACCCAGCGACGTTTCATCTGTCAATGCCCTGTAGCTGATGGACGGAGGTTTGGGGGTCACCAAAATCATCACGATACCAAAAAATGGCCACCATTCATTCTTCGTTGACACCGATCAGGTCGTCCTGTCCCCTTTGCAGAAAAGCATCCCCAAAGCATGATGTTTCCACCCCCTTGCTTCACAGTAGGTATGGTGTTCTTTATGCAACTCAGCATTCTTTCTCCTCCCAACACGACAAGTTGAGTTTTTACCAAAAAGTTGTATTTTGGTTTCATCTGACCATTTGACATTCTCCCAATCCTCTTCTGGATTATCCAAATGCTCTCTAGCAAACTTCATACGGGCCTGGACATGTACTGGCTTAACAGGGGGACACGTCTGGCACTGCATGATTTGAGTCCCTGGCAGCGCAGTGTGATACTGATGGTAGCCTTTGTTACTTTGGTCCAGCTCTCTGCAGGTCATTCACTAGATCCCCCCATGTGGTTCTGGGATTTTTACTCACAGTTCTTGTGATAATTTTGACCCCAAAGGGTGAGATCTTGCGTGGAGCCCCAGATCGAGGGATATTATCAGTGGTCTTGATATGTCCTTGCCTTGTCTAGTAAGTGCTCACGCCACCAGTGGTTTCTTCAACCCTAATACGCTAAATACCTATTGCAGATTCAGTCTTCCCAGTCTGGTGCAGGTCTACAGTTTTGTTTCTGGTGTCCTTTTACAGCTCTTTTGTCTTGGCCATGGTGGAGTTTGTAGTGTGACTGTTTGAGGTTGTGGATAGTTGTCTTTTTTACTGATAACGAGTTCAAACAGATGCCTATAATACAGGTAACGAGTGGAGGACAGAGGAGCCTCTTAAAGAATAAGTTACAGGTCTGTGAGAGCCAGAAATCTTGCTTGTTTGTCGGTGACCAAATACTTATTTTACAGAGAAATTTACCAATTAATTCTTTAAAAATAATGTGATTTTCTGGATTTTTTTTCCCAATTTTGTCTCTCATAGTTGAGGTATAACTATGATTAAAATTACAGGCCTCTCTCATCTTTTTAAGTGGGAGAACTTTAACAATTGGTGGCTGACTAAATACTTTTATTCCCCACTGGTCTTCTCAAAGTTACAGCTATTGTTTCACAATTTTTTTAAAACCTTTATTGCTCAAAGTTATGGCTATTCTCAGATATCCATACATTTATATCTCCAAAACTTTGCCTTTATTTCTCAAAATTGCATCTTTATATCTCACAAAAGCTATTTTTATTCTCAGTTTGACCTTTATATCTAAATATTGTGACTTTTTTCATAATTGTACCTTTATATGTCACAACTGTATTTTTATAGGCAAAGTTAAGCTATATATTTGCTATATAAATACTTATCCAACATGCTTTTTGGAATTATCGTGTAGTTTGTTATTACTGTTTTGTTTTTTTTTGTTTTTTTTACTTAATCCAACCGCAAATTTGTATATTTTAATGTAGAATATAAGTAGTATCTGGTATTGATCTATCAGTACATCGAACTGTTTCTGGTCACTGAAATAGACTTGAAAGGCAAACAACAGCTTGCTACTATTGCCAAAATATTCTTCTACAGATCTTCCACTCTTTTACAAATCTACAAATACCGGCAAATTCCCAAAGGCTGGAGAGGATTTCAGTTATACTTCCTCACAGACACCAGACAAGCTCAGTGTGAATAATTCTCTCAGAGCTCCAGCTAAGTGATTGAAGCACACATCAGAGACATCAAGAACACATTATGGCTCTCTCCCTCCATGAATTAATAATGAGCTTGTTAATTATTTCTCAGGTTTCTGACCCTTTGTGTCATAATGATGACCTACTATAAATAACCTCACCGTGACCTCAGCAAACCCAAGGTCCTTCTTATGACAGATCGAGAGACCTACAGCTAGACAAGAGCAAGAGTGACACTTCAGTTCACACTCAGCAGAAGTCTTCCTTCTACATTAGTAAACCGTATTCAGCAGGGCGTACTGATACAGCTTATTTGCACTGTGGTGGAGGACCACAAACTATCCTCACGGCACAAACACAAAGCAAACTAATGACAAACACATGATGCCAAAGGGAAAACTATGCAACTTCAATCAATCTTTGATGCATCAGCTGAGCAGCATTGGCGTATAAAAGAGTTTTCAAGTAATTTATACTTTTCAAAATGCAATCAAACCAGCTGAATTTGAAAGTTCATTGTACATCATACAAAAGCAGAGTAATCTGTGCAGTGTGCAATCTATTCTCTAAAGAGACCCCCTCTGTACTCACCCATTATAAAAGCCATTTAATTTGATTCTATTGCATGAATAATTGATAAATGGCCGACAGTTTCTTAATTCCTTTAAGTGGTTTAATCCTTTATGTCCTGCGCTCCTCTTTAGCAGTGGACCATGTGAACTCTCTCAGCCTGCTGGGCCAGTCGATGTCTATTGTTCAGTGGCTTTGGTTTAATTGAACAGCAGCTATATTTGTTTTATTCTAATGTGCTCTCATTTGGAATCAATACAAAATTACTTTAATATCTGAATACACATCCTAAAAAAACTATATAATCTGTTGTGGATGGTAGGAATCAGATGGACATATAGTGAGAATGAATTTACTGCACTAGACATTGATATTATAACCTGCTTGTAGGCATACTGTTGAGCTCTTTATGAACTTGAAATGAGGAATGATGGGATAAACAGCATTACACAATCCAATCCAGTCAGAAAATACAAACAGAAAGTGAGTTAAATAGACATCAAATGAAATACAAATATGAAAGTAAGATGTTAGCTGATGATTTAAGTATTCTACTGTATTTTGAATGCATTACTGCAACATATCTGCATACTTTCCTGCTGCCTACAGCTTTATGAGAAAGACATTATGTAATAATAGTCTGATACAGTCATACACTGTCTAATACAATCATTATACTGCAGTCATTTGACTAGACACACACTTGTGCTCTTAGTGAGTCGCCTTGCTGTATAAAGCTGCGGTCACGTGATTCTATTAAGCACAAAAATATATCACTCACAAATATTGGGCAACATAGTTTATATTTAATTGGAAAAAAATTTGGTATTGAATGAATTACATTTAGACAGCGGATATTCAAAAGAAGCTACAATTACTGTAAATAGTGCTGGATACCATGTGCACCGTATGTAAACAGATACAAATAGCATCATATTTACACTAAGTGCAAATACTGATACATGATATTCATACAAAGTTTAAATAGAAATCATATGCTGTTTGCACTAAGGGTAAATTATAAAAGCAATGGTGGATAGAGTTAGTGAAAATTGCCTTCTGTTGGTGATTTGCACTTAGTGTAAATAGACAGTGCCTTATTTTTATTATCACACCCTGCTTGGAATATTCTGAAATTGGCTTTTCTGTGAAGAATATATGCAATACTGAGTTTTTTTTTTGGCTAAAGACAATGGGTCCACTCACTCAATACAGATACAAGCAAAATATACTCATCACAATATAACATCCATCAAAAATCAACATAAGGATTTAACATTTTTCTTTTTTTTTGTCAGCATATTCAAGGTCAGGCTTTGACTCTGGCTATTTCCATTGATTTATTTATTTAATTTTTGACCTTAGATCAAGGCGTGATGGTTTATGCATTCACTTCGCCCCAATTACCGTCAACAATACCGCTGCATACATCGGACAGGTAAAGTATGACTACCAAGCTGGAGGCATCCAGACTGTTTACTCTGCTATTTTCCATCTCTGTCAGATGAAACTAGAACTCTCAGCCGGAGGCCCCGGCAGGCCTTCCTGTCCACTCTGCTTAGCCAAACTAAAGCCGCTTCAGGGTCAGGCTGAGAGATCTACACAGTTATGCTACACTGAAGGGAATAATTCACCCAAAAATGCTAATTCTATCATCATTCACTCATGTCGTTCCAAACCTGTATGACTTTCTTCCTTGAGTGAAGACATTTTTCCAGACAATGAAAGTGAATGGGCACAAGAGACAATTGTTAATTGTCATTGTATGGAAAAGAGCAGCTTGGACATTCTGCTAGATAAAATAGTATATTACGAAAGCATTTGGCTCATGAGTCTGAACGAAGCATTCAAGATACTCAGCTGTCAGAAGAGCTGAGAGAGCTGGTCTCAGAGTATAAAAAACATGTAAAAGTCAAAAGGGTAACAAAGAGAGTGAAAAGATATGAAAAGAAACTGCTGACAAAATGAAAATGTTCCTATAAATTTATACAACACCTGCCTGGCAGCACTGCATTATAATAGCTTTGCTATTATTACTAACAGTACACTTTATTTACATTATTGTCATTACATATTCACTACAGCACTGTGAATGAAATTTGTATTATCAAATGACCTGCATTGAAATGAGAGAAATCTTTATTATTTGATGATTCATAAGCTGTTTTGCAAATTAAATCTGTATCATTGGATGTGAAGAAACTTTCTATTATTTTTGTGTTAGTGTTGCAGAAATTATGCACTTTACCTTAAAAGCATGTGAATAGAGTGCTTTTTCATTTCAACCACTGAATGAAAAGATTGTTTGTAGTTGATTGTTTCACTTTTTATTTCGTACTTGGTATTAATGGGACTTTCAATGAGAAAGCGACTTTTTAAAACAGTAATGTAATGAATACATCATACATACAATAGGAGTAACACAACAATATAACACATTATTTTCAAGTTATGTTATCAAACACAGATGAGCCAGTTATGTGTAGCCTACAGATTTTCATATATTTATCAGTAATTGTCTGATGCAACTTAAAGGGGTCATATGATGCTAATTTCAAATATCATTATTTTGTGTATTAGGTGTAATAGAATATGTTAGCATGCTTTAATATTCAAAAAGCACATTCTTTTTCACATACTGTACATTATTGTAGCTCCTCTATGCCGTCTTTCTAAAACGTGTTGATTTCTACAAATCCCCTCTTTCCGAAAAGCTCATTGTGCTCTGATTGGCCAGCTGACCCAGTGTGTTGTGACTGGGTTGAAGTCCAGCGGTGTACTAATGTAATCGTAAGCTTCAGCTTCCAAAGCAATTATAAAGACAGTTAATAATGTTGTATAATATTGTCTTGGCAAAGTTGGAATTGCCCCATTTTTTAGAAACAGCCTTTGTGCACAGCTGGTCGTATACTCTCCCAGGTTCAGAAAACTGTTCTGTAAAATGCGCAGCACAAGCTCAACAGTTCTGTTGTACAGACGGAACAGTGTTGTAAATAAAATCTTAACCACTGATTCCTAATTGTGTCTACTTTCGGAAGGCTAAATAAAGTGCTTTTGTTTTCGCATTGAAACACACAGCGTCTCCATGACATGCTGCATCAACACCACGCCTTCTTTCTTTCCGTATTCATTTGGGTGGCATTATGCAAATAACAACATCATCATTATGTCTCTAGCTAAGGAGAAATATCTGAGCAGTGTGTGATGCTGTTGAGATCTTTTCTAAAGCTTTAAAGGAGACAAATATGAGAGATCCGGAGTCTCTTGCTGGAGAAAAATCTGAGCACAGTGTGTGATGTTGTTGAGATCTTGTTTGAAACATTGGAGGAGACAAATATGAGACCACCAGAGTCCTTAGCTAAGGAGAAAAATCTGAGCACAGTGTTTGGTGATGATGATGAGGTCTCTTCTAAAGCTTTAAAGGAGACCATTGTGACAGTGTTAGAGTTTTTGTCTCAGGAGACAAGTTTGAGAAGCAGGAGACTCGAGCAAAAATCTCCATTCGATGTTAAAATAACCTCATTTCTGTCTAGAAGAAATATTTGAGATGTTAAAGAGATCTCACTTTTGATTTTTCTTTCCTCTGGGATAAGACAATATAAGAATGAGGAAACAGACCACTTTGAAAAATTAATAGAAAAAAAATCAGTGACTGTAGGAAATAGGAAGCATTAGCAAGACGGCTGCTCACTGGGTGGTCTTGTTTAAAGGACTTTGATAAGTTCTCTGCATGCAAAAACGGACATCATAGTCACATTCCTCTGAACAAATCTGTGTCCTTTAAAGCTTTGACTGCCTTGTGATGATTATTCATAATCTGAACTCAGGTCACTATCATAATAGAATCAGCTTTTTCAAATGCAATCTGTCAGTCTGGCAAATTACGCTGTGAAATCAATCTTAATGTGATAATCAGATACAGTATCTTGAATATACCATCAAAAAGGGCTAAATTTAACGTCTCCAATTATCATTATCCCCAAATATTGCATGATATATCAACATAGAGTATTATCTGCAAGTTCAAATACAATGGATGACTGAAAATTAAACTGCACAATGGCTAAAATCATTATCACACATCAGCAGCTGACACATCTGCAAACATTCCTGTTTGTACAAACAGCTTTTGTTCTCCAGGACTAACTGTAGCATTTTTAGGTGAGGACAAAATTGGGAATTCAAAGTACCTAGCTGTAGGGGCCCTATCCTCCTTCAGCAGACTGAGATGAAGAGGAAACTAACCAGAACAGTGTGTTTTGTGTGTTCACTGTTCTGTGAAAGTATTTGAATAATGAATGTTTGAGGGTGTCCATGTGAGAGCAGCACGTGCAAATCTTGAAGTGTGTTGCTGTATTACAAATGAAGCTTATTTGTGTATTGGAATAGCCCAAGACAAGCTCAAAGGCATGCCTGCAGTTATTGTTTATGTGTGTGTGTCTCAGCAAGCAGAATGGCACACAACGGGCATCGTCAAGCTCGGCATGACCTACAAACACACACCCACACATGCTCAAACACATGTGCAGAGCCAGACGGCATCATGTCCTTCGGGCGAACTATGAGAACCGACTGAAAACTTTTCAAACAATGTCTGAGGAACAATGAAAGAGAAAAACAGAGCGCCAGCCTCTCCAGGAAGTTCCTGAAGTGGCCACGAAAGTTTCACAATGTATTCAAAGTCCCCTTAAGGCAAGTCAGTTCACTCGGCGGCCATCTTCCCAGATAGCACATGTACGTCTGCAAGATGTCTGTTAAAGATTGCTTCATCTGGAAAGCATCTGCTGTGTACAAACATCTGATAAACGTCTTTAAGATGTCAGTTTTACATACATTCTAAATCATAAACATCTTAAAGACATCTTCTGAATGTCTATTTGACATCTGATAGGAAACATCCTATAGACGTCTTTCAGATGTAAATGCAGATAGACGTGTCCGTGACGTACATGTGCTATCAGGGTTGGTAATACCCCAGACAACTACTTTCTATGTAAGTAATAGACATGTACATAGACAAGTACAGCTCCTATGAAATTGAATAGGGAATGGCTAAAATCTCCAAAACAGTTTGTCAAGATTCTGCTTAAATAATTTATTTCAAATCAGCAACAAAATCTGACAAGATTGATTGACAGCTTCTTTACATTAAATCACACTATAAACCTGTATTTTTTATGGTTATCTACCTAATGCACATTTTAGAGTAAACAAACTTGATCAAAAATGGTGACTGCATCTTTTAACTGAAATACAGGACTTATATACCTATGATCTCCCCCTCCTTATATGTCTCTGGTAATAATTCCGCTGTAAAAACTAGCAGAACTTCATCTACTTAACAAAAGCTTATGATTTTGATGGAGGTTAATCCAAAACTGTGTCTTATCGCTGCACAAAGATTAAAATGAGAAAGAAATTACTCAAAATATAATTAGGATTTTAAAGTTCAGTATAAAGGGCAGAGAAAAATGAAGCAACAGGGAGTTGAGTGGAACAGAGGGAGTGAAAGAGAGACGACTGATTGAAAAGAGCATGAAAAGCAAAGTGAAAAGCAAGGAAATGTTAAGAGGCCGTCTTCAACGGTTCTCACTCACAGAGCGTCAAAGATATGCATTCAAAACACCACTGCTCATATTAAAGGATTGTATAAAGTATAAAGACGGTTTCTTCAAACATTTCTTAGGGTTCCATTAGAAATAATACAGCATGTTGGGTTTGAGGATGAGAATGCCATGTAAATAATGACAGAAAAAAAATAATTGTTTATTTGGTAACTATCTTCATCTTTCCCTTCGCTATCTCTCTTTCATTCTCCGCATCCTTCCTTCCTCGTCGCAGTGAAACCAATTGGAGCTGTCAACACCTGCTTTCTATTAAATGGATCAAACCTCAATTAACACTTCATCAGAAAAACTGCAGTACCTTGAGCTTGATCAGTCTGCGTGCAAGATGTTAAGTGCTACTGCATGAAATAAGCTCATTTTCTAGTAGTTTATTGGGTTGTTTAAACTTGTGTGTGTATGTGTGTTTAACCATAGAAAAGAAGAATTACAAATGAATTAATGCAATGAGATTAAATGAAGCAAATGGGGACTTTTGCTTTGGTCTTCTGCTTCTCAGATTTGTCTCCTGAGAAAAAGACTAAGAAAAAGAGATCTTAAGATCATTAAATGTAAATAAAATAAAAAGGTTATCAGATAAAATGAAAAGATTTCAATATTAACTAAAACATTTTGTTCAAAATTTTCTATAACCAAATTATCCGAGTTAGAATTTCCACATTAATTTAATCTGATATCCTTGCTGTATATAATGGTTTCTAAATAGTGATATATCTATAGTGTCTCATTTGGTTTTATTTTGTCCTAAGGACTTTCAAGACAAACAGCTGAGACAGAGTTGATACCTACAGGCAGTAACAAAACATTGCTCTGTTTGTTTAAGGGTCATATGATGTTTTTTTAAAGATCATTATTTTGTGTATTTGGTGTAACAGAATATGTTGACATGCTTTAATGTTAAAAAAACACATTCTTTTTCAAATACTGTACATTATTGTAGGTCCAATATGCCCCGCCTCTCTCAAACGCTTCGTTCTCTACAAAGTCCCTCCTTCCGACAAGCGCAGTCTGCTCTGATTGGCCAGCTGACCCAGTGCATTGTGATTGGCGAACACCGCATGCACTCGTCGGAAATTTAACTCCCCTTACCATAATCGCGAACTTCATCTTTCAAAATAAACGTAAAGACAGAATAATGTCATTAGTTTAAAACCATCGTTCAAGCCCGAAAGGGGACAGACCGTAATGATGCAGTACACCAGCGGCGGTTAAGACAGCTCGACTCTACTGGTGATGTGACGCTGTCTCCTCTCTCGCGCTCTCTCTCTCTCTCACACACACACACACACGATGCGCAAAACTCAAACATTTGAACAGTCAATAGCAAATACTTAAACTAGTAACAAAAACATACTTACAGTAGCTGATTCAAAAGCGCCAAATTGTCATAGCAAAGTCAGAATTACCTACTCTCCTAGGTTCACGAAACGGTCATACATAAAATGCATTGCTGTTCTGTTGCAAGTGATCTTAAAGATTCCTAAATGCATCTACTTCCGTAAGGCCAAATAAAGTGCTTTTGCTTTCACACTGAAACACACAGCGTCTCCCTGACATGGCTGCTTCAACACTAACTGCTGTTCCTGAAACCACGCCATCTTTCTTTGCGTGAACATTTGGGCGTATTATGCAAATATTCCCACATAGTGACCTAGATAAGTGGGGGCGTGTTAGAACGAGACGTTTTAGGGGGTGTGCACTAGTCTTAACTTTTATAAAGAATATATTTTTGGGTTTGAGACTTTATTCTTTGCAACTTCAGGGATCTTATCTATTCACGAACAGCTTGTAACACTCCAAAGAGAAAGGAAAACTTGAAATCGCATCATATGACCCCTTTAAGCAATCAGACACAACAACAGCTCATCCAATGACGTGAGTTTGGGGAGGAGCTATCTGTTTGTCTGACCAATGACAGAAATGGGGGCGGATCTGGGAAACCTGTTTGGAAAACAGTCACTTTTTTCTGTTTGTGGTGCTAGTAAAACTACACCCTTCTCCTTCAAATGAAACATAAATTATTTTATTAAAAAAATTGTTTTGCTTTTAACGAGCAACGTCTGAACAATATTTTTTGGGGTACTCACAGGGCACAGCTCTCAAGTAGAGGTTTTCTCGGATCACCTGCTGGAGTTGACTGTCTATTGAACCTGGTGTGAAACATTTGCTAAGGTATAACCTTAGATCCTTGCATAGAGTTGAGCCTGGGAAAAAGGACAGAAAAAGAATTAATAAAGGGAAAGATGGAAAAGCGAACAAACAGAGACATTTAGATTTTTTTAACACATACAGTAAGAATATCCCATACATTAACATTTACAAATGAGACAATGTGCTTACCCACCTCAAGATCTGCAATTCAAAAAAACTGAAGAGCTTGCGAAAATAAACACACACAAAGATCAATTCTGCCCATTCCCTCGAGGCGGTATTGATTAACCTTTGTAGATATTAGAGGTGTTTCTAATCAATCAAATGAAGCCAGGGTTGCTCTACCTTCCGGCCAGAACTGCACAGAAATGCTACCGAAGACTACAATGAATTCACATGTTGATGGTCAGTATAATGCCGTATTGTAGAAACACATTCGGGTTATAATGAAAAGTGTGTGCCATACAGAGACATTCTCCAACACACACATACACAGCCCTGGATTAAAGTGAAAAATGTCACACACACAGTCTTGGCACGGCTGCCCAGTACTTCACTCAACATGGCTGATCTCTTTATTTCATCTGCTGTGGTTTATGGTCTCTGATGACAGGCCACTTGGCTGTTATAGATGAACAGAGTGCCTCTCGAACCCATCAAAATGACAGACCCACCCCCACTCCACCTCTCCTAGTAATAAAACATAGCTCACAGTTCTCATAAAGCAACACATGAGCACCACATGAGCACACACAAGCACACATCATATAGGTATGAAATGACCGCTATGATATTCCAGGAGGACACTATTGCGGAACTCTACTCAATTCAGCCAAATACTCATACTTTTTAATACTCAGACTTTGTCTCAGCTGTTTCTCTTGAAAGTCCTTAGGACAAAATAAAACCAAATGAGACACTATAGATATATCACTATTTAGAAACCATTATATACAGCAAGGATATCAGATTAAATTAATGTGGAAAGTCTAACTCGGATAATTTGGTTATAGAAAATTTTGAACAAAATGTTTTAGTTAATATTGAAATCTTTTCATTTTATCTGTTAGCCTTTTTACTTTATTTACATTTTATGATCTTAAGATCTCTTTTTCTTAGTCTTTTTGATTTCCAATCTACCTTTTATTTCTAAAATTTTAGAGAAAGTTGTTTTTAATCAACTGCTAAGTTATTTAGATTCAAATCGTGTGTTTGAAACTTTTCAGTCAGGTTTTAGGAAACATCACAGTACTGAGTCTGCCCTTTTAAGAGTGTTAAATGATATCTTGATACCAGTTGATACTGGTAACTCTGTAGTACTTTTGCTTTTAGACTTAAGTGCAGCATTTGACACTGTAGACCACAGTATTCTTATTTCCCATCTTGAACACTGTGTGGGTATTAATGGTTCTGTCCTAAAATGGTTCAAATCTTATTTAAAAAATAGAACTTTCTCAGTTTGTGTAGATGGGTGCTCATCCTCTAAATCAGTGTTGACATGTGGAGTTCCTCAAGGTTCTATCCTTGCTCCAATTTTATTTTCTTTGTATATGCTCCCGTTGGGTTCCATTTTTAATAAGCACAAAGTGTCGTTTCATTGTTATGCTGACGACACGCAGATTTATGTGCCTTTTAAAAAAAAAATGACAACCAGAGTTTGAGTGATTTAACTGCTTGTCTGTCTGATATTAAGGCTTGGATGTCTCATAATTTTTTGAATCTCAATGAGAGTAAGACTGAGGCAATTGCGTTCGGTTCTTTAGCTGTATCTGGCAACATACAGCAAGTGCTGGGTGATCTGGCTGCATATGTCAAGCCCTCTGTAAAAAATGTGGGTGTTGTGTTTGATTCTGCTTTGACTTTTGATAAGCAAGTAAATGCAGTAGTTAAATCAAGTTTTTTTCAGCTCAGACTCCTTGCTAAGGTGAAGGTTTTTTTAACTTGTGCTGAGTTCGAGAGAGCTATACATGCTTTTATCTCATCTCGACTGGACTAATGCAATTCAATGTATATTGGTATTAACCAATCATGTATGAATCGCCTACAAACAGTACAAAATGCAGCTGTTAGACTTTTGAACGGCACTCGCAAATACGAACATATTACCCCTGTCCTACTCTCTTTGCATTGGCTGCCAGTCCATTTTAAAATAGAGTTTAAAATTTTACTTTTTGTTTTTAAGGTTTTAAATGGACTGGCACCTTCGTATCTTTCTGACCTTTTGAGTTTACACAGTCCAGCTAGATGTCTAAGGTCATCGAATCAGAAACTTTTATTGGTTCCTAGATCTAGGCTGAAGAGAAAAGGTAACCGGGCTTTTGCCATAGCCGGCCCTAAATTGTGGAACAGCCTTCCAATCTCTATTAGAACAATTGCAACAGAATCCCTTTTTAAAACAAGGCTTAAAGCCTACCTCTTTGAGAAGGCTTTTAGTGTATGAGCCAACAGGAGTTTATTATTTCAAATTATTATTTGTTTGTCATGTCTTACCATTTTATGTATTTTGATTCCTTTTAAACTATATTGTTCAGCACAATGGTCAACCATTGTTGTTTTATTGTGCTTTATAAATAAAATAAATGAAAATTAAATTAAATTAGTGTGGATTGCATTAGGGTCAGGGATCTGCACAAAGTACAGTATTAAACTTCAGCATGTAACTAGTCCTGCATTGTTTGTGTTATGGACATGAATGACACCTCAAATCATAGCTTGTTACTTTTCTAAACATTAATAAGATTTCTGCCTTCCGGAAGATAAAGCATGCAAAAAAATCCCATGGTTTACAGTAAAGGAGGGAATTAATTTGTGTCTATATACCAGAATAAATAAAGAATTAGAATTAATAAAGAACATAGAAACCACTCAGAGCACTGTAGCAGCCTCCTTGGAATGCCTTAGCAACCGCATAGTATCACACTAAACACCATTCAGAACACCTTAGCACTGCCCCTTGTACCATCCCAGAATAGCCAGCAACTAAACACCACTCAGAACACTTCAGCAACTAGCAATGACCTGGCAACTTTCTTGAATACTCAAGAAACATTATAGCAACCAAAATGTCTATCGCAATTCTCTAGCAGCCACCAATAAATACCACAGCAACCTCATATCAATGCACTAAACACCATTCAGAACACCTTAGCAATCACATAGCAATGACCTGGCAACAACCCACAACACACTACTGCATAGCAACATTAAGCACCACCTCAACAACTGCACAGAAATCTAGAAATGCCCTAGCAACCACAATAATGTCCTAGCAACACTTTAAACACCACTCATAACACCTCAGCAACAAGCAGTGAGCTGGCAACCACCTAGAACAACCTCGAACCAACAAAACAAACAATTTCCTAGCAACCACACAGCGACACATTAAACATTTTATCAGAAACACCATAGCAACCATCAAAAATACAGCAGCAACCACATAGCAACATGTCAAAAACACTCAGAACACCTCTGGCGACCACTGAAAACACCATAGAATTGCCCTAGCAACCACCAAAAATACTGTAAATTACAAAGCATTAAATGCCACTCAGAACAGCTCAGCAGCCATACAGCAATTATCTGGCAACCCAAAAGCATCGCTAGATAACTATGTTCGTAAATTTCACTGAACTCTACTGGGTACGACGGAACTTGTGACCATAATTACTTTTCGGAAACGCACCCCATCACACATCATGGTGGCAAATATTGCACAAGCAAGCATCACTCAAATTTTCTTCTTCAAATATAACATTTAGTTTAATAATTTATCAGCCGGTAGCAATTCAGTAAATTGCAGAAGTGCAAAATCAACATGAAACAATGGAAATGAAACAGGTCTAAACGAAGCAAATCCTCAGGCGTTCATTATGATCAATTCCACTGTTGGAAAGACAGAGTTGCTTTTATAAAGACTTGGATGTATTTCAGCAGGGACAGTACATATTGATATTTTTTTAAATAGAAGTGCCCGAATTAGCACAAAGCTCCTCTTCTCTGTGGCCGCTGCGTTTATATAGGATACACAGGCAGATCAAAAGACAATATTAATATCAGAACAGGATGTGTAAGTCTGTATTTCTAGGTCTATGAGATATTCTCATCAGCTCATGCAACATGCAACAGTGAATTACAACCTTACTGACAAAGCTCAATTTAATACTCTGCAGTTAATAGTGTTAGAGGTGTGAGAACGGCAGAGAGAGAGAAAGAGAAGAGAGGATGCAGAGGACTCAAGTTGTTCATCAATCTAATAGAGGACGGAGGAAGTCATGGTCAGGTGTGACAAACTGGTTGACAAAAAAAATCATCATGCCATGACACCTTGTGATAAATATCAGCGCCCCCTACAGACCCATGTGACATCAATACCACCATCCTGCAACCAGGGACCCAACTCTCTATCAACAGTTGACAAAGATGGATTTTGTTCTGCTTCAGAAAACATTTTTTGTTGTCAGAGTATGTCATACTGGTGTTGTTGTTAACTAAAACTGAAACTATTAAAATTTATTTTCGTTAATGAAGCTAAATTAAAAGCTTAAGTTGATATAAAAAAATGAGTAAAACTAAAACTGAAATAAAATCATTCAGCGAATATTTAAAACAAGCTGAAAGTGTCAAAAGCACATAAAATTACTAAAACTTAAACTAAAATTAAAATAAAATCACATTTGTAATTAATATTAATCAATCATATTTTAAATTATACTAAAATAGCTCAACAATACTGTAAAAAACAGTAATATTGTGAAATATTAGTACAATTTAAAAGCAATGTTTCCTATTTCAGTATATTTTAAAACGTAATTTTAAACAAAATGGCATGAATTTTCAGAAGTTATTACTCCAGTCTTAAGGGTCAAATAATCCTTCAGAAATAATTCTAATATGCTGATTTGCTGCCCCATTATTATTATAACAGTTCTGCTTAACATTTTTGTGGACCATAAAATTATCAAGGATCACTAATAATGATAAGAAACACCATTGGAGGAAAAAAAAATATTTAGAGAAAAGAAATCCACGTTCAACCCAGACAACTGAGAATGTACAGTTCCAACATTACCTGGAGACACTGTCTTGATGCGGATTGGATGGGGGCAGGAGTTTAGGAGCCCACGCACATCTCCTAAAGTCAGGCCCAAAATATGACATGGCCCGAACTGACAGAGAAACACAGAGAGAGGGGCATATAGACAGATTAAATTCATGTCAGTAGGGACTAAACATAGAAAATCTAATGCAAAACATTCAGGGTATTGGTATATCGTCAGTGCTTGGACATGTTGTAAATATGGAAGAAAGAATAAGGGTTTTAAAAGACTAAATGATCACTGAATATTCATTTTTGCAGGAACTATTTCTTTAAATCTGGCTGAGATGGAGCAGAGAGATCAGAGAGGGCAGGAGGTCAATATGTGCGTAAACAACAAGAATGTGCCCTCATTTCTAGGTGTACTGTAAGGAGCCTCCAGACAAATCAACAGATGCCGTCTCAGTGGGAGGCACAATAAACACAAACCTGCTTCATCGAAACGGGTGGAGGAGCTCTTTAAGGCAAAAGTGCTATTTGAAGCAACCCCTCAACAAAACACCTACACTGGCCCCGAAAAGTATTTCAACACTTAAATGCTTAAAAATGTATGTATGACACTGTAATAGACAACAAATTATCAATATTTATTTGAAAGAAAGATAGTACAAGCACACTTACCAAGCAAAACATTTGTTGGGTTTCAAGTTTTAAATCAACAGATATATTCTTTAAAAGTGATGAAATTTAACATGTAATTTGACAATTTGTTAAAAAAAAGAAATAGAATAAAAAGTAGCTCATTTATAACTTCCTTTAGATAGATATGAAAGCCTGTTTCAACCACGGAATAAAAAAAAAGAAAAAAGGTAATTGCGACTTTTTTTAAAAAGGTAATTGCGACTCTTTTTTCTAAGAATTGCAAGGGGGGAAATATCTGAATTGTGAAATAAAAAGTCACCTTTACAGTTACCTTTTTCTTTTAATCTGTTGAAACACGCTTCCAGACATACAGTAAAAGCATCAGTTAAATTAATAAACATTAATGTAAATGTAAATTTAAGACATAAAATATTTAAACACTTTGTGGATCTCCATAGTTAAAACACATGTGTAAATTTCAAGAGAACTGACTTCATACATTTACTAAAATAACCTTGACCCCAGTTGACAAAGTAATTGCAAAAAGCGCTTGGAAAAGTCACGTTACTTCTGAGAAAAGCATAGCAGCATTTATGTGCAGATGCCTCTTTATGATATTGTATTATCTAATGCAATAAAATTAATACAGTTTTAGTATGGCTTAGGTGCCTAAATACTATTTTGGGCAACTTTACAGTGTTTTTTCAACAAAATTCTCCAAAACTGTCCTACTGTCTGGGACCTGTGCTCTGTAATATTAGGCTGCATATACAAAATTACTATTGCATAACATAAACACAAAGAATACTGAAATGATGATTTACAGCTGTATTACATAGAATGATACAACTATGTCTGTTCTTCATGTAGACCCTTCATGCAATGTAGCGTTTATTAAACTTCTCATGCAATGATTACATTAAAATTAATTACTACTTGCAAAATAAAAACTGTGTGTAAAAAAAAATAGCTGTGTGTTGTTGGACATGGTAAATATGCTTTTAAAGACATGTAGCATGGCAAATACCATGGTATTCTTTGAAGCACCTTGTAGTACCATGTAAATATATATTTATATATGCAGTATAAAATATAATCAATTTAGTAAGAAAAAATAAGAATAGTATTATATTTAGTAAGAAAAATGTTTTTTAATAATTGTACACTGTAAAAAAAATATGTCAAAGTTGTAAAAACAATTTATTGGAGTATGTTTTACAAGAAAATGCTGTTTCATTTTTATCTACTTCAAAATTTCATGTTAAATTCATTGTTACTTGCCTTTTATTAAAATCGACTAGTCCTTTCCTGAATGAGAAATTGTTCCTACACCATTTTTTTCAGCGCAATAATTCTCACATTATACAGATGAGAACAGTCCAATTATAGAATTAAAAAAATAAATAAATAAAAATAAACAAACACATATTAACTTCAAATGTTTTCAAAGGAAAAAATAAATAATTAATCAGAGGAACAAAACATTTTCACCCAGTTCTCACTTGGTAACATTTATTAAATTAAATGGAGTTTCAGCTTTCTTTAGTAAAATTCGAGTGGACAGATCCTCTGATGTAAAGGTGACAGACCATGATTTAAAGAGACTATGATTTTTAAATCTCAGAGCTTTAACATGCAGAGATGCCCCACTAAGTGACAGTTGGCTGGGCTCACAAGAGGGGCAGGTGCAGTCTGAGCGAGAGCGCCTTGAGACATGACAGTATTGGAGCAGCGCTATCATTCCCTCGCCGGCCCCGTCCAATCTCTTACTCAAGAGCGACTTTAAAGCGGCAGTGATGTGTAGATGTCCAGCGAGAAACAGATAAGGGAAAGAGAGAGATAATCAGAGAGGAAGATCGAGACAGGACAGATGGTGAGGGATCGCGAGGGGCTGACAGAATGAAGGAATGCACGTAAGAGGAGGGCAAAGAGTTGGGTTATGGAGGAAAAGACTGAGGTAGGTTAGTTAGAGGACTGATGCCAGAGCAGGAGATAGCAGGAGACAAGAAAGGATAAGGATTAGATAAGATGGGGGAAAATATGTCTGTGACAGCCAAAGGGGATAAAGCAGATCAAGAGGTCAATATGGAAAAAAGAGCAAGGCTACTGCCTTGCAAATATTTGCCGTGGAAACCATAATTTTGCCAAAACTACTACAGTAATTGTTACTCTTACAATGTCATCACATTATAACTTCTATAGATTGTTTGAAGGAGATATTAGTATATTGTAGATCACTGGTTTAATGATTTGACGTGTGCTTTTTTACTTTACTTTACACTTTTTTAATTTTATAAGTGGATAATAAAATTGTTGGGGGAAAATATAGTTAGCAAACCATCTAGCAACCACCTAACAACCAAGCAGCTACCTAGCAACCACCTAGCAATGCCTTAGCAACCAAGCACCCATGCAGAATACTCTAGCAATACCCTAGCAACCAATTAACCACAGCAGCCACCTAGAAACCATCTACCAACCACCCATAACACCCTAGCAACCGAGCACCCACACAGAATCCTCTAGCAACCACCCATAACAACTTAGAAACCACCTAGTAATGCTGTATCAACCAAGTATCCATCAGCAACCACCAGCAATGCCCAAGCAACCAAGCACCCACATAGAATACTCTAGCAACACCCTTAACAATGAATTAATCACCCTAAAAACCATCTACAAACCAAAATAACACCCTAGCACCACCTATATGCTGTAGCAACCAAGCAACCAACTACACCATCCCACACCACCCCACCATGCCGCGCAGCAACCCTTACAACTACCTTGAATCTCTACACAACCTGCACACTTATACTAGCACCATTTCTACAAGTTTTCAAGGGCCAACATTACTGCATGTCTTCGATAACTTAAAAATATGATATTAAAGATAACAATGTCTGCAGTTATTTTTCCCCGTTTCAAGAGAAAAAAGCTTAGACCACTCTAGTTAGTTTGCTTGCTTATAGTGTCTAGCGTTTAAACTGATCCCACGCCGGCCTCGCTGGTGTTCCTGGTTTAGCTGGTCAGCAAGTGGTCCGCCTAACAAAAAAATGTAATGCCAAAACCCGCTCTAACACTGCGGTTAACGAAACTAAAAATAACTAAACCATTAAAATAGTTTTCAGCTGCAATAACGCTGAAATAAAATAAATCAAATATAAGATATAAACAAACTTACAATAGAAAGTTGTGCCTTCTCACCTAACTGAAATACATATAAAAAATAATTTAAAAACGAATAAAATGACAAGCACACCTAACAAAATCACTAAAACTCAAATTAAAATGTAAACTGAAAATATACAAATAAAAGCCAAATCAAAATACGAATAAATACTAAAATAGTATATAAATACAGCACTGCTCTAAAACACCACAGACCAATCTGACGAGGCTGGGAAACATTTTTTTTTGGATGCTTTTTTTTTTAAGATAAAAAGACCATCTTTTGTTTTTACAGCTATAAAATATGATTTATAGTAACGCAGCACATAAGTGAGCTTCCAGCACCTTCTTACACTTATCTCTTAATTGTCTCTCTTATGTTATTACCACCGGGGGTCTGAGAAAGATCAATATACCCTAATTGGTGATCGATACAATCCTAACCAGGGGTCAGACGAAGGAGCTGTCAACCTGACTGCGGCACAGTAGTGCCCACGGTTACAGTGTCCGCACGACCCCTCAGGCTATCCTGCCCACCAGGCTTAATGAGGATAATTAAACAACATGAGGAGCATCTGAGGAGACATGACTAATTGTTTCCAGTTGAGTGATTGGCCGATCAGTCATTTATCCAGCCCCGCCCCCGGAGATCCGGCAGTTGAGAGGAGGAGTCTTTTTTTAACAGCTACTGAGACAGAGATAAACTGAGCCAGGCTCCACGCAGGCTGCCATTGGCACAGGAAGAGGAGTCGTGGATATGACCTTGGAGCAGGAGAGCTCAGGTGTCTGTGGATAGAGGGGCGGGAAAACACATACACCACATACAGTATACACATACACAAAAATACACTCTCTTCAAGTGGATAAATAACTTTGTGTGAATGTCGTGAAAATTAGAAGTGATAAATTAAATTTAGCCAGTAACCCTATTAACAGACTGTTTAAACCAGACGCCCTTTTCTGTGGAGAAATGCATGTAAATACGCAGTCTACATTTGACTACGGTCTATGGGTTGGTTGAGCGATTTGTTACTTTCAGCTGAAGGCGTATATGTGGCGTGTCATGACTCTGCGTGTACATCTATTCTCCCGGCAAACACTGTACCCCGTTTCCTCTTTTCTGTTCTTTCTCTGTCCAGCTGTGTGACCTTCTATTGGGACAGTAACTGCATGGTTTTTACACATGAAACAGGGATGCATGCAGTTCCACTTTATATTTAAAAAAAATTTATATTAATAATAATAATATCAAAAATTATTATTTATTATTATTCATCCACAATTATACAGGTTGTAGCGCCAAACACCAAAACCAAAAATCCTGTAGGCAACTAACATAAGGTGCGTAGATCCAAAATATACAATAATATAGAGATGAAAGAGATCCGCACTTGTCCAGATTCAGCCAAAAAGGCTTATTACATTTATTGCTCAGAGGTCAGGTCACAAAAATATGTGCAAACAAGTGCAAATGTGTGTTGATTTTGTGTAGACCCACGCAGGACTTCAGTGCATCTTTATATGTAATTTCATAATTCTTTTGTCTCAGAAATGATTAAAGCATACTGTATTGATGTGTCAACACACTACAAAATGTACTTCTTTAAAGCATGACAAATGATTATTAAAACATAATGATTTGATTAATACTTTAAAGATAAACCTTTAAAATGACACTATTACACGGTATTCTTTTTAAAAGTGTACGTGAGTTAAAAGACAGTCAAGGAAGTTTTTCTCTTTAAGTACACTTAAATGGCCTTTCATTTTAGTAATATATTATCTGTGAGTACAGTGTTTTGAAATACAGATCTAAAAATACAGATTTTTAGATTTGACTGCAAGTGCACATTCAATACATTTAGTTTTCACACGGACAGACAGACAGACGACAGACATACAGACAGACCAGACATACAGACCGACAGACCGACGACAGACCGACAGACATACAGACAGACAGACACAGACAGACAGACAGACAGACAGATAGATAGATCGATAGATAGACAGACACAGACAGACAGATAGATAGATAGATAGATAGATAGATAGATAGATAGATAGATAGATAGATAATAGATAGATAGGATAGATGATAGATAGTAGATAATGGATAGATGGATAGCTTGATGATGGATGATAGATACCTTCAATGTTGTCCATATAATGTTTTGTTCATATGTGGCAAGATCAAGCAAATAGATTCCTAGTTACCACTCCAATGTCGAGAGTGTCCCTGTGTGAGACCACTGTCAAGTCTGGGTGGTTTGAGACGTCCCGTGCTGTCAGACCACACACAAACACACACACAAACAGAGTGGAGCTTCTGGTTATTTAGCTACACATCTTCACGCTCTAGACTGTCAACCTTGCTCAGCGGGATTATTTGTATTTATATTCAAAGGTTGAAACTCTGTGTCTCTGGAGATGAAAAGCCTCCATATCATTGCTACAAATATAAAGAGCATGTTGATCTTTCTATAGGGGGCATAATGTGTTCATTTATTTTCATTCAGTTCTAATTATTTGTCATTACTGATACTGGCAGATTTACTTGTGTCACCTAATCTTTCAATTACAAACAACATGATTAGAATATTAGCTTAGATGTTCTATACTTTCCATATAGCAGATATTCTGCTTTAGAAAAACTGTTTTGTTACATAAATTTCAAACGGCTGAACTAGAAATGCTGGTGGCTCTATGAAGATGCTGCATATTTTATATGTAGTGTTGAAAATGCTGACCCTTAAGGTCAGGAAAGAGCTGACCACCCCATATCTGTTTTCGCAGCCGCCCCTCTGTTCTGCTAGGATGGCTCACCAGTGAGTTTCCTCATAAGACCAATTTTTTAAATCAATCTTTATTCCAGGAACACCCATGGCATCTCATTCATGACAACATGAATAACTAATGCTATAAGCTATACATTGTGTGTGCCAATGAAACTAGTATAGAGTCATGTGATCGGATACAGGTTGTGCGCGCACTGGTGTGCTCCTCCTTCTACTCGCTGCGTGTCAGAATGTGCACAATGTGTTCATTCTTCGCTCTTCGCGGGTGTCGGATCCTCCCTGTCACTGTCATGTGTACTCCTCGAGCCCAGTGTTTCTTTTCTACACCAGAGGTGCGCGTGTGACCCCTAGTGGGTCCTGACGTATGGGGCGGATGAATGGTTTGTCCTAAAATTTTTATATTTTGACATTACATGTTCCCGTGAAAGAAAAATCCAATATAGCTGATGGTATGGCCAAATACTGGACAAGTCAGCTAACGTGAATTATACTTGACTGCATTTGGTCCTCAAAGACACAAATGATACATTGATTGTTCTGGGGGTCCTTGAGGATGGTTCTAAATTGGACTGTTTCCATTACAAGACCAAAAGGTTTGAATTCACTGTCTAGCCGACCTACCCTGGGCCACTGCTTTTCAGAGACTGTCTGATTCATTAATCTCTGTAAGTGTGTAAGGTGTCCCATTGTAGTGTTCAAGAAGCATCATTGTATGCAACTTTTCTGGAAGAGAGCACCCAATATGAAAATGTGCTTAAAATTTACTCTCTCTGGCCATCCAGATGTATGCTTGGTTCTTCTGCAAACAGTTTTGAGAAATTTTGCATTACATCAACGAATGGATCCCCATACTCCTCTTCAGTGAATGGTTGCTGTCAGAATGAGAGCCAAACAGCTGATAAAAAACATCACAGTAGTTCAATACGACTCCAGATGGCGTGTTTGTAAGAAACAAATCCATCATTAAGATGTTTTTAAATTCAAACTGTTGCTTCTGGCTAAATTACGAGTCCTCTAATATTGCTTTCTCCAGTGAAAAGTAGTCTCGACTGCATCATATGAATTGCCCATCATACCGCACATTTCAAGTAAAAACAGTTCAAAACAGTCTAACAAATATATTGGTGGATTTTGATGTGAGAGGACTTTTTCACTTGAGGAAACATTATTATGGATTATGGACTAGTATTTTGGCCAGAAGTGACGGTTTACAGTTAAAACACCCTGATGGATTTGTTTCTTACAAATAGCTTTTCACTTCAAAAAGTGTTAATTGATAGACTGGAGTCGTGTGGATTATTGTGATGTTTTTATCAGCAGTTTGGACTCTCATTCTAACGGCACCCATTCACTGCAGAGGATCCATTGATGAGCAAGTAATGTAATGCTACATTTCTCCAAATCTGTTCCAATGAAGAAACAAAGTCATCTACATCTTGGATGGGCTAAGGGAGAGTACATTTTGAGCAAATTTTCATTTGGTGAACTATTCCTTCAAACTTTTAAAACTGTAGAATGTAAGTCTGGGTTAGATAACAGCAAGCCATTTCATGGCACTTTCATTATTATGAACACCCAAAGGACAGAGGGAGATAAAAAATAAAGATGAGTAACTTCCTTTGGCCAGTGAAGATAAACAGGGGCTCCAGGCTTGTGACACTAATTAGAAGGTGACTAAAGCAAGAAAGAGATTTATCAGTTCAGACGCTGCTCAGAGAAAAAAAAACAGAGATAAAACAGCAAAGATCCATAACATTTAATGATAATGTAATTAGAAAAATTGAGGCTAGTAACGCTTGAGGCTTCAGTAACACTGCAATGAACCTGCACTGAAAGCTGTCAAAAATGGAGATTATTGATGGACATGAATTACATGACAGATTATAGTCATAACAGTGTCCTTACAATCTACTGTTAAGATCATTCAAAATTATTCAGGGTGATGCAAAGCGCTGTGTTGGTCACCCGTGGTGGGGTGATACTGCAAGCAAATAATGCTTACAAAAATAAAATCACTAACAAACTTGGTAATCTTTAAAAAAAAACATGTACACATGCTGAAGTTAATTGGTTAACTGTAAGATAATTAACGATAATTACTATATACAGTGAAAAATTAAAGGGGTCATATGATGCAATTTCAAGTTTTTCTTTCTCTTTGGAGTGTTACAAGCTGTTCGTGAATAGATAAGATCCCTAAAGTTGCAAAGACTAAAGTCTCAAACCCAAAGAGATAATCTTTATAAAAGTTAAGACTCATCCACGCCCTCTTAAAACGGCTCGTTTAAACACGCCCCCACATGTCTACGTCACTGTGTGGGAAGATTTGCATAATGCCGCCCAAATGTTCACGCGAAGAAAGAAGGCGTAAATTTTATTCTCGCTGTAGTATTGTTGTTGCCACTGCCATGTCATGGAGACTCTGTGTGTTTTGTTGTGAAAGCGAAACTACTTTGCTTGGCCTTTCAAAAGAGGACACAACTAGAAATTAGTGGTTAAGTTGTAGTTACAACACTGTTTCAGAACACTTCAACCCAAATATTGAAGTGTGTGCAGCGCATTTTACGGAGGACTATTTCATGAACCTGGGAGAGTAGCCTACAATGCCGCTGTTTCTAAGTGGGGCAATTCCAACTTTGCAAGGACAGTCTGGCTGTTCTGACTCACAGACTGTAAGTTTGTTTTTTTATATTTAAAGGATTTGCTACTGATGATTCAAATGTGAGTTTTGATCAGTTTAGAGTAGCACTTGTTGTTTGTAATTTCTCCGATCACAAATGCAGACATGGTAAATGTTTTAATGCGGCGCTGCAACGCAATTCTTAAATCAGACGTATAAGTTCAGATAAGCCGTACTTTTGTCCCCACGGGATGCACAAAAATGCCTCGTTGTCTAATGGTTTTAATGTTTTTGTCTCAAGTCGGTCGCCGGGACAAGCATAACCATATGGAATGGCGTACGTTCCGTCTCACATGCTTGATGTATTCGGCCAATCACAACACACTGGATAGCTTGCCAATCAGAGCACACCTCGCTTTTCCGAACGTTGAGCTTTGTAAAAATCGACGCGTTTTTGCATAGAGGAGAAACAATAATGTACAGTATGTGGAAAATAATGTGTTTTTTTTACCTTAAACCGCATAAACACATTGCATATACCAAATACACAAAATAATGTTCTTTTTAGCAACATCATATGACCCCTTTAAATTAGATTTGCTAGGGCAATTTTAGTATAATATACACTTACCTCAATTATGGGGAAAAAAATCATATTTAACAAGACAATATGTGTACCTTAACAGTAAAATATGCTTCAAAATATTTTTGTGAGCAAAATGTATGAATCATATTTTAGATGTACTGTATAGTTATGTTTATACACATTAAATTTTACGTTGTATAGTTAATGTTTACAGTATTATTTTAGTGTCACAAGTTGGAGTTTGGTGTTTTCTATTAGCATGGTTGACACTGTGCACTGTCTAAACATGTTTATCAGCCTTTAATGATAAACATAAAGTCATCCTCTGACCTTCTATTTACCACCTGTATTATTATTATGGCTGTATATTTTGGTATAAACATTATTTCAGTTAACGAAAGGGTTAATGCTGTTCCGCAAATCTTAGAGCCCCCGCCTACAATAAACTGCAGTCTCAACTGAGACCTGCCCAAAATATGAAAGTAAAGAGAAGAGTGTAAACAAAATGACTCAATTACAAGAGTCTCTAATTGAATTCCACAGTCAATCAATCAAAAGAGGGCAAAGAACGTTTGAAAAGGAGAGACAAACAGAATGAAGATGTATTACATTAATCCACGAAAGGATTAAATTCTAAAGAACATAAATGTTGTTTATCAAAGAAGACATTCATAACGATATAATGTGCATAATAGCAATAAAACTGTCCACCCAGGCAGAAGACAATTACACATCTCTGTGTCAGCAACAAACCACAGTAGGTAAAACAGTAAGTTATCTGCCACATGACATCTATCTTAACAGAAATGAACAAGAGCTGTAAGGTGAATATTGAACTTGTATGATCTGATTAATCTTATAAACATGCAGTGACAGTTTCTGCTCAACAATCTAGAACATTTATTCCAGTCAAAGCTGGAAAAGCACCTCATTGGTATGAGAAACACCTTGCTCTAATATGAATATCACTCAGTGTGAAATACACATCTGTGTTTGGGCGGACTGCTTGTTATGCAGGCTGGGGACAAAAGTGAGGAAGACAAAGGAAACAAATCTTTGAATTATTGCTGAGCATTTCACCTCTCAGGTTTTCTCCTTTACAAAATCTGTGAGGAATCAATTTACTCAGTTGTCCCCATCTTGTTTGTTTATCTTTGTTGTATTAGTGCTGGTAAGCATGACAACTCTGCACAATGAAATGAGTGGGGAATTTACTTTCCTTCACAGAATCCCAAGGGAACAGCAGTCCAATAAAGCTTTTTTTATATGTATATCGTATATTACAAGGGTCTAAAAATATTAATTTTATATTTGAACATCAGAAATTTTGATACACGACAGCCCAAATTTTCACATCAATTATGTTCACCCATGTGATAAGAAATTACCCTTAACTACTTTTTTTAAAAGGAGTACTTATTATTGAGATAATATACTTGAAAAGATTAATGGGTTTATCTCCCCCAAAAGTGTAAACATTGAGCCTCTCAAGCCACATTAAACATATACAGTAGTCGTCCACTAACCCATACGGAAATGTAATATATCACATACTGTATATTGCATCTTCAAAAGTGATATTGCTATACATGCTACCTATAAGGTTAGGATGCCTCTTTCAATAAGTCTGTTTGTGAAATTTCATCCCTGCTTATATATTCCACAGTCAACTGTAAGTGGTATTACTGGAAACTGGAAGCATTTAGGAACAGCCGCAACTCAGCCATGATTCGTAAGACCATGAAAAGTCACAGAGCCTGTCATCGAGTGCTGAGACACATGATGCATTCAACTCGCCAACCCTCTGCTGATTCCATAGCTGAAGACTTCCACACATCCACTGGCATTAATATCAGCACAAAAACTGTATGATGGGAGCTTCATAACGGGTTTCCATGGCCAAGCAGCTGCATGCAAGCCTCACATCGCCATGTACAATGCTAAGCACTGAATTGAGTGGTGTAAAGCACACAACCACTGGACTCTGGAGCAGTGAAAACCTGTAGAGTGATGAATCATGGAGGAGGGTTAATACTATGGGGCTGTTTTTTAGGGGTTTCAGGGGACCAACTCCATATTAATGTCTATGTATTTTGCTAATGACTAATGCAATGTCATTAAAGTCACTGTAATGGTCAGGTGTCCCAATACTTTTGTTTACATAGCATATGTACACATTACATTTGCATATGGGCAGATCCGTCAGTATTTCCAGCTCAACCAATAGCGAGAGTTTAGGGCGTGGCAACTGTAGCAGGCTGAGCCAGATGGTGTTGAACCCTCAGGCTGGTGTGCGACCATGGTTGATGCGTTACATGGGAAAAGAAATTCAGATTCGGTTACAGAAGTTAAAACAATAATTTTACTTCACATCAAAATACACTGTGTACAACAGGCTAACGCATTACTAGGAAGAATAATTTAGGCTTTGGCATAGTCTAACATTTTTAATAACTTAACCTGTATTTGACTGCTCTGACCCTAATCTTACATCACCCTCCAAGGAGAGACTTGCTGGAGGCCAGCCAGCCCGTGCATCTTAAATTACAAACGACCTCCAAATGAACCTGAGCATCCACACAGCCTATAGACTGCTGGAGAACGTCTGGAAGTAACACATCTCTCATCTAATCACTCTCCTGCACCCTCGGACACGAGCTGCATTAAACTCTGTGATGCTCAATCCTGCCCAAATCTGGGCCACTGGTGTAGCAGACACACATGGACAGTCGTGACAGATTTAAAAATAAAAGCTTAAATGTGAGTGGGCTGAAAAACACACACCAAACATTCCCAAACACAACACACACCCATCCACACCCACATTAGACTTAATACCCATGAAGCAGATTGCAATCAGGGTAGGAAATAAATGTGCTACTATAAATGTAATTTGTACACTATTGTTACACATTTTGTCATTGGTAAAAAAAAATTATGTTTTTTGAAAAAAGTCTCTTATGCTCACCAAAGCTGCATTTACATGATCAAAAATACATTAAAATAGTATTTGTGAAATATTATTACAATTTAAAAAAAAATATTTTAATATATTTCAAAAAGTAATTTATTCCTGTGATGCAAAGCTGAATTTTCAGCGTCATTACTCCAGTCTTCAGTCGCATGATCCTTCCGAATCATTCTTCTATCGTAGTTGGTGCTAGCAAGAGACCCTTTCTTCAGGTTCTTCTGATGATTGAAAGTTCCAAGAACATGCTTTATTTGCTTTAGGAAATCGTTTGTAACACTAGAAATGTCTTTTACTGTCACTTTTGATCAATTTAATGCATCCTTGCTCTATAAAAGTATGAATTATTTTAAATAAAAATATTAAAAACAAATATATTAAAAATTAAATTTTCAATGATAGTTTACATTGTCAAAATGCAAGCCTCTAGTCTAACATGTTTGTGTAAAAACACAATGATCTGACGTTTCTTTGGAAACAATGATCCGTCCCAAAAATGGATGGAAAAAAAAACAAGCAAAGTACTTCAGAGATTCAGTCATAGATCAAAAGTGACAATGCAAAATGACATGCATGAAAGCTTTTAATTGTATTTTTTTCTTTGTCGAAAGGCTTTTATTGTCAGAGATAAAACCTAATTGTCTCTGTATGATGTGCAAAGACCCAAAACAAAAGTATGACGGAGCAAAATGCTTGCGTGGGAGTGGTGATTGTCTATAGAGATAGAGAGCGAGAGAAAGACTAAGATGTTGACAACATAAGGCAGATGAAAAATGACCCAAACACAAGAAAAAAAAATGTCTTGGTATATTGTGACATGACTAAAGACTCTAAAGCTAGACAATGACAATGACATGATATTGGAGAAAGTAAAACCATCACAAATCATGAATCCTGAGTTGTGTTTAGATAGAAGGGCAAAAATAAGAGGAGACTGAGTTTGTATAGATGAAATGTCAAAGGAAAAACAGACAGAAGGACAGATAGAAAAGGGAAATGAAACAGGAAAAGAGGCTTGGCCTCAGAGTCCCAGCATGCTCGGCTAGGTCACAGTGCAATAACCCGAGTGGGAAAGATTGTGCTGAATCAGATGCCATCGCTGAAGGTGACCCTCCATCGCTCCCTTCTGAGCTCTCTCTCCCCACCAGCCTCCTTTTCTCTCCTTTCACCCCGCCTCCTCATCCTTTCTTCAGTCCCTTACCCCTCTGTTTCTCCATCCCTCGCTCTTCTCCTGCTCACTGATATTGATCCCTGCAGCCCTCCCTCTCGCCTCCTCAGTGCAGCCTACTGCTCAAGGCTGTGTGCGGTTCTCTTGTAACAATTTTACAGCTTATGCCCTACCTGCCATGCCTCCATCACCGTTCAGACTTATATGTGTTGTTCGAAGCAACAGATATGTCAAGGTTCATTTGGTCTGGATAATGAAGCGAGAGGCACTATGGTCCAGGTATTGACTCTTAGGTTAAATAGTGGGAAGATAAAGAACAATACAATCTCAACTGCGCCACACTTCACTAACCCAAGGTAAGATTTAAGTGTTCAAACAGTTTGGATCATTGATTGGTGTGTTTTGATAGTTTTACTATACTTTTTTTTTTGCCCTTGGCGGTAAGGGGATGTTGTGTTGTGCCATTACTTTATGCTTAAAGGGACAGTGCACCCAAAAATGAACATTTCATCATCATCGACTCCCTCATGTCAATCCAAGTCATATTTTTAAATACAAAAGGAAATTTAAGTCATTATGTACCAACAGCATTTAGGTCAAAAAATAGGAGAGTCCATGAAAAAAGAAAGTAAAAACCTTTTTTAATTATTTTTTAAAAAGGTGTTTCAAATAAATGAGCCAAGTCCCTGTAAATGTACTCTTTATATTCATGTGGGTTTCATATGGTTTTGAAAAAGTTTTAATTTAATAACTCTAAAAATGTAATGCGGTGTGACAACCAAGTAAAAATAATAACATACTTTCTTTACACCTTGAATACATGTCAGTGTACATATAGACTTAAAAATCGATTTAATTATTATTTAGGCTAATAATAGACTAATCTTGCCTTGTCATAAAGGATAAATGATATAAGAGACTTGCTGACCTTATAAATTTGTGAGCATCTGCAGTGGTCCTCTCTATAAAATAATTTCGTTTCAATAATTTAATAATAATTTTAATTTAGTTTTGTTCACACCACATGACTTTTATTTTTCTAAGAAATAATAAAAGATAATGGCAAACTTAACTGCCTCTAGTCTCGCGTAGCCAGACCTTCAGATTGATGGCAGAAGGTCTGGGAATCTTGGTCACTTTGAATGGCCAAGGACCGCCCAAGAGGCCATATGACTGACAGGTAAAGCAACCAATCACATTTCGTTTTGTGCCGCGTCATGTTTAGGGGCGTGGAAATGTCCCCACAATAACAGACCGGTGTGTAAAACTTTTGGACGTATTTTAAAGAGTCTATGCCGCAAACTTGACATATTTCACACACTTTTGAAAATCCAGCATTTAGTTAATCCTGATAAGTGCTCATTGTCACAGTTGTAAACACAACGGCTTTCTTCTAATATGAGGGGGGTTTGGCGTCACAGCATATCTCCATTTATGTTTCATGGAAAAAAAGTAAGTCATAATGGTTAGAACATGATGACAGAGCTTTCATTCTTGGATGAACTAACTTTTTTACTCAGAAATTGCTAGTAAATTTCACAATTAATTTTAAATAAATGGCAAGTAGTTTAGTTTTATTTACAACTTTGAAAAATCAATTTTTTGCAGTAGTGTGACATCCCTTCCTTTCCAAACGACCTTCACAATTTTACACATAATGACTGATGTCAATTCCATTACACATCTGAGCTGAATAAATTGAAACAGATTAGCAGATTGTGATGGTCTTGTAATGCAAACAGTGAGCTCAAAGAAGCAGAACTGTCTTGGAGTGCTGTCCTACACAGCAAGGGTAAACTGCAGCATCCGCACATCTATCTCTCCTTCAACCACACCTTCTACACATCACCTTGAATATGCATGAAGTGAGATGTGGACTGTGCATATAATCACAATTAACAACCGCGCACAATACATGTTTTGCAGAGGATCAGAATCATCTTATTAGCAGACGCTCAGCTATCAGATGAAGCAACATTCAGACAGCTTCAATAAGACGATTATAAGTAACTGGCCAGAAGTTGGATAGATAATTTAGCTGAAATTGAGAAGGTGAGGAGAGGCTAGCATTAGTACACACACTTCCATATGTTCATGCACATACACACAGCCTGTAGTGTGAAGGGGGTGTTTCTCAAGGGTTCGGGATGGGGAATATTGCAATTGTTGCTTTCTTCAGACTTCTGTCTCTTCCTCGCTCTCTCCTTCTCATATTAATGAATGATTCATAACTGTAGGATAACCTTGACTGCTCCCTGAGCCTTCAGCAATGCACTGTTGTGAAGTCTGGGTCACAACATTCATTATTTCAGTGGCACATCAGGACAGACACAAATACACACACCTCAACAACTCAGCATCTCTCTGCCTGTTTCTTTGACACGTACACCAGTCACATACAAATGACTGCGATTCAAAGTTATATAAACATATTCACACATGCATGCTTTTCATTTTAAACCTGATTAAATGCAAACACACAAAGCTGATAACATGAAAGATGGTGTGCATTACATCCATGGAAGAAAACCTCAAAGCAACAGATTTACAGCATCAATACATTTTTCGAGAAACAAACAAACTAAAGAAATTGGGATTGTGCATGTCTGGATTCATCTGAATGTTTGGAGTTTGGAAAATGAGTGAAAAATAATCAGAACTACACTAAGTCATAAACTGTATCTGGTAACCACAAACTCAACGCATCTTTCTGTCTCGGGTCTCTCCCACACCCACATTTACAGAGCAAACATCCAGACACACGGATATTCAGCAGAAAACACTCACCTGCACAGCCGCGGACACACACACATTCTTTTCAAACAACTCAGCCGCTCAAAAAGCATCCGTTTAAACGCGTCTATATACATGGATGAAAACTAGATTTGACCCCGACGGTCAAATTCCTAAAAATAATTCCTAAATGTTAGTTATTCGGAGGGATGCTGCGAGATGTATAACTTTACACGACTTGTAGCTGGCTGCTGTCTAGAGAGAACACGGTCTGCACGCAGATGAGGACAGTGTGTGTTCAGCTGGGAACGGGACCCGTGATGAGCTGAGGGGAAAAAATAAAAACACACCGGACAGCGCGTTTCCACCTGGTTGTAGACGCTCCAAAACAACAGCCACTGTCATAGGATTGTGGCTTTCAGGCCAGAGATAACTTATGTCCTAAACAAACAGAATAGCTTTTTTTTATTATTCTCTTGACATTAGCAGCACCGTGAGTGAGTTCCACACAGCAACACGTCCACTTACAATCAATGGCAGAGCCCAAATCTTACCTTCATAGTTATCGCTTTCTCTTCATCATGTCCTGGGGCGTTTAAATCCGCGCGATTGTTTTGGCTTTCTGAATAATGCGCTGATCGGTTACATTGCAGCGGTTATGAGTCTGGCTTCTCGCAGCGCTCAATAAGCGGAACACGGCGACAGTATGGATTATGCACTGGAGGACAGAGCCACGGATGTCCGTGAAGACACGCTGCGGGAAGCGATGCGTGTCACCGGTCCAGGTCGCATCTTGCGCGCGCTTCAGTATTCCCAGGCGCAGGTGATAAGGGAAGAACAGTGTAATAAGAGTAAGAAGCGATATTGGAGGCGCTGAGGGGATGGAAAGATATAAGGGGAAGAACCGCCCCTCGTGTGAACGAACCAGGTAGTTTGCCGGTTTTGTTAAAAGCACCTCAGGTCAAGGGAGAGAAATGTGGACAGGTGAAATGAGATGATTTAGGAGGGAAGTGAGTTGGGAAACTACTGTGAAAGTGCATTTAAATTCAATATACAATTTAAATTAAAAATACACTCCCCCTGCTAAACAAGCTGGAACCAGATGGTTTGGTGATCTCCGAGACTGGTTTTCTGGTTTTTAGATGGACTTTGGGCACATTCTTTCAGCTGGTCAGGCTGGGAGACCATCTAAAACCAGCATAAACCAACCAACTAAAACTTGCAAACCCTCTTAAACTGAGTTTCCAGCAGAACTCTGTCTGGATTAAAAAAAAAACATAGACATGTTTTATGTGCATACTAGTCTAAGATTTGGCAGGGAGATAGAGTCACATATGAACGGTTTTGTGCCTTGTCCTGGGTCAGTCATGAAGAGATGTCTTGCCTCAGTCACTGAAACTCTGTTCAGGACAAATTGATGGCCCGACTTCACTGGCAAAGTATAAACAACTGGATTGAATTTGAAAAATTGTATGTGCTTTTAGATATAAGCTGCATAACTCATTACAACATTCAAATTTAGGAGGATGATGTTACATTTCTACTAAACATGCTTGGATTTGTATTTTTTTCACAGCAAATTAAGTTAAATTAGGGGTCACTGCAAGGTGAGTTGAACCAGTTAGAACTAGCTTATATTCATTATAATTATACTACAGGGGCTGTTGAATGCTTAAATCTGATTGGTTGATGAACGTTCTAAGGTGTGCAATTATTTTCAGGGAAATGCAAATGCACGGCTAAAGTAGTTCCAGGCAGGTCTTTACATTACATGTCCATATCACTTCGCCAAAAAATTTCAGTTATTTCAAAGGTCCTTACAGCAGAAGAACCAAAACCCACAACAACACTGAAGAAGCAAATAAAAATACAATGCAAATGACCAATTATTTCCATGTTTTTTCCACAATATTGCATTGTATTATGTGCGGAAAGCATAAAGGAGGTGTTTTTGCTTTATTAAAGCATAATCTTACATTTTTATATAATTCTCTGAAAGTAATGGTTAAACACTTATAATTGAAAAAATTTGCTCAATTAATTATATCATAATATTTATATCTTGATAAAATATAAAGATAATTTATATCTAGATAAATCTAGTAAGACAACTTTCTAAAACTTTACAATAAGGTGTCAGTGTAGGATATGCACATTGGAGGATGGGGGTGGTGGTTAGATGAAACCGTATGTAGGGTTTTTTTAGGGGGTATGTAGATTTAAAATCTGCTTAGGGCCCCCAAAATGCTAAGGCTAACCCTGAATAATATTTTGGTGACACAATAACAAACAATTCTTTATGTCTTAAAGGGGTCATATGATGTTGCTAAAAAGAACATTGTGTATTTGGTGTAATGAAATGTGTTTATTCGGTTTAAGGTTCAAAAAACATTATTATTATTTTCCACATACTGTACATTATATGTTTCTCCTCTATGCCCCGCCTTTCTGCAACGTGTCGATTTTTACAAAGCTCATCTTTCTGAAAAGTGGGTGTGTTCTGATTGGCCAGCTATCCATTGCGTTATGATTGGCCGAATTCCTCAAGCGTGTGACTGAAATGTTACGCCCCTCACCATACTGTGATGCAGTGTCAGTCCAGAGCAAACGAGACAAAAACATTAAAACCCATTATAAACTAGGCTTTTGTTGCATCCAATGGGGACATAATTACTGGTTATAATGACTTATACTGTCTTTTTACGCATTTCGTTGCATCGCACCGCATAAACATAAAACAATGTCTGCATTTTTGATCAGAGAAACAACAAGCGCTACTCTACACCGCTCAAAACTCACTTTGAATCGTCAGTGGCAAATTCTTTAAATATAAAAACATAGCTTACGTCTGGGGGGAAATGGGGGGTCAGAACAGTCGGCATTTTAGTCTACTCTTCCAGGATCAGGAAACCGTCCTCCATAAAATGCGCTGCACACATGAATAATTGGGTTGAACTGTTCTGGAACAGTGTGTAAATACAACTTAACCACTGATTTCTAGTCGTGTCCTCTTTGGAAGACCAAACAAAGTAGTTCGCTTTCACAACAAAACACACAGCAGGCTAGAGTGAGCGGCGGCCGGCAGCCTAGAGTGAGGAACGGCCGGCGGGCTTGAGTGAGTGGAGGCCGGTGGGCTTGAGAACGGCAAGGCCGGCGGATTCGACGAAGGAGCGTACGGAGGGCTTGCGGCAACCACATGTGAAAACCCCCGGGCTGGACTCCGCTTTGTCCACAATGAAAGCCGATCCGGTGATCCACAGCGCGAAGTTTATGTATTCCCTCAGCGACCAGTACAGATAAGCTCTAGGCATGACGAAGTGGATACCGTCCTCTTTTGGAAGGCCAAACAAAGTACAACGAAACAAACAGCGTCTCCATGGTGGCTGCAGTGTCAACAATACTACAGTGAGAATAAAAATTACGCCTTCTTTCTTTGCGTGAACATTGGGCGGCGTTATGCGAATCTTCCCAGATAGTGACGTAGGTATTTGGGGGCGTGTTAGAATGAGCCGTTTCAGGAGGGCGTGGTTGACTCTTAAACTTTTATAAAGAATAGCTCTTTGGGTTTGAGACTTTAGTCTTAGCAACTTTATACAGATCTATTTATGCACCAAGAGCTTGTCACACTCCAAAGAGAAAGGAACAATTGAATCGCATCATATGACCCCCTTAAATATTTAGACTCTATATTTCCTCTCAAATTTATCTAAAAAATGTAAACGTATTATGGTGTGTTCTGCGTTCAAATCATGTCAGATAGATCGTATTTATGAGTTGAATGCACATGAACGCCACCACAAAAGTCGTTATTACGAGTGGGAAACTCAAAAATTTATTTAAAAGCCCAGAGTTTCCGATTTGGGGGCGTGTCAATGAGAAACATGGCGGAATTGATGGATGCAATGTCTGTTGACGGTAAATTTTTGTTTAAATTGATATTTTAGTTGTCCTATAAACTTAAATTGTTCTTGTTACGCAGCTAGTTAATGAAATCCAAGTAAAAAATGCTATAATTTTTGCACCTATAGGTGAAAAATCTTTTGATTTGCCATGTTGCATTTAGCTAACAGCTTTTTTTTTTAAATCTCTGTATTTTAGCGTTTGTTGATGCTGAAAATCAGTTATACTGGGATCCTGGTCTAAAAAAAATATTAAAAACTCAAAATACACCAGATGCGAATTCTCTGCTCTTCATTTTCTATAAGCAGAGTTAACAGACCCTGTTGTATTTTCTTGTCATTTATTAAAAGAAGGTACACCGCCATCTTGTGCCGACTAAACTGACTTGAACGCACCTGACGTCGTAATTACGATTTGTCAACCGGTAAGTACGAACGTCCCAGGAGGACGTGAACGCAGCATTAGTATAGTCGTGCGTAACTTGTTGCATTACGGGAATCGTAGTCTTTTCAGACCTTCATGCGTAATGATGTGGGCACAATAAAACTACATTTACCAGCGACTACAACACACAACAAACATGGCGGTGCCGGAGCATCAGGAGCGTGAATCAGTGAATAGTAATATTAGCCAAGATAATGAAGGCAAAAAATCTGGTCCAATATCTTTCGTTTTTAGTAAAACATTAAGTAAGGTTAAAGCTGGCAAAGCGGAAGAGCGAGATTATTTAGTTGAAGTCGAAGGGAAAGAACTTAAAGGGTGAGTTGAAGGCTAACGTTAGCTAGGTTAGCTAATAATCTAACTGAAAGGAGTATGACATTGATTATTTATATGCTTCAACTCTTATGTGTCTGTCACTTCTACAGAACCAAGCCGGTGGAGAAACCGAAGGAGCTGGTCATCCCGTTGATCCACAAGAACCGCTGGTACCGGCAGGATGCTGAGCGAGGGGACAAGAGCAGAGACCCGTCCCAGCAGGAGCAGGAGCAGGAGCAGGAGCAGGACACGGTGGAGTCTCAGGCCGTCAAAGAGCTCATCGAGGGTGTGTTGCTCGACTCTTATTCGTTCTGCTGGGTTCGGTGTGTTTCAAAACCTAGTAAGATGCCTACCTTGCCTAGGGGGCATTCATTCACTAATGTAAAATGACCAGGAAGTTAAATTATCTATGGTATTATCTCGGAAGTACTATGGTAATAACAGTGTACGTGAGTATTGTAACTATTCAATTCCATGGCATTTAGACAATTTTGACACTGTACTGTAAAACATGGCCTAAGATGCCCTTAAATGTTAAGTGTCACTAGGTTCTAAAACATAACCTTGTGTAATTGTGAGATGCCAGCTTTGCTTTAGGTTTTCAGTGGGTTTCCTTTGCACTTGTAGTGTGCTTCAAATCTTAGAAGTATATTGTTAAAAAAACACTCATTTTGATGTGTTGAGTAACATATTAAAGTACATGTAAAGTACCTGATTATAATTCTAACTGTAGTGTTTTAGTAATTCATATATGAAATATATTTTAAATGTACCAAATCGCAATGCCATCGTTACAAATATGTTATTACAAATATGCTTAAATACAAGTTTCAAAACGAAATTCTTGCTAAATAATTTCTGTCATTTCTACTAAAAGTATATTTTAGTTACCAAAAATGCTTGTCAGTACGTTCAGCAGTACTTCAACCATATTTCAATAGAGGTAATTATGAAATTACACATAAAGATGTACTAAAATGGGTCAAAAAAGCGATTTCAAGTTCAACTAATTGTTTAATATAAATGTAAACTATAATACCTTTTCATTTAATTGCAAATAACATACAGTTCAGGGTCTTGAAACATTACATTCAGTTTGCACTTATAAGAGTATATTCTTTTAAAGTGTATTATTTCCATAATAAGCTTTTGTTTTTGTTTTGTTTTTTAAGTATGCTAAAGTGTACATCTTTTTCATAAGGGCTAATGGAATAATCCATGTGGTTCTATGCAGTAGTAGTTTGTATAGTATTTAAATCCATTGGTTATTCATTGATGTAATGCTTGACATGAAATGTATCATCAATAATTCTCATAACTTAGTTGGTGTGGCAATAATGTGGCTTAGTGGTTATAGATAATTATAGATAGGACAGGTAAGCAGAAGATTGCAGGTGGAACCCTTTCTGTTACTGTAGTAAAAATGCCGCAAGTCAGTTTTGTACACGGAAGCATCTGCTAAAATGACGAATAATGTAATAGTTCTGTTTTAATGTCATCTACTACAGAGTCTCAAAAGCACCAGGAGAGATGGAAGAACGGACCGCAGATGGATCCGAACTTTGCCATTCCTCTTCTCATGCAGAACCAGGCCCCTCAGGGTTTTGAGGATGGAGACAAAGTCAATGTGGATTTGCGACCAGAGTCGGTAGGTTCATCATGATGGACACAAAAAATGGATGGAAGGACAGGCAGTCTGTTTTCAGCTGGTCTTATCCAGCAATGAATGTTGGTTCTCAGCATGGAAATATGCGTTTTGGTCAAGTTACTTATTTAACACATTAAGGCTTTTGTAAATACTTTGTCTCCTGAGAATCCTGCTCATAGGATACATTTTAGTGTTGAGTTCATCATAGCAAATTGTATTAAATTAAATGGGAAAATCTTGTAAAGCAGGATGAATCCAATGTGGATGAATCCAGGATGAATTCAGATCCAATGTGGGAATGAGTGTGAGGTTACACTGCAAGACGAAAAGGAAGTGTGCGCTACAGCCTAGTAGACCCTTATACAAGGACATGACTGGGACATTAATGTGAGTCACAATCATACAGATTTAACATTTTGTGAGTTCTGAGAGTTAAGAAATTCTCAGCATTAATGGTTCAAGAATTAAAAATAGCTCGTAGTATTCAGTTTTTGTACAGTTTGTCTAGCTAATGTTATAAGCTATTTGACTATAGATTAATAGCCAAAAGTTGATTGGGCTGTAGCGAAAACTGCAATTTTGTAATAGCCGAAACTGACAAGCCAATCGCAGAGTATGACAAGCAACCGCCACAATCGTGATGTTCACTTCTTTTTTTTTTTTTCATGAGGCTTTACCCTTCTTGTTTTACACTTAATGCATGTGTATTGAATTTTCAATAAGTTAATAATCATAACAAGAGTGAAGAGAGTAATATTTTTACACCAACTGGCTCATTTTACGTCATTAAGACTGTGTTCCATTGTGATTTGTACAGAGGTTCAGTAGATTTGCACTAAACCGAGAGAGAGAGAGATCGTCTGAGCATGCGCGATTACCTGCGTCTATCCTTCTTCAGGTCAAGTCATATATTGGTGAAAAAAATATCAGTTGTCAGAAGATGAAAGCGATATTTTTGTCACAGCATCCTTTCAGCGTTTAAAGGGATTTCCCATGACTGGCGTCAGTGCTGTTGAATGCATTGATTTTATATGAATTGAAAGAGCTGCAGCATTACAGGTAACGTGTTGATCGTCGGTTGAGCCTTGTAAAGTGGTGCTCAAAGTTAAAGTAATTTCAACACCTTGTTTCAGTTATCAATGAAACAATGTTTTTAAATGTATTAGTTGACTCACCCGTAATGACGGTCTCTTGCCTCCACCTCCTGGTGTAACAATTTAACTGCACTGACTGACAGCCTGTGTAAAATCAGCGTCACTGTACTGATACTGCTGAAATGTCAATTACACTGTTGTCCAGTCAGATTCGAGAATTGGCACTTACTATTATACATATATTAATATACCAGTGAGCTTAATTAGACAAATATTGAGCCACTCAAAATGACTGCAATGGAAATTTCTTCACTGCGACAGCTCTAGTTGTTTAATAATAAAAACAGCTAATATGCTTTGTCTATATATTATAATTCAAAATTTTGTGGTCAGCAAGATTTCAAGTAGTATTTATTTGGTCAAAATACGCAAAAAACAGTAGATGTGAAATCTTGTTACAATTTAAACTATTGTGTTTATACGTTTTCGTATTGAATATATATTAAAAAGTAATATTTTTCTGTGATAGTAAAGTTGAATTTTCAGCATCATTACTCCAGTCTTCAGTGTCACATGATCTTTTAGAAATCATTTTAATATGCTGATTTGCTGCTCAAGAAACATTTCTTAATATGATCAATGTAAACAGTGAAAACAGTGGTGCTGCAGATGCTTAATATTTTTGTAGCGAAAACAGTGATACATTTTCAGGATTCTTTGATGAATCATAGTTCAAAAGAACAGCAGTTATGTGACTGCTGTAATGGGAAAGTAAAATAGACTTTCAGGGCTTGTAATAAAGAACTATTAAAAAAAAATTACCTCAATAAAAATCCAATTTTAGTATGCTAACTAATTTACAAGAGCAATAGCTGTTATTAGTACTGCACCACTTTGTGATTGCTGTATTTTGCTGCTAACGATACTGTGTGCAGATACAGACCTTTCAGTTTAAATTAATTCCAAATCTGGGTCACATGAGTGTGTTTGTACATGCTGAGGATTTCTAATGAAATGATATTTGTTGATTTGTGAAGTGTATTTTATTAAAACTCATTAGTGGTCTATCAGCGTATGTTGTGCGGCTGCTGGAGCTGTTGTCCAGTAATGGTGGCAAATGTGGTGTCAGCACAGGGCAGTTCAAGGTCATTGCACATGCAGGCTATTGTTGCATTTTGTGTGTGTGTGTGGTGTGTGTGGTGTGTCTGTTTGTGTGTGTGGCGCTCACGTGTAGAAAGGGAGAAGTGTCCTAATAAATGAGTGATGAAGAACTCGCATACAGCTTACTCTGCATAAACTCCCTCTCTCTCTTTCTTACTCGCACCTCCAGTGTCATTTTCTCCTGCAGTGCAAGTCCATCACTTGTAGATTGTTGTGAGCGCGCCAGCTACAGCCTGATTAGGATTTAACAAGCTCAAAGACATTGAGTAAATTTTACTCTGCCTGTCAAAGCGCTTGTATGTTCCAATGCATATAAAGAAGCTGTAATATTTCATCTAATTATCTTCTCTGTAGGTTGAGGTGTGTGTTTCTAATTAGTTTTTTGTGTCTGAATGTGGTTTTGATTGCTTTGGCAGTCTGTGCTTGATTTCTCTGTGGAGATGTTTGAGATGTGTACTGAATATACTATAGAGCTGATGTCAGTTCTGATTCAGTCCACAGATGCCGACTATGACCGTGTTCCTGTGGAGGCTTATGGGTTGGCAGTGCTGAAGGGAATGGGCTGGAAGCAAGGAGAGGGAATCGGACACACATTTAAACAGTAAGGACCTTTCTTTTTCCCCCAGTTAAATGTAATTGAAGTAATTAAAATGAGTGGAGAGAGAGAGTTTCTCCCACATGAGCACCACTTTAGCATGTTTCATCTTTGACCTCTGCAGTGTCTTTATATTTTCGTCACTGTTTTGTGTGATAAGCACTTTCTAATGCACGTGATTTTTGGCTCTCCGCAAGTCTTTTCCACTCATGTTTCCTTGTGTTGGGATTATTGTCCCGGCTGGAGACATCAATAATGTGAGATTATGATTTTATGTCAAATGCAATGAAGAATTATTTCAGACCGGCAGAGAGAATCTTTGGCGTGGACTGGCCGCACGCTTTTTAATCTTCTGTGCTTACGAGCCCATCTGTCTGCTTATATGAACACGGAAACACTCAGGCTGCTCTTTTTGATGTGCATATGTGGGAGATGTGTTAGCTTGTGGTTTATGATTGAAATATCCTAATAGCTTCTTGTAAAAAAAATTATAATTTTCTCCTCTTATTTCTTGTTAGAGATGTGAAGCCCACAGAGCATCAGTTAAGGCCTAAAGGGCTGGGTTTGGGTGCCGATCGCTCTGCTATTAGAGACCTGGAGCCCGGTGTCCCCAAGAGACGCCCTAAACCCGGTGAGGAGAAGAAGGAAGAGGAGGCGCTGGTTCTGGGGCCTGGAGGATATGTGCAGGTCCTGGCAGGAGCCCATAAAGACCTGTATGGGAAGGTGAATGGACTTTACTTCATCCATATTCACTTCTATGACAGTAATGGTGAAGCAGTGTACTGACACACTAACGATCAGGAAGAAATAAGATGGGCCATTCAAGGCATTTTTTTGAGGCAGCAAAGCACAATGTATACATTAGTGATCTGGGTAAAGTGTCAGATTTTATATCAATCTACTAAAAAATGAAACCTCTAAAGTTAGGGTTAGAAAAAAAAAACATCAGCTTCAGATGGTAACCACATCCGCTTAGTGGTTAATAGAAGTTGTTAGCTCCCCCTTGTGTCAATAAATAATGCACAATATAGGAAAACAAATGTAAAATATTTTGTAATGTAAGTTATGTAAATGAAATAATGGAATTTTTGTTTTGGAATATAATAGTCTGGCATTCATTATTTGCTTTTGCTCTTTCCCTGTCTGATTTTGTTTATTTATTTGTTCATTCTGTCTCTTTTTCTTGTTCTCACACTGTCTCGTTGACAGATAGAGGGAGTGGATCCAGATAACGCCAGAGTCGTAGTCAAACTTGCCATCGGCGGCAAGACGGTAACCATCATTCAGCACTCTTTAAAACTAGTCACCCGTAAGGAATACGACAAATACAGCAAAGACCTCAGTAAGTCTGCTTTTACAGTTTGTTCACTGTCATTTTACTTTTAAATAAGCGGATATAGTATTTCTGGCTACGTTTTCTACATACAAATGAATCAAATAGGTTGATGTCCTGACTTTGGTATTCTTGATAAATCTTCTCTGTTTTTTCCCCCACTTAAATATGCTTTTAAAGACAAATAAAGATTAATATTTATTTGCCATGCAAATGAATTGCTTTCCAGAATGTGACATTCTTTCTAGTGAAACTGAATGTCCAGAGGGAAGTAATGTAGTGCAGGGTAGTGCATTTAATTGCATGTATTTTATGCTGCATTATGATTTCACTGAATTGTTAAAGTGAGTTCTGATTTTTATGTGGTTTAATGTGCACTGATAAATTGTGTTCATAACTTTAAGTAAACAGGGTCAGTTTTGATTTCATGTTGACTTTAAATCGTAAGAGAAAAGTAAGATACAATTTGAGCTTGTGGGAAAACAAGCCGGTTGGGTTCAAGCGTTTAAACCCAAAACATCTTCAGCAAGGCTTTATTTTTCTGTAATCAGAAGCTGTGTGGTCTGGGATACATATTTCACACAGGCTGGTTTGCACATGTGCAACCGGTTTACACAAATAGTAATAAAAAAGCCATTTTAAAAATGTAACTATTTTTTACTCTTTTAAAAAGAAAATGTGTAATTTTATTTACCAGATCTTTATCAGTTAAAATGGTCCTTTCTGTCTATCAGGTCGTCTTAGTAAAGCTCACAAGGACAAAGAGAGAGAAAAAGAGCAGGAACAGCAGAGGGAACGAGAGCAGAGGATAAACAGCAAAGATGACAGAGGAAAGACGGATAGAGATCGAGAGAGGGGGAAGGACAGAGACCGAGATCAGAAGAAAAGAAAACACAGAGAATCAAGTGCAGACAGGTAAGACAGACACTCAAGAACACAGTATGTTGCATGTATATGTTATTGAATCTGTATTTAATTGCATAAACTTACTCTTCGTCCCAGAGAGAAGCCTCCTCCAGCAAAGGAGTCGCGGCCCTCACCTCCAGCCCCCTCATGGCTCCAAAGAGACCTCCATGTGCGTTTCATCGATAAAGCATTCAAAGGAGGCAAATACTACAACTCAAAGGTGCTTCTATTATAGTGAGCCTGGTTTGTTTCGTAAAGTATCTGTTTTTATGCTGAGAGATACTAAAGTGTCTGTATTGGTGTTTTGGAGGGAAACACACAGGATGTGTTCTTGTCTTCATAAATAAGCTAAACACATTTTGACAAAATATTAGTATAAATTTAAGTTTTTAATTTTTGAATTTGTTTCGTGTGTTTAGATGAGAGTGGAGGACGTCCTGACGCCCCACACCTGTGTGTGTCGTACAGAGGAGGGCCGACTGCTGGACGGTATGACACACTCTGACCTTGACCATTATAAGAGACATTTTAACAGTGAGGCTTTTTGGTCTAATAGCTGGTTGTAAGTTTTACTCATTTGTCTGTTTCAGATATTAGACAGAAGATGCTGGAGACCATTGTACCCAAGAACGACTCAGACTACATTATGGTGGTTCTGGGAGAACACAGAGGACAGGTATATAGATTTACGTGCTTGTGTAGTACAGCATGGCTCTGTGCCAAATCCTAGTGGGCTGCCTTCTTAGACAGCATTGTAAGCATCATAGACACACTCCTGACATCATGATAATACCCAAATTTGTTAATGTTAACTAAAACGATTAAATATCATTTTTAATTGAAATAAAGCTAAAATAAAATATAAATATCAGATGAGAAACTTAAAGGGGTCATATGATGCTTTTTTTGTTGATCATTATTTTGTGTATTTGGTGTACAGAATATGTTGACATGCTTTAATGTGCAAAAAACATTATTTTTCAAATACGTACATTATTGTAGTTCCTCTATGCCCGCCTCTCTCAAACGCATCGTTTTCAACAAAGCCCCACTCCTTTGACGAGTGCAGTCTGCTCTGATTGGCCAGCAGACCCAGTGCATTGTGATTGGCTGAACACCGCAAGCACTCGTCCGGAAATGTAACGCCCCTTACCATAATCGCGAGCTTCAGCTTTCCAAATAAATAAATAAAGACAGAGCACGAAAGGGGAACAGAGTTGCGTGACAGACACAGTGATGAAGCTGGTATGTGTTTGCAGTACACAAGCCACGGTTAAGACAGCTGACTCCACTGTGATGTTACCCTCTCTCTCTCTCTCTCTCTCACACAAACACACACACACACACACACACTTTCTCTCTCTCTCTCACACACACACATGATGCACAAAACTCAGCATTTGAACAGTCCATAGCAAATACTTAAACTCATAACAAAACAGCGGCCAGATTGTCACCCCCCCCCCCCCCCCCCACCCCCTAGCAAGTCAGAATACCTCCTCTCTAGGTTCCCCCCCCCGCAACGGTCGTCCATAAAATGCATTGATGTGTCTGTTGTAAGTAATTCTTAAAGATTCCTAAATGCATTCTACTTCGGAAGGCCAAATAAAGTGCTTTTGCTGTCGCCTAGAAACACACAGCGTCTCCCATGGCTGCTTCAACACTAACTGCGGATACTGAAACAACGCCTTCTTTCTTTGCATGAACATTTGGGAGCATTTATTCAAATCTTCCCACATAGTGACGTAGGTATTTGGGGGCGTGTTAGAACGAGCCTTTTTTAGGGGGGTGTGGCAGAGTCTTAACTGTGATAAAGAATATCTCTTTGGTTTTGAGACTTTTAGTCTTTGCAACTTCAGGGATCTTTTCTATGCACAATCAGCTTGTAACACTCAAAAGAGAAAGGAAAACTTTAAATCGCGTCATATGACCCCTTTAATGAAACAAAAATTTGAAATGTTGCACTGACAACTAACTGAAATAGATTTAAGTACAAATATTACTAAAACCAAAATAAAAATAAAGCTAAAATAGTAAAATTTGTAAAAAAGATGAAGAAAATAGTAAACTTAAACTGAAAGTAAAATAAAATCTTAAGTCAGAATATAATACATACTACAATAACCCTGTTACACTCAGTTAGCCAAAGTAGGGCAGCATGACATTTACACACATTTATTCCAGTTCCAGAATGCACTGCAAAATCCCAAGATGGTGAATCAACATTTTATTCACTACTATAAATAGATCCACCTAATTAAAATGAAATATTTGTGTGTACCATGTATGTATCACCTTAGAGTATTACGTCTTTATCTTAGTAACATGTTAACGTGCCTTAGAAAGTAGCTGCCTATGTAGACAGCAAAGAAGTGCACTAGGGTTTGGACTCAAGCCCACACGTTATCTATCTTCTTTATGTATTTGTGGTCCACACCCACATTTTGTCACTTGCATAATCATTGTCTCATAATTTGTCATTGAATTATATCCATATGCTAAGATGTGCATTTCTGCTGTAGAATCATAATGCATACCTTATCCTGCAGGTGGGCCGCATCCTGAAGCGAGACCGAGAGAAGTGTCGAGCCATGGTTCAGCTGGACCGATACGAGGAGCAGGTGTTCACACTCGACTATGACGCCATCTGTCATTATGTGGGCGCAACAGAACACTGAGAAGCCAACCGGAAGCCACAAATCACCCTTTATCACCCCAACCCTGTTCTGATGACGACATCGGTTGTGATTGGCTGCTTTTTCCCTGAATTGATAGAGACCAACATATCAGATCAATTAAATTTTAATACAACCAAAACTTAATTTATTTAGCTAGTTGTGCTGTTGTATTTTTAAATGCAGGTTTAAACCCAAATGTGGAGTCATACTTGGACGCAGCTGCTGCTGTGCTGTGACAGTGGTACATCTGCATAATCGGATGATCTTAAAGCAACATAATATCCTGTTAGTAAGTCTGTTATGTTGCTAAATAAAAAAGTGACATGTTTTACTCTGTATAGTAATAATGAACATTTACGCAGGTCAGCAGTAGCATCAGTGTTTGAGTGTCTGCTGCTGATCTAGGAAGAAAATGAAATGACATTTCAGCCCAATGTAATTGCAGAAAAATCTCACTGCCAGTTCATTACAATCCAAACACTTTTGAAACTCTGCTTTGGTTTCTTAGTCCAATAAAGATCTCAATTTGTTGTTTATGTACAAAGTTAAACACAAGCCACCTACAATTTCCACTCATGTTATCTTTTTAATAATAAAATGTAAAATTCCTTCAATATGCCTTTGACTTGATCTCTGAATTGCTGAAGCATCACTCATCCTTATCCATATAAAGCCTACTGCATCAAATGATACATTCAATTCTAAGGCCTCTAAATGATCAACATAATCAAAACTTTGCTGAAAAACATATTCTACACATTCATCATTTATTGAGTTCATATCTTTTAGAAAGTCATGGCCTTTTAGTATAATTTTAACATGTCTTGTATTGTACAGGTGTTTTTTGCTGTGAAATCTTTAATGATTCTTATAATGCAAATGTAAGAACTTTTATATTGCTATTAATATTTTAAAATGAACATTAATTGCACTTAAGCAACTTGGTTTACTTATTTATCCATAAATCATTTTTAGAAACAAAATCATGTTCAAATGTATAAAATTTGATTTGAGGAACGTTTATTTGTACATTTCTCTGTCATCATTATATTGCATTGCATTATATTTTCCTCCACAATACCACCTAGAGCGTGATCATAAACTAAACTAAACTTAATATTTAAGTCATATCACATGGGAGATATAAAGTGACGACTGATAACGTTACTCAACAGTAAAACAACACACATGCAAACTTTTTAGACTTTTTTTAGTATTTTGTCTAAAGTTCCAAAAAAAGTTACATTTAAAAAATAGATTTTTTTTCTGACAATTATTTCATGTTAGGGTTTCATTTCATGTCCATTCAGATGATTCTAAACAAAAACACGATTCATAACTTACGTAATTATTATTTTGTAATAAAAGCCAAACCTCTGAATGCACCTTTAAACAAAAAGTTTATTTTGCAGGGAACAACATCACTATCTTAAGTAAAATGGCAATCGTTTATAAATTGTATAACATACAACACACTGTGTATTTACAAATGAATCTCTGTCCCAAATGTAAGAAAAACATTTCAAAAGCCTTTTGAAAAATCATAAAGGCTTTACAGACACACGATTCCTGCTCAGTCGTCATCATCATCATCATCATCCTCTTCCAGGCGTCTTGTGTTCTCAGCGTTTGCTCTCAGGACAGCTCCAGGACTGGGGTACGGCCTCTGCTGGAACAGGGGTCCTGCCGCTGTGGTGTCCGCTCCGGTCTTTGCCTCATTGCGTTTGGGGAGACCAGTTGACCATAAGCCCCTAAAAACAACAGCACCACATATTGATCACGAACATGTACTTTATTACAGAAGCAACCTCTTTCCAGAGCTCATGTAAGTGCAATTTAAGTGCATTGCATTGTCATTTGTTGTATACTAAACATTTCTGCAACTTTAGTAGGTATCCAATGTAAGGCCCTATGATTTCCACAATGTGGAAAATACACTCATATAAAAATGGAATTTACTGTACAAAGTGGAATAAATCACTTTAATTGTCTTTGAATATTAAACCTCAAACTACTGCTATTTAAATATTAAGGCTGCATGTTTTATGCTCGGTAAAGAACTCAACAGTTGTGTCTACTACGCATACTGAAGCATGCATGACACTCGCGTGTTTTCAGGTCTGCCGTCTCCTTTATGAGGAAATGGATACATGAACTTTCCGTTCACTTAATGAGCATTTCACCAATTAATTTGATAAACCTATTGTCTGATACACATAGAAACTCAAAAGATCTTCATTACAACTCTTTACTACAAAAGTTCTTCAATTTAACTTGAAGACGACATTACATAAAAATAGATTACTATTTTACAGTAGAACATTCTAAAGTAGTAATAAAATATTACAGTTGAATTAATAACAATAGTAATAAAGTTGATTAAAACTAAGAAATAATCAAATTTTCTTCTATTTTTTTCAATTTAAACCGTAAACCTCAGCAGCACTTTGCCAAAAAAGAAGAAGTGTTCAAATTGCATTTGATTTTAAAAGATTACTTGTGTCACATTCATTTAATTATGATTGTTTGTGAAAATACATTTAGGCCTATACTAGAAAAATTAAACTAGAAAAAAATTAAAAAAATTAAACTAGAAAAATTAAAACAGACAACATTACATTTCATAGGGGGAACGTGCAATTGGCATGCTGACTGCAGGAATGTCCAGCAGAGATGTTGCTCATGAATTGAATGTTCATTTTCTCTACCATAAGCCGTCTCCAAAGGCGTTTCAGAGAATTTGGCAGTACATCCAACCGGCCTCACAACCGCAGACCACGTGTAACCACACCAGCCCAGGACCTCCACATCCAGCATCTTCACCTCCAAGATCGTCTGAGACCAGCCACCCGGACAGCTGCTGCAACAATCGGTTTGAAATAAAATTTCTGCACAAACTGTCAGAAACCATATCAGGGAAGCTCATCTGCATGCTCGTAATCCTCATCGGGGTCTCGACCTGACTGCAGTTCGTCGTCGTAACCGACTTGAGTGGGCAAATGCTCACATTCGATGGCGTCTGGCACTTTGGAGAGGTGTTCTCTTCACGGATGAATCCCGGTTTTCACTGTACAGGGCAGATGGCAGACCGTGTGTATGGCGTCGTGTGGGCGAGCAGTTTGCTGATGTCAACATTGTAGATCGAGTGACTCATGGTGGCGGTGGAGTTATGGTACAGGCAGGCATATGTTATGGACAACGAACACAGGTGCATTTTAATGATGGCATTTTGAATGCACAGAGATACCGTGACGAGATCCTGAGGCCCATGGTTGTGCCATTCATCCACGACCATCAACTCATATTGCAGCATGATAATGCACGACCCCATGTTGCAAGGATATGTACACAATTCCTGGAAGCTGAAAACATCCCAGTTCTTGCATGGCCAGCATACTCACCGGACATGTCACCCATTGAGCATGTTTTGGATGCTCTGGATCGGCGTATACGACAGCGTGTTCCAGTTCCTGCCAATATCCAGCAACTTCGCACAGCCATTGAAGAGGAGTGGAACAACATTCCACAGGCCACAATCAACAACCTGATCAACTCTATGCGAAGGAGATGTGTTTGCACTGCGTGAGGGCAGACCCGTCGCGGACACCCCCCCCCCCCAGATCCCCCAAATACCGTAAAACTGCACATTTTGAGGGCCTTTAATTGGCCCGGCTAAGGCACACCCAAAATCATGGCCGTTCTAATCGCATCTTGATATGCCACACTGTGGAGGTGGAGGGATTATCTCGGAAAGGAGAAGGCTCAATAACACCGATTTAGACAGATTTACAATATTTGAGAGAAATAGGCCTTTGTGTACATAGAAAAAGTCTTAGATCTTTGAGTTCAGCTCATGAAAAATGGGGGCAAAAACAAAAGTGTTGCGTTTATAATTTTGTTCAGTGTTTATGCCGAGATCTAGGATATAGGAGTAGTAATAGTAAGAATAGTGTGCTATTATACCATTTCAAACACAGCCATAGTGTTAATTTTAAACTAGCTGGTCATTACCTTGGAGCATCTGAATAGGCGCTGGGATCCATGGGATCCATTTCCTCCTGCTGCTGTTTCCGACCTCCTCCTGGTCCTCCTAAATCAGAGTTTGTGTTTATTCAGGCTTATTGAGGCAACATTTTAAACTATTAATTAACTATTTAATAAGATTATGCATAGATTACCTCTCTTTGATTTGCTATACGGTGCACTTTCATCTCTCCGTATCCGTCTGTCACGCTCCCTGTCTCTGTCCCGCTCTCGATCCCTATCCCTATCCCGGTCTCTATCTCTGTCCCGACCATCCTCCCTGTCCCGTTCCCGCTCTCTGTCTCTCTCTCGCTCTCGATCCCGGTCTCTCTCTGCCTTCTCGTAGTGGCTGTCCCCTTTGTCATGTCCAGTCTCACCTGGGATGAAAAACACAAACAGTTGCAGCATATGTCTCAATAATGTTACTTACAGAAGCACAAAAATGTGCGCACACTTATGTTTTATGGCCATATATTACCTTTCTGTTTCTTAATGGCTTTGGTGATGACAGCTGCCGGGTCATTGGGGGACAACCAGGACACTAAATCCGTCTCTACATTCCAGTAGTAAGGAAGTCCACTAAGGACAAGACACGAGGATGATAGTTATTTATAAGTGACAGCCATTTTGATCCTGTTTCATGGTTTTACCATGGTTTTCTTGGAGTATATAATGAGTAATTGAAAGTGCCACATTATTACAATCACATGCAATCTTTTTACCATGATACATAATAGTACTTTCTTTCAACTATTGGGGGGAGGAGCTAATTTATGAACTGCTTACCAAGCAGGGTCAAAAACTTTGTACCAATTCGTTGGTAAATTTTCAAGCCTTGTAGCTTCATAATCAACGTTGTTATCATCATAGTCTTCAGCGATGATCTCCTCTTCAGCCTCTGAGGATGAGGAGGATGAGAAACAACAAATGAAAGCATGCACTCATGATTTAGTATGTTTTAAGGGTCACTCAGTAAGATTAATACGCATGTGTATCTTACCGTGGTCAGACTGTTTCACGATGCCTCTTTTAGCGAGGCGCGCAAGTAAAGCCGGAGGCAGAGGCATCTGAAGAGAGAGTTAATCAGCAGTTACTCATCACAGTGTTGAAGAGCCGCAAGGAACCTTAAACTGCACCATCTGAAACTGCACTGACGGGATGCGGATTTCGTATGCAAATAACGGACAGGATCATACACATGCAAAGTTATTAAGAAATACACGACGGCGACTGCATACTTTACCTTTATCACGTCCAGAAGCTTAGTTATGGTGTGAAGGTTTCAATGAAAAGCGCCACAAGCGACTCCGGCGCACAACAATGACGTAGCGAAAGCGTGACGCTCAGCTGAACATTTACTTTTATTAGTATAAAAAAGATTATTTTTTTAGGAAATACACAAGGCATGTGGTGTTTTAACAAGTTTAAAAAATAATGTAAACGTAACACTTGATGTTTTTAACGGCAAATGGCAAAAAAAAAACGCTGTGAACTTAATTGTATGCCTTAATTCTTAAGATTTTAAGGATGGTGCTATTTTTTTGTCATAGTCTGATGATGAATTGGTCCACACTATTAATTTAGTATTCTCTTCGGCAAGAAATTCCAAAAGTGGCTTTGCTGATGTTTTTATTATGTTTAGCAAATATGACCTACCACATTAGTGTCTGAATTATCATTACACGTCTCAATAAAAGAAATGCTTACAAACGATTAGATCTCTCCATTATTATAGATTTCCAGCAGACAGTGCTTCTCAGTAAATAATAAACCCTTTTCTATTGAGAAAGCACTATTATTACATATATCTAGTTCCTGTCTTCTAAAGCTTATTGAGAAATTGTTTTCAGATTATAAAATTAAGGGCTGGTTCATATGGTGAGGTTTTATATATAATAGAATTGCATCAGAAGTGTCGACTTTCTCTTGAGGACTATGAGTAAAGAAATCCAATATCAGTCATTTAAATGTAAGTAAATATATGAGGCTAATAACCTCTGAATCGTTTTTCAGAAGCACAAGGTTCTTAGTACAATGTAACGCTACACCTAAAGAGGGAAAAGAAAGTGTCCATACAAAAGAGGGAGCTTTATTAACAAAACACAAAAACAGAAACAAGTCTTTGTTGGACAGACTACAGGAACAAGTGTCGTGTTGATAAGTGAGTGTTTAATGGCTGATATTCATCTCATTGTCCTCATCCTCCTCTGAGGAAAAAGAGGAGAAGCAGACTGGCTCGCACTCCAAGGTGCACAGGTTCACAAGACAGGCTGTCTGTGTGCTGCTGAACTCTGGGATTGCTACCAGGAGAACATCTTGTCCTTCAGGTCCCGAGATGAAAAATAAGACAAAAATTACCTTACAAAAATATACTGGTAATGCATGGCCACACTTACACACAGCGCTGTGTTTAATATTAAATAGTCTCGTCTTCACCTGTGACTCGTTTACATGGGTAGCTTGGTGCGTTTCTGCTGAAGTACACGAGGGCATTCTTCCATAATAAAGGGATCTTTCTGATAGAACGGGTAACAACCTTGAGGGTCAACAAAACATGTCAGAGCAATCTAGCATTTTCAGAGTGCTTTATACAAAATAGTAATACAACAAGATATTCAAAAACTTCTAAATGAATACTTGTTATTTTTATAAATTCAAATGATTTTAGGTCCTGAAGCGTCTCTGAAATGTTTAAAATACAATGGGAATATAGCAAACAAAAAAAAGCTGTAAATATTTTCACAATACAAAGCCCTTAAAAGGACATGGCAATGGGGAAAAAAGAGATGGAAGGAAAAATTATCAGTGTGCTTTCCAGTATTTCCAGATGATCATCCATACTACTGTACTTCACAATATCACTGATATTCTGTCCTGCTGTGCCCAAGAACCTTGGAGGAACCACAAAACCTTCACTGTCAAGAGCTGCTCACCACATCACACCACTGAGAGAGGATAAATACACAGGTAGTTACTCACCGGACACCATCTACGATGGCTTGGTAGGGGTTGTTGACCAGCTGCAGCGTGGGGAAGGGCACAGACAGAGGGAACATGCAGCGGTGCAAAGACTACTGGGGAAGAGTGTAGTTTGTTGGGTCATACTGTCCAGGCATGACATCTACAGGTACAGAGACCTATAGAGAACAAATTACAAATTACAGAGACTTCAAAACATTTTATATTGTTATCGTGGGCACTTCAAAATACCATGAATAATTATATATTTCTAATTATTCAGATTTTTTGAATGCATTTTTTGAATACTTTTAGCATCAACTGGTTAAAATGCAAAACACTGCTGTATGCTGCGTCAAAGACTCATGCGCACTCTGATGTAAACAAGCTCAACCCGGATGAGAAGCTCATGGCAGAACCAGTGAAAGAGATGTACTGATTGAAAGCGCACATTCACTCTCTGACAGCAGGTGGCACTGATGGAACAGCAGAAATGCAGCCGTTAACCCTGTAAACAAAGCAGCAACACTACTTTCTGTTTCTGAAACAGCCATTCAGATTTTTTGTATTCGCAGTGGTGCTCATCACAGCACTGATTTATGTGCGTACATTTTAAATACTTAAATATTTAGACTTAATAGGCTATTTATTTTCAAACTTTTTTTACATTTTAATCTTGACTACAACATGCCATAGGTATTGTTTGAAAATGTTTTGATTCTTTGTTCGGTCACACTTTACATTAAGGCTCTGTTGTTTAACATTAATTCATTCATTAGTTAACAAACTGCAAATGAAAAATTATTCTAAAGCATTCGTTAATCTTAAGATAAATTTAACATTTAATAACACATTATAAAAATCAAAAGTTGTAAAGGTATTATTTAAAGGACCTGAGCTAACATGATAACAGATGTATTAAAAAAAAAAAAAACGTATAATACATTTCTGTAAATATGTAGCAATTGGTATTGTTAATTTTAATGCATTAACTAAGGTTAACTAATGAGATCTTTTTGTAAAGTGTTACCTATTGTTCTTTATAATTATTTTGCACTTTAATCTGTGTGAAATTATTTACTTTATCAATTTTTTGTGTATTTCTTTATTGTATTTAAATGTTCAGTTCTTTCTGTTATAAGATAAAAAAAGTATATTATGGTGACACTTTTTTTCAATATCATAATACCGTACACCGTGATGAAAGATTCAGCAATTATCGCAACATGAAAATTTGATACCGTAAAAAGCTACTTTAACAGAAATGGAAGCAAAAGGATACCAGCAAAGTCTTAACTCACCGTGAGATCAGAATACAACTAAGAACCTGGTCCTAGAAGCATGATATAGTGAATAAATGGAGTACAATACATTTCAGCCATGTCCCAAATAACGCCTTTAGTCTTTTTGGTCCCTCAACAAAGTCCACACTTTGGGCTGAAAACACTCACCACTAGCTGCATTAGAAGCTCATCCAGCAGTCTGATAGCCTCCACACTCCCAGCCGGAGTCTTCTTAGTCAGGTACTTTGCCTTCAAATGGAAAAGAGTTTAATTTATAAAATTAATTCACTAAATGTGATAGAAATTCTGCTTAAAAAGTGAGATTAGTGCTGCTTGAAAAGTAAGTCCCATTTGCACACCTTGGTTGTTGAGTCTTTGTCCTGAGTGCTTTGACACCCCTTGCTTTCCTCAACGGTTTCCAGCCTAGTATGACTCTAGAGATGGACGCTGCTCCGCTCTCTGCTCCCCCTCATCTCCAAGCTGACCAGTTACCATACCCACCAAAAGTTGCAATCCCATCATGCTGTCTGCTCTGCTGCCGTTCAACCCCAGGCCAGAGGCAAGAAGCACAAACCTGTGCAACCAGCAAAACAGCAAAGGGTTAAAAGGTGAAAGGAATTCTACACGTCACACTAAAATCAGCCAGGAAAAGCATAGTAAAGATGGTATAAGTACTAAATAACCTTTAAACATCCTGATGAAGGCTCAGATTATACATCCTGCTCACAAAAACATTTGTAGTCAAAGAATCCACTTGTGATTACCAGACATGTATGTGCAACTTCAACACTAGGGATGCATGATATATCCGATTCAGCTAGGTTGTCAGCCAATATATATATATACATATAAAATGATTATTAATATATATATATATATTATTAAAGTCGACATGCAAGGAAACTGAGGGACTGTCTTTTTCTTCTCTATTATGTCTTTTATATGGTCCATCACAATAAAATTATAAAAAGAGTTTCAAAAATATAACCAATATGCACTGATAAATCCTTTATAATAAAAACACTGACAATATTCCACAAAAAAAAAAAATAGAATTGGCCAATTTGGTCAAATTGATTTCATCACAATTCAAAATTTTTTAATTTATTTTTATTAGGATCGATTTATTTTTTATATATTTTTGATTCTTTTTGTCTCATGATTTAGATGAATTTTGCCATCATTATAACAATCAAATAAAAGTTTTTCAAAATATATACATTAAATATACTATAAATGTAACTTTCCTAAATCCAAATAGAATATCCATATTTCACGATGCACATTCTCCATGTCATGATTTCCAAATTACGGTTTCATTATTTTTTATTCATTTTTTTCCATTTTTATTGTTTTATTTTTCATTTATTTAGACAAAATAATACCTTAATTTTAATACTCATCATTTATCAGTTAACAGCCATAACAGTTATGTATTGGCCAGATTTTTAAAACTGCTGCATACATCAGTATGTCTAAAAAAAAACCTCCGGATGTCTGGTCAGTCATGTCAAGTGTGTTTCTGCACCTGTCTGAGCTGAGAGGCTGTCTTGGGGGTCTGTGGAGGAAGTCTTCAACAGTGAATTTCCCATCATTCTTCTCTGCACCCATGATAGCAATAACACTACCTGAAAATACCATTTCACAACAAAGCATGAAGATTGAGAAGCCCGGGAAGACTGAGACGGATCAGTTTGTCTTACTATTTATTGACAAATGTTCCCCAACTTTCCTGTATCCCACCTGTTACAAACTTAGGAGTGTCAATGTTGCCTTCCAGTTTGATCCTCTGCAGTTCATCCTCCAAAATAAGCTCATCTGATTGGCTGATGTATTTGGCACGAGGTGGCTGAGGCAATAGATTGTGCTGAAGAAGAGAGAGAAAAGACATGTTAAAGAAGGGAAGACAGAGAGGACAGGAAGCTTGCGTTTGTAACATCATGTGGAGTTTTACCTCCTCACTGATCTCCTTCAGGATGGAGGGCTGCAGCTGTTCACCCGTCTGCAGGTCACACAGCTCCTGATGGGCACGACTCCGCCTGCCACACACATCCAGTCATGTTCAGAAGCGCTTCCGCTGTATGAGAGCTGGAGACGGGCAAACACCGGCTCCTCTGAGCCTGGAGCAGACAATAGCGTCTCCTTCGGCACGATCACGTCTGAGAACATGACTGAGGGCACGCATTTGGACGCTAGATTAGCAATTAAACAATGTTATGTTAATAAAATATAAATGCAATGTTTATTACAAATCTATATAAGTGTCAAACGCGCATCTTACTGTATGCTAGCAGCTCAACAGCTTCACTTTCTTACCGTATTTCTTAACTGCTGTGTTGTTTTTTCCTACAATATATATTATAAATCTAGTTTGATCCGATGATAAAGCAAACAAAATAAATAACATAATCAGGTCGAACTAGTGTTGATTTTTAGTATCTAAATATTTCACATTTCAAAATAAAAGCCACCGGAAGGATCTATAACAATTTTAGACGTATTATTTACATTTTAAATAGGGCTAATACCTCAATTATTTCAGATCATATTTTTATTCATGCCGCCCAAAATTGAGAATGTAATATGAAAAATAAGTAATGGTAATATTTGTGAGGGGAAAAAAGACAGTATGGCTAATAACATTTCTTACTGAAATTTATTAGGTAGGTTTTCCAAAGAGACAAGTATTTATTATGCATCCGACAAAATGTAATGCTTCAAAGCTAAACTTTAGATTTGCAAATATTTAACACAATCACCTCAATGAAAAGTGAGACTAAAAAAAGGGCAGTTCGCTAGGAGACGACTGCCAATATTAAATGTTCGGTGTTATTTAATTATCCATGCACTGAATGTAGGATAATCACAAGACACTGATTACTCTGAACACAGCACAAGTTCTTTTAAGTGTACAAAAGTAACAGGATTATAAGCACAATAATTAATGCGGAGGATTGAAACGGAGAAGATGAGCGATCTACTTCTTCCTTCCTCCTCTCTCCTTAAGGGCCAGATGGATGACAGATCCGTTGTTCATGTTGTAATAGGCCAGAGAGTTGGAATCTTTGATGAAAATTCCCTGGAGAATCAACACAACAGGAGATCTGAGTTTTCAAAGTACTTTTATATTTAGTAATGTCATAACTAAGATGCCTTGTTCTTTTAAGCATTCAGAGTTTAAATAAAATAACCATCTCATTATTCAACTGAAATATTTTACCTCGTACTGCAGTTTCTGTTTTCCAGCCGGCATACCAGTGGCTTCATGGATCTTAACCTTGATGACAGACACCTGAGGCACAGTATGGCATTTGATTAGCTCACTTTTTCATGAATTCTATACATGTTTTGTATAATTCTAAGGATTAGTAGTTAAAATGTGTACAAATGGTGCATACAGATACGAGATGGGCAAACTCTACCTGGTCTGTGAGAGGCAGGCTGAAGTTCAGCACTTGGCCACTCAGCTTCCATTCTGTCTTGTCCTGCATGTTGGGCACCTGGACCTTGACTCCAACAGGTCCCTAAAAGAGAGCAAAGGTCAAATTAAAATGATTAACAGAGGACCCTTATGTAATAACAGTTCAAATATATTCATTGCTAACTGCACTCAAAACAGTTTGCTGCAGCAGCAATGCACCTTGTTCCTGCGCAGGAACTCCTCTTCTGGAATCAGGTTGTCCTCGGTCTTCATTTTCTTGCTGGAAGGCTCGTCCTCGTGAGGAGGTGGAGGATGGGCAGGAGGCATGGGGGCGGCAACAGCGCTGGGAGGTTGAGGCACAGGGGGAGCAGGTACAAATGCTACAAAACAAAAGATTTATTATAGCAAAATATTATTAACAAAATTAATATATTATAAATATTTATAAATCAATTATTAAATTACTAATTATTATTACAATTATATAACAATAAGTTTATTAAATAAAAAAAACATTATTTATATAATATACATTCTACTATATTATATTACTGTTTTTGATATTTCAATATAGAAATGCGGTTGAAGTATTTATTTAAATTCATTTTAAAATAAAGTAGCTACGCAAACAGATCGTTATTCAAGATCACCAGCAGGAACCCCATCGGTGGAGTCTGGGTGCCCTTATAGGGATGCAAGGGTGGCAGCGACAACACACTGATGCGTGGGCTGCCAGCATGGTGCATGGGGGCCAGACGCACCAGAGGGGCCATGGAGGTGGGGTAGGACAGCGACAGCAGGGAGCAAGGTGGTCCGCACTGGAAGCGGTGCCATCTGGAATATACACAAGAACCTTTAGTTAGAACGAGCACTTTAATTTTTGTGTTTGACAATCAAGCTGATCTCTCAAAACTCCCGAATGCAGACACAGATTGAGACTCACAGCAGGTGTGATGCTGATGGGTAGGGTGGGTTTGGGGGAAGGCTGGGGGCTACTGATAGCAAGGGCGGCTGAGGAATCTCGTTGGGCTTGCTGGGGCCGATCTTCTCCTTGGTGTCGTCCTGCTGCACTAGACCTTTAGCTTTGTGGATGGCTTCAATCTGCTCCTGCAGGGTGATGTAGCCTGAGCCGCCTGCTGGGTACGAGCCATGCTGCCCGAGTGTGCCGGCCCATTGACCTGCGGAGTAAGAGGAAGGGTTTTTGTATGAAAACACTACTTTTTTTTTTTCTTTACCTTTGTGTATTCCTCACTAAGGGGCCCAAGACAATAGCGCAAAAGATAATATTTTTATTAATGTGCTACATGTTTTTCATAATATATCTTAATATTTCTAATTTTTTAGAGGATTTCACCTCAAAATTATTACACCATGTTATCTATATGAAATAATATAAGCCCTCTATTATAATTTCTAATATGAAATATATGCATTTAATTAATAACTAATAAATAAGTATAATATTAACTACCCTTTCTAATCATGTCCACCAATTTTGATGAAGTAAAAAAAACAAGAAGAAATGAAAAAAAAACAAAAAAGAGGTAAAATTCAAAAACACAAAACACTGTCCGGTATAAAATGACAGAGGATCACCCAGAGGGTAAATACTTAGTTTTAGTGATCTGGTTTAAGTGTTTATGGGTTTCTCAACAATGGGCATTGTTTTGGTCCTGCAGACTTTTAGAACACTAGTTTAATTAATTTGTCTACTACAATGTTGAACAGCAGATATAATTTGTTTCTTTTTCTTTCTTACCTTCTCCTCTGGTTTCTGTATCTCCTCCTCTCCGATCTTCTTACCAATGGCCGTTTCTTCCACACCGAAGATATCGGTACGTCTCTCGGCCAGCTGCTTCAGGCTGCTCTCAATGTCCAGGCCCGGAGCGTACACCTCCTCCTCGATCTGACGCTCATGGATGCTGCGGTCACGCTGCTCCAGCCAGCGGGGGTCCAGCAGGCCGATGCGCATGTGCTCCTGCATCTTACTGGCTGGGATCTTCTCACCAGTGATGGGAGAGATGAGGTACTCTCCAGGGGCGACCACAGGAGGCAGAGGCTTAGAGGCTGAAAGAAAGATGAGATAGAAAGTGAGTGGATACAATGAAATATTTGCTGTTCTAGTATGTTAAAGTGTGTGTTTAAAAAAGCCTTTACCCTTGGGGTCATAGTCTTTGCGGATGATAACCTGGTCCGGGGTGGGGGGCAGAGGTGGTGGCACAGGGTTATCAGGGGGTAGAGGAGCCTTCATGCCATTATCCTCTTCATCAGAGCCCTATTGAGAGAGGAATAACAGGTCAGTCGGTGTTAGTTAACCCACTTCTATGAACTGCTCATTTGGACATGATGGGACATGTAACATCCTCGTCTATTGATATGATCACCCTGGTTGTCTCACCTCGTCCATGTCCTGCAGCTGTGTGTCCTGGTCTAACTGAGTTGCATGTCCTACCACCCTGCCCACTCTCTCATCCTCTTCATCTTCACTTTCAACCTCCATCTCCACCTCCTCACTCTCTCCAAACTTCTCATAACGCTCCTGGATCAGGATACGAGCGCCCAGCTCCTCAGGAGTAGTGGGAGGAGGGAAATTGCCTGTAATATGTATAATAGTTAAAAAAAATGATTAATATCGACAATATGAATATCAATGACATCAATATAACTAGTAATATATATAATTATTTTATTAATTTATATTATAAATATAAATTAATATTGTGTTAATTATATACTACTACTAGGGGTGTGATGAGATCTCGTGCCACGAGATGTGAATTGAGATTGAGACAAGATTTCTCATTGAGGTGAAAAGCTCTCGCGATATCGCCATGATGGAGTGTGAGGGTGAAATTAGCACAGAATACGCCACCGTTACGTTTACATTAATCCACTGTCGTTTAGCTTTTTTATAGAAATAAAAACCATTTAATTCAGTTGGATAATGGTTGCCTCAATTCTAAACTGTAAGCAGCTACTCTTCTCATTCAGCATGAGCTGCAGTCGCACACAGTGCAGCAGGAATCAGAGTTCACTGATCACATGTCAAGAGTAAGGCGAGATGACTGACAAGACCATGGCGGAGGATTCGTTGTGCAACAGAGCTTAAGCGTCTGACAAATGGCTTATCTTGTAGAATGCATTCTCAGCACCCCGCGCTTCTTATACAAAGAGTACGCATGATAGCAAATTCAAAAGTGAAAGTCAAACACAAGTGCGTTTTAAAGGGATTTCAATACCCCACATTTTGAGAGCAGCACGCATATTAGGTTACATACAATAATTTCCAATATCAAACCTATCTTAGGCTGGGCTGTGTAGTTGTAATCATCGCTTAGCTCTGTATCATGCTTGAAGAAAAATGTGGTCTCTATTTCCACTTTGAATATTGAGAGAGTACTTTTATTATGGTTGCACTTATTGTTTGCACTTACGACTAGGAAAAAACTGTTATTTATTTTTGGTACTTATACTGTTTTGTGGAATGGAGTTCAGTTAGGAGGTCAGAAGTTCTAGAAGCTCATAATTCATGTACAGTTCTGAGGTCTGAAGAGACTCGTGTGAAATCATTCAGGAGAGAAGCCAGTGAGTTGAGTTTGTGTCTGTAGTTGGCTAACTGAACCAAAGTTCTGGGAATACATTTTTGCCATTAACAAAATAAAGCATTTTCTTTTTTTTTTTTTTTTTTTTTTTTTTTTTTTTTCTGATGCAACGGTATGTTTGTGCAAATAAAAATCTTGAAATATTTGAAATCACACATTATTGTATTAATTACACATGCTCACCTTGCTCATGTGGCTGAAAGTCCACAGTCTCCACCACCACAAAGTCATGCCAGTCAATCTGAGCATAAGCCACTCTCTCCTTCTCTCGCTCCTCCTCTTCCTTCTTCCTCTCTCGCTCCTGGAATTTGGCCCACTCCACACGATACCTCACCTAAAATATTGGGGAAAGATGTGATATTACAGTTGTAAGGTCAATCTGATCTAAACATCATTTTGTGATCTTATGAGTTTCACATATCAGACTGATCAACTGAGAAACGGCCTGAGAGAATTTTTGGGACCTACTGAATTCAACAAGTAATGGCTTATAATATATAACATATATTTAGCAATTTCAGTTCTACTCCCTGATTCACCATAAGTTTCCTATTGTGGTTTTCCATTAAGTGTGATCTGGAATGGCTGTTATAATTACCTGGTCCAAGACCTCACAAGGATTCTCTGCTTCCTTCTTCAGTTTCAGAAAAAGACCTTTTGGAGGGATTAAAACCTGCAAGAAGCCAATCATTTAAGTGAATCCCACAATACTCCGCTCTCTTTAGCCACCTCAATCTGATTTGTTCTTTGCATCGCTGCCGTACCTTTGTATATTGCTCCACCAGTTTTGTAAAGTAGTTAAACAAGCTGTGCTGTGGTCGAAGAAAGTCAAACTGGAAGTTCCTCTGCTCCTTCTGCATCAGCTGCGTGAGAAACTGGCGGCCATTTCGGGCAACAAACTGTGCGGTCAGCTTCACCACATCCAGATCAAAGGCTGAGATGGAGGGAGGGTCGGCAATGAACTCAAACTCAGGTGGAGGCTCCTTGGGCACCACACTCTCATGGATCACCTGTGCTTGAACCTAAATGACCACAAACACATGAGTTCTTCATAACATATCCAGTTCTGAAAGGCTTTCAAATCAGACTGCTTACATTATGACTTGACTGCTTTAATCACAATAAATGGAATTAATTATTAGGGCTGCAACTAAAAGCACAAACTCTGTGTTAACAGATAAGACAAATGTTCTGCAAGAGCACACACATTCACTCTGAACACAGTAACCTCTTACTGTCATTTCTTTAGTCTGTAAATGTCAGAAACGTCTTACATTAATATTCAATCACACGCTGTTATCCCTTTACAGTTACTATCATAAAATACTTGAATTACATGTTGACTTTTAAACCTAAATTTAACATCCAATAACAGATATATCAGCAAAATGAATATTTTTGCACTGAATATTGTCTTCCTCTATACTGCGTTCCATTTCTTTGACGCGCATGCGTACCGGCGCTCGTTCAGTAAAGTCTGAAGTTTAACGCAGACTGTCAGGATGAGCCTTCATGCCAAATTTAAACACTCACTTGCTTCAATATGTAACATTTACAGATAAGAATATAACCGTAAAATGAAAGTTTTGCGCCGAGGAATTATATCACACATTAAACAGCATGTGCATCTGTCAAAGCGCCTGACAGGGCAAGCCGTGTTAAACATTACGCTTATGCATTAGCTTTAAGTTTAAAATAAAGCATTCTTATGTTTCCAGCAGCTTGGATCACTTACCTTTCCCGCAGCACCTCACTCTGTTTTTTCCACTACTTTTAGATGTATTTTGTCAATAGAAACACGTTATTCAGTAGTATAATTTGACACGACTGGTGGAAGTTTTCCGTGCACTGTGGGCAGATGCAACTAATCGATCAGGGTTCCCACTCTTTTTCAGTGATAATTTTCCATGACATTTTTAATGCATTTATGGCGGGAATAAAAGACAAGGATCATGCCCTAAAGTAATATTTTCCTCTCTCCAGAAGTCTTTAATAACATACAGTTTATGGCCATGTCTTAACTATAAAGTCAGCTCTCTAATATGAGCGCTTTTATTTATACAATACAACAAATGATTTTCAGAACCAATTTCAGTACCATAGCAAAAAAAAAGCATTTAACTATTTTATTTAACAATTTGAAAATAAAAATAAATCAAATCAATTCATTATTAATGCTAATAATAATATAAAAGAAAATACTATTTTAAAATACTGGCATGTATCCTTCAAATATTTTTCAATTAAGTATTGCTTTAAAAGGGTCAAGTGAAAAATTAGTGGATTCTGACTAACTTAAACACCTCTGATTGGCCACTGCATATCAGTGTTCAGAGGAAAGCGATATAAATATGCACAGAAGCATTTGAAAGCAGCCGAGTATCAGCGAGTACTGCATTGAGTCTGTATTTGGTACTACCACTGCTGCAGAAAAGCTGGTATTGTTACGTTTTTAAAATTTCAGTGTCAACTTGGTACAGATGTACTAATAGCCTACTTTTGACAATAATCAAAATTATTAAAAGTTACTGAATTACTATTAACAATGCTGCTTTCCACTTCCAGGCCTACTAAAAACATTCATCACAAGACTTAACAGCGTCATACAAAATACTTCTCTTAAAGTTCATCACTGGATAGAAGGTTGGGAAACACATCAGTGTTCACACTGTCAAAAGTCTGTAGTGATGCACCAATCTTTATTTTTCACAGCCGATTAATATTTTTTAAAGGAAGACGTTGAGTACGATAAGTACATGAACAAGATGTTTTTTGCTCTATTACAGGCCGAACTCTCTGTAGCCATTTAAAATTAGAAACAACCACTGCATTTTAATTATGATCCAAACAAATATGCTGCATACATGAGCAGTTTCTGATTTAAATGAGATGTAATTTCAAAATCTGATGCAAACACAGTACGGTCTGACTTTAGCTTTGTGAAATTATACTATAAAAAGCATACCGGCTCAAAACAGAAACAGCAGATGGGCTGAATGAAAGTGCAAATTCACTCTCTGGCAGCAGGTGGCGCGTATGGAACAGCAGTGATACAGTGTTTCACTACTCTATGCATTCGTCTTCAGCGTCTCTGGCATTTGGTAACTTCGTAATATTTTCACACAAATAAATGAAACTTGGAAAATCCTTGCCATACGTGGTGTGCAGGTCCGGAACAGAGATCGGCTGAAATTAAACAAAAGGCCGGTTGCCAATCGTGCGTTTGGAGCAAAAACAGGCTTGGTTACGCTTATGACCATCTTTACTACTATAAACAGTAATTGTGTAGGGACTGTTCATTTGGTTAAAGGTGTCATATGATGTTGCTAAAAAAGAACAATATTTGGTGTATTTGGTGTAATGAAAGGTGTTCATGCGGTTTAAGGTTAAAAAAAACATTATTTTCCACATACTGTACATTATTGTTTCTCCTCTATGCCCCGCCTTTCTGAAACGCGTCGATTTTTGCAAAGCTCATCGGTCTGAAAAGCAAGGTGTTCTGTGATTGGCCAGCTATCCAATGCATTGTGATTGACCGAATACCTCAAGCGTGAGACGGAAATGTTACGCCCATCACATACTGCTGATGCCGTGTCCGGCCGGAGCGACGATACAAAAACATGAAAACCCATTATAAACGAGTCATTTGTTGCATCCAGTGGGTACATAATTATGGATTATAATGACTTCTGTCTTTTTACGCGTTGCATAGCGCCGCGTAAACATAAAACCATGTCGCATTTGTGATCGGAGAAATGACAAAAAACAAGCACTACTCTACACTGCTCAAAAAAAATGGCTTTAAATATGAAAAATATAAAAAACAACCTCTTTTTAAATTAAAAAACTTACTTACGTCTGTGAGTCAGAACAACGGCATTGTAGTCTACTCTCCCAGGAGTAAACAGTCCTCCATAAAATGTGTTGCACATATCTGAATATTTGGTTTGAATTGTTCTGGAACATTGTTGTAAATACAACTTAACCAATGATTTCTAGTCGTGTCCATTTTTGGAAGGCCAAACACAGTAGTTTCGCTTTCACAACGAAACAACAGCGTCACACCCGGGGCCTAGACTAGATGTGAGTAAGCGGCGGCCTAGAGTGAGCAGAGGCCGGGGGCTAGAGGGAGCAGAGGCCGGAGGCCTAGAGTGAATGGAGGCCGGCGGGCTTGAGAACGGCACGGCCGGCGGATTGACGAAGGAGCGTCCGGAGGGCTTGCTGCAACCACATGTGACAACCCCGGGCTAGACTCTGCTTTGCCCACGGTGAAAGCCGATCCGGCGATACACAGCACTAAGTTGATGCATTCCCTCATCGACCAGCACAGATCAGCTCCAGGCAAGACAAAGCGGATATCGTCCTCTTTTGAAGGACAATCAAAGTAGTTTTGCTTTCACAACGAAACACAGTGTCTTCATGACATGGTGGCAGCAACAATATACAGCGAGAATAAAAGTTACGCCTTCTTTCTTGCGTGAACATTTGGGAGATGTTATGCAAATATTCCCACACAGTGACGTAGACATGTGGGGGCGTGTTAGAAAGAGCCGTTTTAGGTAAGCGTGGTTGACCCTTCACTTTTATAAAGAATATCTCTTTTTGATACTTTAGTCTTTGCAACTTCACAGATCTTCTTTATGCACCAAGAGCTTGTAACACACAAGAGAAAGGAAAAAAATTTTAAGCGCATCATATGAACCTTTAAAGGAAACAAATTTTTTATTAAAATAATATAATAATATAATTTTCCCAAGACAACATGACTTTCAAGACATTACATTGCTCTCATCCGGTTTTACAGGAATGTGTGAACCTGATCGATAATGAGAATTGTTGTCGATGATTTTCATAATCGATAATAATCGGTTTTATCAATTAGTTGTTGCAGCCCTAATTAGTATGTGTTGCATTAAGTCACTGACAGGTTTCTGACCTTCTGAGGAAGCTGCTGTAATGCTGCTTGCTGCTGTTGCATGACTTTAGGCACAGCTGCAGATGGTTCCTGAGCTTTGCCCTCCTTGAACTCATTGACCTTGTGGCGGTAGTAGGCATGGTAAGGGTCGCTGGGGTTGAGGAAGTTGAATTTTGGGTTGTTGATCTCATTCTGTCTAATTCTGGCCTCAAACTCAGGTCCATTCCTATAAACAAACAAAGAGGTCAATAATTAGTTTAACAAGAGCACAACAATGAAACTTTGCACTATATTATACTTGTGATATGATGTAAAACCTGGCCACGAAGCTGGCAGTCTTGTCAACAATGTTTCGGACTTCAGGAGGCGGGTAGATGATTCCCACAATGGGCTTTGTGGCTGGAGTCTCTTCCTTCTGGTCCTCAGCCTGTTGATTAAATCATAACAAAACTTAATTGATCTGGTCAACACTCACAAGCCAAATATATTAACTAATGGCGTTAAATTAGGAGCATAGGCTACTAAAGCATTACCTGGCCAAGAACAGTCCATTCATATATAAAGTATATACATAAATAAACATCTATTGCATTGTATTATATATTTGTGAATTATGCAATAAGTTATATTTAGCAGTGATTTATTTAATTACTGAATGAAATAATAGCCGAACTGTGCAAAAAGGAACGTATAAGAAAAAATATATGAATTATAATGAAAGATCTGACTTGACTCAAGCTGTGTTATGGGAAGCCGATTCATTCTCCTAATCAAAACATGCAATGCTACGGTCCATTAACATGTTTGTATGTTTATGGAAGACAAATATGTTAGTAGCTGGATATAAGTAAGATCAATCTATCCAGTACTGTATCAAAAAGAACTAAACGATAGCTTTATACCTTGTTACTCAGCTCCGGCTGCATGATCTGCACAGGCCCAGGCGGCATGACTGCGACACAGCAGGCTCTTCTCAGGCCGAATCAAATACAACTAGAAAAATAAACTATTGTCTGTTTAAGACGTAATTTGCGGAACAAAAGATAACGTAAAGTCCTGAAATAACTGAAGTAATATATTTCTATGTACAGTATAATACAACTTAATTAACCGCTCGATGCGCCAACTTCTTCTTCTACTTCTTTTTGTTCAATGGCCGTTCTCTCCGTAGGAGTATTACCGCCACCTACTGTATATCTTGCGCACATGAGTGATGAATCTACTGAAGGAAAATAAATAAATAAATAATACTGTGTAATGCCCCACCCACCCCAGAGGATCAGAGCCCAAGCTTCAGCTGGCGCTGCGTGTTCAGCTCCTCCAGCTTCCACACTAGGCTCCTCAACCTCCGAGATGGGCAGAATCCTGTGGTCTAATCCTGTAAGCTCTAAAAACGTTAAAACCACCTTAAACATCTATCACTCAAACCCTTTCCCAGAAGGTCCACTACACTCACTGGTCTGTTCCTTATATTGCTAAAAAGACTATTATGCTGATCATCATATTTACCACATTTAAAAAGCACATGCTCTACTGTTTCAAAAACATCACATTCATCACACATACCATTTTCATGCTTCCCCGTTAATGCAAGTGTTGAGTTTATTCCTGTGTGACCCATCCTTAATCTAGAAATCATTACTTCTTCCTTTCTGTGTCTTCCATAAAACTGTTATTTTTTCCCTACTGATTTTACAATATTATAATACCACCTACCTGTGCTGCTATTTTCCCATCTTTGTTGCCATATTCTTATTATTTCCCTATTAATTACTGATTTTATCTCATTCCTTCCCAGAGGTACCTTAACATCCACCAAATTTTTCTTTAAAGCTTCTTTTGCTAACTTATCCGCTGTTTCATTTCCTACTATCCCGATATGTGTCGGTACCCAACAAAAGTATACAATTATACTCTCTATTTTCAGTCTGTACAGTAATGTACACATTTCTACTAACAGGTCTTCTCTATCAGTTTTTGTCGACAATATACTTTTAAGAGCTGATGAAGAATCTGAGCAAATTACGGTCGGAGTCCTATTTGGCCTGATCTGTTCTACCCGCTGCAATCCTACTATTATAGCAGTTAATTCTGTAGAATATACAGACAATTTGTCACTTAACCTTAAACTTATTTCGTCTTAAATCTTGGAATGTACACTCCCACGTTTTGTTTGATTGGGTCTTTAGATCCATCTTTATAGATCTGTATAAAAGAATAAAAAATTTATCTCATAAAAACATTGATTTCATAACTATTAATATATCTTTCTTCTGCTTTTTCCCGGACCTCCAACAATCTAATTTCAACAATGGGTTCAGGAATATTCCACACCGATACCCCATTTAATGGCATGTTGGGACAGATTTCTTCATTCTCCAGACCACAATCCTTGACCCACTGTTCATACTTCCAACCAAAACTATTCCCACCATTCTTTTTATATTCCCAACAATCATTTAAAATTGTGCGTGTACGATGACTCTTATTACTACCCTGTAGATAAACCCAATACATCATCGCAGGCTTTTCTCTTCTTAAATCTAATGGCGTCTCCCCCATTGGCGACCTGATGGCATCTAGAGGGGTTGATCTTATTGCTCCACAGCGAGTCATAAGCTGCGTCCGAAATCGCATACTTCCCTACTAGATAGTAGGCGAAAAACAGTATGCGAGGCAAGTAGTACGTCCGAATTCATAGTATTAGAAAAATAGTAGGCGAGAAGTACCCGGATAACCTACTACTTCCGCCCGAATTCCGTAGCACACATACGATGGACACTTTACTATCCCACTGGGAGAGGAGGCGCCATATGCGAGAACGGCAGAAGGCGGCGACGCGGCTCTCTTCAAGAGAAAAGTACCTCAGGGAAAAACCTTGTTCACTGTGAATAAATTGCACTTGTTTAACATGATCTAAGCGAACGGCTGACTTACAGAAAGTTTAAACATTGTAAATCGATGAGATGATTTCGTGAATCAGCTGTAAAAAGATGTTTAATCGCCGATGAAAGTGGTAAGAATATCGTGAAACACTGCTGATGTTCGCAGTAGTGAGGGCTCTTTAAATTTAGGCGCTGTTGTGGAAACGCATGTCACGTGACAACATCAACATGGCGGATGTAGTAGTCCGAATTCCATCCATACTATCGCTTCATACTATATAGAACCTACTTTTAACGGTCGAGTGTAGTTACAAATGCAAATGTAGTACATCCTAAGCAGTATGCGATTTACGGACGCACCCATAATGACAAAGCAGACAAACCGGATGAGGTAGGTATAGTTTGAGACAGCGCAATTGGTTTGGGATTACTCACCGTTGATTGGACGAGACATCTGTCAATCAACATATGCAGGGAAGAACCAGCCGAAGAACAGCAGAGTCGTGGTAGAAAGATCGGAGATGGTATTAAAGTAGCTCAGCTTAAATGTATTGTATGACTTGCCCTTACTCTGGAATAAACAATACGGGGTGTATATTTACATTTAGTTAAAAGTGGCTGTAAATCATCAACTCCAGTGGCGCAGATGGATAAGGGCGTGGCTTTGGCTTTTTACGAGATTGCCGCGGGTGCGGTCCAGCTTGGACGAACTTATTTTCCTCCATTTCAAACTACTAATTCAGTGTAGGAAAATGGGCAAAGAGAGATGGGATTAAAGAAAACATAGGGATGACATTTGTATAATATCCAAAAACAAGTTGGTCAAGTAACAACTGCTTATGGAAACAGAAGGGAAGATATAGTAATATCTCGGATGATAATTGGACACTCTGCTCTTAATAAATCACTCCAGACGATAGGAAAACATGAATCTGGTCAATGTAATCATTGTGGACTTCCTGAAACTAGAACATATGCTGATTAATTGTAGGGCATTTGAAAGCGAAAGATTTCAATTAAAAGCGGATTTAAAATCTGCTGGCATAAATGCTCTTACTTTGCAGAGTATAGTAACATAGTTCTTATAAAATCAATAAAGATTTATAACTTTCTTTAAAAAAAAAAAACTAAATTGTGTGATAAAATAGTGTTTTTTGATAGGTGCGGTCTTCCACATCAAAGAGAATAAATCAATGTCAGGAAGCGTCTTCTCATCTCATTTCAAACAGAAGGCCCAGAACTTCAGCAGTATGATCCATCATCAGCTGTGGAGAGGTGGCTGAAGTCAAGTGGCAAGAGAAAGCCATTTGCTAAGAAATGGTAGATTACATATGCAACCATAAATATTAATTCAGACAGATAAAGTATGTTTTTTAAAATGTATTTATTTACTTTTTTGTTGTTTAGTTGCATTGTTTATGCATTTCATGTAAAAAATCTGGCCTGTAAAATAAATAAACTGACTAGTGACTCGAGCTACATTGTGTCCGCATAGAGGGTTGCCTCTGGGCCCACCAGGCCTCTCTCAGAGTGTTCACAGAGAGCCAGGAACAGTGTTTTGAATGATTGTGCTGCATCCACACGAAAGTTGTACACTTGTAAGTACACTTGTAAGTGGAAAGTATTTTGTGACTGGTGTTCTAGCCTCCATGTTGATCCATTACACTGTTCAGTGGGATGCATTTTAGATTTTTTGCAGTATCTTTTGGTCGTTCAACTTCTATATTAAAGGTGTATGTGGCTGAGTTTAGTACTTCTTTGCTTGGGTCTGACAGGTCAATTGTTGTCTTCCTGAAATACCACGTGTCCTCCATTGTTCTCTCTTCCTTGTGTCAGCCCCCATTTGAGCCAATATCAGAGTCTGATATTAGAGTGAGCTCCATGCTTTATCACTGAGTGCTCCCTGTTTGTGCCGGAGTAATGGATTCAGAAATGTCTCACTGTGGCCCAATCCAGCATTTCTACCCAAGGTTTTGTCCCCGCATTTTATGAATCCACCTATTGTGTTGGCTGCATTCCCAGCAGACCGAACTGACATGCGATTTGAGCTCTGTCCAGTTAGATCTTTGAGGGCTTACATTGATTAGACAGCAGCTTGGCGTAAGACGGACCAATTGTTTGTTTCTTTTAGGGATGTGCGCAGTGCTGAGTGGCACACTGGGTGATGCAGGTCATTTCTCATGCGTACGAGTCTGCGGGGCAGTCTCTGCCTTCGTCTATCCACTGACACTCCACTCGTGCTTTGGCAACATCTTGGGCAACACTCTGATAAAGTACAGACACCTGAAAAGTACTTTTACAGCAGAGTAAAAATACTTCACTACTGTCCGCCTCTGACAAAAGTTGTGAAGAATTTCGGAAGCCAATATATCAAACAATATGCAATCATCATAATAAAAACATTTTATATAGGGCAGTTATTCCACCACATTTCTTACACTGGCCACTGGCATATAAAAGTACATGTAAAACATAAAATTTACCATACCATCTTTTTTTTAAACTATAAAGACTATATATGAAGTTATTTGCATTGCCGCAATATGCAGTTCACATTGAGCTGAATTTTCTAATTTATGAACTAAGGTCATTGCTGGACCTGAGGACTATGTACATAGAGTTATATCTACTCAAAACTGCATCTCTAATTTGATTGTTACTGTGTGTCAAAGTTGCAATCCTTTTCTGCTTTCCAAGTGAAAACTGTTGCACGTCTGCCCTGTTTTAATTGATAAGGTTGTTTTTTCATGATATCATTGATATTCAGGAAAGCTTAATCAGGTTTTAATTTTGAGAATTGTAAAAATCAATATGAAAATCCACTAGGTAGGTAGTGCTTTTGAGTTATTTTTTGAGGCTCTTGTAGACAGAAGGTGGCAGCAGTGAGCAGTCTCTCAGGGCTGGTAAAGACTATTCTAAAAACTGTATTTCCTAGCAACAGATGATATTACAGGAGAAGCTGAAATTAACCAAATTGATTGGTTCTTTTAGGGATTGACTTGAGAGGGGAAATAGGGATATTTAGGGAATTTCTCAGACCTGTTCTGATTAAAATAACAATTGATAATGTGATATTCTTGCTAATGTGATATCAGGAGGCGGCTAAAGACTGACGCATGGCTTTGCTGTATTTTTGTACCTATTGTTGCGTGGTGAGTGTGGCGAGCGGCGTAGGGAGTGCGAAGCGACCAGTGGGTTTGAGAATCAATAAGAGAAGTAACAGGAGTGACAGATCGCCGAGATTTGATCCAGTGTCCCTACAGCGATCAAACAAGCTCGGCGGCTGAAGTGCAGAGAGTTAGTGACTTCCTGGAGAGTAGACAGAAACTTACCCAGATGCTTTCTCATGAAACCACACGAGTGGTCTGTAGACTTGTGTGGCATTCTTTCACATCCCTCAAATCTTGGTGACATCCTGTTTTAGAAAGGAACTGAACATGTCAGTGGGCTCTGAATAGATCAATGCATGTGCTTTTACTCTGTGAGACTTTTTTAAAATGTTAAATATTTTTGTGATTAAACATACTAATGATTCACACTATTTAAACGTTTTGAATCTTTATGTGTCCTTAACCAATCAGAAGTTAGATCCGGGGTTGTAAAGTCATTAAATATATCTCTTACAATCAGTGACATTAAACATGAAAGTTTTTCATTTGTTTTGCGTCACTGTCTTAATCTTGTGATTCATTGGGTTTTAAACTATGATTGTGCAAGATGTTTCATTTTCTTAAATGCTTTTACTATAGTATATCTCTCAGTTAGTATATTGTTGTTGGCATCTTAATATGACACATGAAATGCAGGTAGTAATTAATAAGGGTCTTGATTTTATATGTTTGTATAGGTTGTTCTGAAGTTGAAACCGGTCTGAAAGTGAAACCAATGTTTGAATGGGCAAGAATAGTAGCCCTACTTATCCAAAAAAGAAAAGCGAAACAGGTGTATTATTTGATAATTTTTTTATTGGGTGTGTGTCAGTCACTTCCATTGTAGGGACTGAATATGTATTGGGAATTTTACTGTATGTGCATGGTCTGTGAATGGTGGTTGTATAGGTTGCATATACTGTATGTAATTAAGAATTATGCTAACACTCAACATTGAATCTACATCCATCAGAGTTAAAGACAACACTATATCACCACAATGTATATGTAATTTTTTTTTTTAGCTTTTATTGATTAGGAGGACAGTGAAGAAAGACTGGAAAAGTACGGTAGAGAGGAGGGAACAGGACTGCTTTTATAACTAATCTGTGTAATTTTCTAGCTAGGCACAGAAGGAGTTTTGTTGTTGTTGTCGTTGTTTTTGCAGAATATTTGAGCCGCTCTTTTTCCATACAGGCAGTATGATTGATGTCACTGATGTCAAATACCATTGGCTTGTTAGATTATGTGTCATGTCTTGCTAGATTATGATCACATTATGACATGATAATGTTTCTGAATGAGATTTGAGATCTGCAGTGAAGGGGGTGATTTCTGTATTTCTTTCTTTCTTTTACAGAAGTAACATAAATGTAATTGTTTTTCAAATAAAGCTATTCTTTGTCTCCAGAGGGGATTTTTCTTGTATGAAATATAAGTCTTTTTTTTATTTAGGTGTTTTATTTACTTTTATGTTTTTTTTTTAATGGATATTATCGTGACAGTACATTCATTTGCATTTGTTTTTTATATTGTTGTACATTGGTTAGGGGAATGAAGTGGGATTTTAGAAATATCTACATAATAAATTAACATATTTAATGTTAAATATGATCATTAGATATAAAAAAAAAAGGGAAAATAACATTTCCAGCGGAATAGTGGAAAACCAAAAGTGGGACAGAGGGGATTCAGTCTGTTTTCCACAATGTGCATCAATCCTGCAGAGAGGATCCATTGCTTATCTTCCAGTTGCCTCTTCTCTCTCTAGTCACAGTCATACTAGACTGTTCCACTTTACTGCAACATTGCAATCCTGCTGATTTAAAGTTTGCATTCTTTTAATTCAGCAAAAGGGTCATGCTGTGACATATCAGTCGTATCAATTGGTCAGACCGCAGAGTTCACCCCAGACTTAATTGAACTTTGGAAAAACAGCGAATTCAACATGGCTGCATGCTGGTCTCCCTCATTCGCTGTGTTGAAAGGAACCTCACTGGAAGAAAAGTTGCAGTTTCGACCCCCCATGCAGCCTGGCTGCAGTGCAGTAATGGCTCACAATCTGTAATTATAATATAGAAAACATTCAACAAACTCAAATACAGTGAATCAAGATGATGGGGAAGGAGGAGGGTAACACTTATTTTAAAGTCTCCCTGTTCCACTGTTACAAGTAGTTACTAGTAATGACAGTAAATACATTAAAAAATAAAAAAAAGTGACATTTTCATTTAAATTTTCTGATAATGAAGGAGCTCACCAAGTAATCACCCACATGACAAAAGGTTAAATGGCCTACAATTTCAAACAGACATCCTGCTCAGGGGGCAGTGGAAGACAAAGATCTTTTCCTTCTAATGGATGAACGAGGACAAGGAAAAGGCCTCAACAATCCGGAACAAGCAGGAGCTCCAGAGTGGCCTTCCCATTTCATTTTTGTGTTCAGGGATGACAGGAGTTATTTTTGTGGGATGGAATGTATGACAAATGGGCCTAACAGTGAATTGGTCATTTGATAAACTCAATTTTAATTATTGTACATTTTTGTGTGGGTGTGTGTGTGTGTGTTGTTGTGTGTTGTTGATTTTTTAGTGAAGTTTAGTTTTCATATAGAAAAAATGCATGATGCACATGTTCTTGGCTTTGGAGTAAACACATTTATTTTGAATCTTGGATTAAAGTTATATTTAATATAAAATGCCCCATGAGTTTCAAAGCTTATTTCAATATCATGAATTGGAAAAAATATAAGTGAATATAAGTGAAAACGAATAATTATAACATTATAAGACACAAGATTTAATGTTTGAAAATGCTTGTGCAATGTACCTTAATATTCGATCAAACCCTGCAATGCATAAAGTATGCAGGTTGTGTGTTAAATAAAAACAAATTACGCTCCAAACCGGTAATGGCGCTAAATCTGTAAGAAACGTTAAGCCCCGCCCCTCACTTCCGGTTCTGTGGCTGCGGTTCTAAAACTGCTGGTGCTGCGGGTCGAGATTATTGGCGGTATTTAATGCAACGGGGCTCTTGGAGGCAAGCGCGTTAAACCTCAAAGAAAAGGAGAAGTAGAGGTCTGCTATTATTGAATAATGGTTTTCTACTGTATTTTCTTTCCCACTGGTGAGTGAGAAGGGAGGTATCTGACTGCGTTTGCATTCAACGCCCACCAAAAGCCTCCTCTAGTGTGTTCATGTGATTTGGAGGAGGCTTGGCTTTGCAGAGTGATTATGCTGGGAGGGTGGGGATCTTGCTTTCAAAGCTAGCTTGCGATCACTAGCCTTTCTGATATTGTCTACCCTACCTTTAACATTAGATAAGAAATCAAATGCTAGACAATAAAAATGAAAACGTGACTTAAAAAGATATTAAAAAGTGACAGTCGACCTGCGGTGTGGATGTGTTTGTGTTTAGACAGTGCTACTGATTCTGCACTTAGAAATACTCTCATTAGAACAAAACAAAATTTGTAGACACAATGTAATAAGAGAGAATTGTGCAGTAGAGTGCTATGCATTATTAACGGAAACTTTGTTGCGATTGGTTGGATGAACGAAGATGAGAGGGCAGGTTTTTTTTAGTGATTATAAGGGGAGCACTCTTTGGGCGCTTTCTATGCTATAATCCATTCAGAATTTGAATACATTCACTCACGGATTCACTCTCTGATAACCATTTATTCAAGTTGTATAGTGTTGCGTCTACTATAGAACTAAGTTAAAGTGGAGCAGTTGCTTGCTCAGCGAAACGTGTGTACCCATGTGTGGTTGCACATATCAACACCCCATGAGTTAACAAATAGGTGTAGCATATATTTCCATGCTGCAAACTTAATAATAATAATAAATACTTGGAAAAAATACTTAAAAATGACCTTTTAAGCAATTTAACTGGTACTATTAACACTGAAAAATTTTTTTTGTTGGATTTACTCAATTGAATTATGGACATTGGTTCCACACAGGGGCGTAGCCATCATTTCAAAAGTGAGGGGAACGGAATGTCTTGTGTGTTGAATGTTTGTTCCCGTGTCTCTATGACAGGTTTATTTTTTATATACCTTTTTTGCTTATCTGCTTTTGCTTATAGTATTATATCTGATTATAAAACAGGGGAAAGAAAGAAAAACATAGTGAAAGGAAAAAGAAAAGAAAAAAGAAAGGGGAGGGGGAATAATGAAAGAAAAAGCAAGAAAGAAAGTAATACAACAGGATGTCATGGGACAGTACTGGTACCTTATTTACCCAAAAGTTTCATAGTGTACATTAAGGAATATTGGTACTCTAAGGTACTAATGCGCATTTGCGAGTATAAAGTACAAAATGTCCTTATAAGGGTACTGAGGTATATTGTTACATATTTTTTCAAATAGTATTTGTGTATGTTGTATGTAACAGTACATGGCACACGAAGGATATTGCACCATTCACATACTCTTTATTTGTATATTCTACAGTCATGCACTGACCCACAAATAGGCTTAGGATCTGGCTGTGGTGGTGTTTTCATACCAGCAGTTAAGAGACCATGCCGACTTAATTATTTTTTTGCCACGCATCGCACTACTCGTCATTAGCATGTCTGCATATTGTTCGCTACACGTGCAGTATCATTCCCAGACTAGGCTAAGCCCGTATTTCTGGTCAGACTCTACACTACCACGCAATAATTGGCTACCCCTACACGCTATTCGAACTTCCTCGATTTTCCTATAACGCGGTTGCCGTCTATATCCCTTTTGTGGTGAGGAGAAACTAAATTCACGATATTACTTTCCTGACCTACTTCCACCTCAAACTTTTAATTTACTGCTTATTAATAGCTTTTAAGGTAGTCGTTGTAGTTAAGTTTAGGTATTAGGTAGGATTATGGGATGCAGGATATGGTCATGAAGAATAAGGAATTAATATGTGCTTTCTAAGAAGCCTACTAATAAACAGCCAATATGCAAGCAATAAGTATAGCTACCTAAAGATAGTGAGGCCGTGTTCATCATACTAATGTGGTACATATTTTTTCTATATTTTCCTAATTACATTTTTTATGTGTCCATAAAATCTTACAAACACTGTGCAGTAATAGATTATTACAATGTAAAACAACACCCATGCAATAGCAGCCGGTGTTTTAAAAGCCATTATCTGTTCTCAACTGTGAAGTTGTCTTTTTCTTGTGTTAACCTGATCGTTATCGAGCGACTCCGACAGAACCTAGGCCTGTCTCTTGTTTCTTGCTCATTCTTGAACAAAACATACAAAACAGTAATTTAAAATTAGATGCCCAAAATAAGGCCAAAAGGCACCCCAATTCACAGTGAAGTCGTCAAGGCATGCCATACTTATGATTGAATCGAGCGTAATATTATGCTAGAATTGGCAGAGGGTGCAAACATGGCTGTAAACATGCTGTAAAATCTCAGTTCAACATTGTCTTTATTCTTATTTGAAGGGTTTTGATGACATACTTGTTAAAATAAAAGACGTTATAAAAGAGTTACGGAAAATACACAGAAAATAAGTGAACGTTTGTCCAAGCATCTATTTTCCCTTATAATTTCCATCAAAACTAGCTAATTATTCAACAAGAGCAATAGGCAGAGTTACTCAACAGTGTGCAACACAATTCGGATACCACATGCCAACTTACGCTGCTTGACTCTTTCGTAAAAAAGGAGTGAAGAGTTTTTCGCCGCTTTGAAATCATCGCGAGCTCTATGAATGTTGGATACAGCGAGATAGGGGTAGCAGGACAAGCACCCGAGTGACTGATTGCCATGGAAACGTGAACGTCATGTATAGACTATCTCTTTTAATTTTAAATCATTCTGCATTTATATACATCGCTCCATTAAAACCTCAACATGTCGTGAACACAACTCTCCAATAAAAAAGTGCGGGGGACGAATTTACTTTTTATAAAAAGTGGGGGGGACATGTCCCCCGCGTAATCTACGCCCCTGATC